>JAQFVV010000433.1:230775-603981 GCA_028023455.1 Epiperipatus broadwayi | reverse complement strand
TTCTAAATTGCTGCACCAAAACATAAAAATTTATATAGCATAAGAATAAATTTCACAGACATTATTAACATTTATATAACAGCTTGAAAAATTAAGTAAAAAGAAAGAAGGGCATACATTATAATTTAGGACTATAATAATTTATTAATTAAGAGTTCATTAGGTGATAGCAATATAGATGTTACCTAGGTCTTGAGGACATGACGATGGAGGTAATCAGTGGATCATGATCATAAGCTGACTTGGGTTTGAAACAGACATTGGTAGAGATTCAAGAGTCACTTTAAGGCACACATATTACTGTACAGTCTGCATATTGGGTCTAGATGTTCTTGCCCATGACATAGTGATCTAGATAAGCTTCCCAGTGGTATAGGAAAGCAGACATCTCCTTTACCCCACCATAATTTTGCTATACAATGCAAACTTGCATGAAAAGTAGATGATATCCAAATAGAGCAAAAAGAAAACAAAAGGACAAAAAATATAAAATTTAGCTATTTATACATGAGCAAATATTTAAAGAATGCTGGCCACTGCCGCAAATTCACGCACTTGGTTGAGATTCGAAGTTGACCTCCATTTCCATATATGGGAATGAAAAAAACCAAAACAATGGTTAAACAAAATAATTAAAGAACCTCTGGCACCTATAACCTTGCATACATCTTTTAGAATGACACAATGACCCACAAACTTTTAACACTGACCGTTTGCATTGTTTCACTCTTAAATATCAGTTTATTTTAGACAAACTACTAGTAATAAATTTCCAAGATATTGTTGTTTGTCTCTTAAATACATTATTTGTTTTTGGTTTCTATTGAAATAAACTCCTGGCATTAATCCTTCTCAAAAGATATTTTCTTAGAATTATGTAAGATAAAACTCATCATCATTCACAAATTATTACGTAACATCCCATCACATTCCTCAGTGGGTTCACATGATCTCAGATTGTGGATATTTTTGTGAAGTAGCATGTGCATGTGTTGAAGTTATAATATGTAATCTTATGAAAAATCAAAAAAAAAAGATATTAATAAAACAATATAACCATTTATTAATAAAATAAAATGTACATAATTTGGTTATATCTTTACGATAATCATTCACTATGTATATCCCAAATTGACCATAATAATGAATACAATCATAACTAATGGTTCATATATATTATTTATTTCTGTTTAGTAATTTCACCTATAGATGCATAAACTCAGTCATGTAAACATTGATATATTTTTAACAAATAGTTTTTAGATTTTAGATTTACCTCTAGTAATTCCATATGTGTGTATATTGTAACAGTCCAGTCTGTACATTTGCATAACAGAATTCAGAATCCATGCAAAAGAGACCGAAGCTGACCAGACTAGGACTGTGACATCACAAGTCTGACCACACTTCAACTCGTAAGCCAGGATTCCAATACTCAAGACACTACGAATGACCTCCTTGAAATTACACGTAGTATACCTCTTTCCACACGGCCGACATAGGTCACGGAGATGCAATAAGACTCTGATAATTAAAAGAAAGGTTCTTAATTGTCTAAAATATATCACTCAATTAATTTAACTTAATGCATAGTTTTATATATATAAACTATAAATAAAAATTAGAATTGGATTGAATTAGATCAATAACGAGACCGAGAATGAAATAGATTAAACTAATTATACATTTGTTTACAATTCTTCTATCCATATTTCATTTATTTACAATAGCATTTCAGTGTAGAATGTATGCAAACATTGGGTAATTCAAAATAGCTTTATATAAGTAATCATTAAAATTTTCATAGATGGCTTTAACATGTGCCAATCTTATGAATTGCTTTACAATTAATACATAATCAATCACTACGTTATGTCTATAAATCTAGATAAACCAAATCCTATTACATTTGTGGCTGTTATATAAATATTTATATTGGACCTTAATCATGAATTTATTTACTAAAATACAATATGACTTAATAATGAGAGCATAAACCAGCTCAAGTAACAATCGATCGAACATGGCTTTCGAGAGAAAATTTCAGAATGCTGAAAGCGTTATGTTAAGGTGGGAGAGTTGGCTGCATAAGATTTTAGCAATGTGCTATGGCACAGGTAAACAATATAGAAAGTCACTCTGCGGATGGATGAAATAACTTCATGGTTCTGTGACAAACGCCGGTACCCTGTAACCGATTGCAATGCTGCATGAAAAGGAACATTGTGTTCAGGAATGGAGGGGGACTTACATGCTAGCCTGGCCTTGGCTCAGGCTTTGCTACTGCTCTACCCTATAAGAGAAGATGTGCTGGCAATGCCTTGGCTCCATCTTAATATATGTAGATTATGTATAGCAGCAAAATGAGAATAATTTTATAAAATACTATATCACATCCGCCAAGCAAAGAGTAGTAGATTTCATACTATGAAATATGAGACAATAGCATATTAACTCTATCAAATTGGGACCAACTCTTGTGTAGCCTGATAATAAATGTCTATGCTACTAAAGGGAATATTAATACATCGTACTTTGACATGCTCGATCTATTAGGTTACTTATAGATAATAAATACTTTAAACGGGGGAACTATATTTCTATGGACTTAAGAACTTAAATGACAAATATATTTATAAATACGATCAAAGCTAAATTTAATTCTTAATAAAACTATAAAGTTAAGTTTTTAAATGGTTGATTAAAAGAGCCACATTTCACATATTAAATCATTTAAATAATAAAAAAAATAGGATTTCGAAACAGCGCAGAAAGTTGACGCTATAAACAAATAATTACACAAAGATTTTCAAATAATAACTTCTTAAAGACATGAAATTAAATTCCCACTGTTTCAAAATATTGGCATATAAAATATAATAAGCATTTAAAATAAGCAAAGAAATATAGACACAACCACAGTGATATAACTTTAAACTAAATAATTTACTTTGAAATGAATGGAAAATATAAAAATAGTCAGATTATTTAAACTTTAACAACATTAAATTTTGATAGCAATTGACATATTTAAAATATTAATTAAATGGATTTAAGTTTTGGTTACATATTAGTTTTATAATTATTTTAAAAAGAGAGTTAGCTAACTTATATAAAGATTTACACAGAGCTCTGCAGTTTGAAAAATAAAACGGGACCAGTATTATTTATCTGGACTGGAAGTTCTTGGCTGTAGGTTTGGTAAGTTTGACTGGGTGGCTGGTGCCATCATCTTTCCCATTATGTTAAGCTTGTCTCTTCTATCGGCATGATGGTGGTTCAGGCATTTCGATGAGAAAAACCCCCGTTCTCCCCGTGGAGTAACATCAACAAAATGCCCACTTTTAGCTGGACATATTAAACATTAACAATTGTGAAGAATGGCTGCAATTTTCTCTAAAAATATGTCTGGCTTTCTTCTGTTAAAATACAGAGGATTTTATAGCTTTTCTGGTAATTATAACATAATCGGGCGTGGCCGCTTGATGGCATTGTTGGCAGTCAAAAACAATACAATACAATGTTCGGGGCCACGTTATATTTTTAAATCGAATTGCTGTTTTTTTTTTTTGGTTATTAATTTATTTATTGCTATAACTTTTTTTCATGCCTTTTTATTAAAAAAGTTGTTCAATTTTAATTTTGTATTTAGTAAACGACAACCTTTTTTTTATTTTTAAATCACTGTTTTTGGACAAAGCTGCTACTCTGCGATGTCTATTTAGCGATGTCTTTCGCTTAATTATTGGTAAACAACAACCTTTTTTTTATTTTTAAATCACTGTTTTTGGACAAAGCTGCTACTCTGTGATGTCTATTTAGTGATATCTTTCGCTTAATTATTGGTAAACGACAACCTTTTTTTATTTTTAAATCGGTTTTTGGACAAAGCTGCTACTCTGCAATGTCTATTTAGCGATGTCTTTTGCTTAATTATTGGTAAATAACAACCTTTTTTTTATTTTTAAATCACTGTTTTTGGACAAAACTGCTACTCTGCGATGTCTATTTAGTGATGTCTTTCGCTTAATTATTGCTTTATACATAACAAAACAACTGTGTAGGATTAGGGTTAGTGTTAGGGTTAGTTAGAGTTAGTTTTAGAGTTAGTTAGAGTTAGTTTTAGGGTTAGTTTTAGGGTTAGTTTAGGGTTAGTGTTTTGTTGTTTGTAATGCTAAAATAAAAGATATCAAAATCATAAACGTAGTCGGACAAAAGAAAGAAACTCAAACTTTTTTAAACAACAACAAACACATATAAATGTCTTATTTACTTATTAAACATGTTTATAATATGTGCTTTCTATGAAATTTACAAAAAATCGTGTATATTTTTATTGGACAGCATAAATACTCAGCTTCTGTTGTCGACAACTGCGGAAAAAGTTGATCGCCATCCATTTATCAATTATGTGGTATTTCACGTGAAAATGAGATTTCGCACATGATATCAGCCAAATTATTTTTTACCTACCCTCGGCAAGCTTTTACACCTTACACATTCTCTAAACAAGGGTGTGGCCATTTAGAAAATTACTATAAATTCATGTTTATGAAATAAATTATAAATACAAATATTGTCTAACGTATATTGTAAAAATTTGACTAATCCAACTAAACACACATATATATCAAACTGTAAACAAAAGATAAGTGTGTGGATTCACAATAACTGTCATGAAGCAGAAATAGGCCATATTATTTCTGCATTACGCATCATAAACGGCCTTTTAATGGCTAAGACAAACATAGATGTTTTCTATAGCCGTAAGTCAGGCCTTGTAAACGGCATTTGTTAGGTGTTTTGGCAAGCCAGAATGCCATCAAGTGGCCAAGCCTGATTACATTATAAGTACTGCTTTTCCTTACCGGAATCTATTGCCTCAAGACTCACTAAACTCAGGAATTTAATTAAATATTTTTCAATTTATAATCCAGATTTTTAAAATCTTAGATAACTTATGTTAGAAACATTCCATAAGCTATTATTATATTTAAGATTTTTCATTGCAAACAGTGTCCAATTTAGATTTTAAAAATAACTTAATCTTATCTAAGCAGATTTTAATTAGTAAATTTTGAACTAGTTTTACTTTTTACCGATTCTAGGTGTGGTCGTTAATGACACTTGTTTACAACCAGAAATCTTTTTAATTACTTGACCAGCTTTTATTTTTATCTTACATTATAGAAACTCTTTTTATTTAAAAATAACCTTTTAACATTTTTTTTAAAACGCAAACCTTTTTCCATATTTATTTAAAATAATTTCCAAACATATTTTGATATAACTTTTACCCTGAAATACATTTAAAACAAGAAATCTTTTAACAATTTTTAAAGAAACATTTAATATTATTTTTAGATAATGGCTTTTACATATTTTAAAACCATGTCTTTCTTCTATATAGCACAGATTATATATCCACATACAAAATTACAATATTAAACAACAAAATTAATAATTTACTCTTAACTTAAATAATATAACAAACATTTTTAGAAATGTTAAGTAAATTTATTACGCTATAATTTTACTAATCCTATCTAATTATAGCATTGGTTCGCACGTAAATATATAATACTGTTTATACAGATGTGAACTCATTTTAAATTTATTAATATTAAAATAGGTTCGAACGTAGCACAGATGAGTGGGTCATTAGGTTTGATGGTGAAACGATAGAGACTTGGAAAATTATCGTTTCAATATATATATATATAAATTAGCACATAATGTCTTATTTAATATATTTCAGTATGATAAATGTAAATATACAGGATAGCATATCACAATAATCCATTTTTTTCCATTTTTGTAAGTTTAAAGTCTCTTTTCAATATTATACAATAAATAGCTTAATATCTTACTAGTAAAAGCAAATATTCAATGTTATACATTTTAGGTTTCAAAAATCAGTTTCTTCTCTATCATTACAGGCAGTCATTTTCATAAATTTTCTTAAAGCATATATTTCTTCCCTTCACACCCTGGGTGCTTAAATTAGCTTTATATTAGTGTAGTGCATATAAAAATGCATATAGACTTCAGCCATTTGAATGTGTAGTACATTTTGTCCATTTACTATCTGATTATAAAAGGTAGATATATAATTTTATACATTGCATTTTGTTACTCATTGGATTGCTGCATACTTAAGGTTGTTTACGCCTAGCCTGACATACAAAAAATTACCACTATAATAAAACATTCTAACAGCTTCTGATATAAGAGTTACAATTTTAATTATCAAGGCAAATTCTTCTCTGCACGCCTCACTTTAACTACATACAAATTATTACATAAAAAGTTTCACCGCAATGCGTCAGCATATTATTAATTAACTGCATTATGTATATCTTGCAGTTTGGAATTCGTAAATCCACAGTAAAATAACATTAAACTCTAAATAAATGTCTTGCATTGGTGGTCGAGAGATCAGCGTGACTGTCTTACAAGCAGTTGCCCAGGTTGCGGATTCACATCCCGGCCAATGCTATGACACTTGAAAAAAAAAACTCTAAATAAATAACTGTTTACTATCTAAATCATTAGCAATCACTTATTCCTTAATGTAGAATATTCTACTCTCTCAGAACTTAGCAAAAGTTATTCCATGGAATTCATCAACAAAAGAAAGAAATTGCTGTGTGCTTTCTTTTCTTTATCTAATATACATTACAAAAGAGAACAATTATTTGCTGGATTTTATTATTTTATTTATAAATAAACAAAATATTGTTAATTCATAATTACTCTTTTTGGATTTGAAATGACCATTCTATTTTCTGTAGGAATTGATAAAATTTTATTTATAACATGATTCAAAATAAGTGAAACAAAAATATCTCAGAATGCCCTTTAATTTACGAATTGCCTATTTTCTCTTTTTTCATCGTGTATGTGTGTGTATCTAGTAGATACACACACATATGCATTATTCTTCAAATCTGTCGATAGGATTATAATATATATATATATATGTACACGATGATCCCTAATGATTGTTAGAAATTAAAATATGGCACATATAAATAACAACTCATTATATACATGTTTAATATTAAATCTATTATTAACAAGCCGTAAATTGTAAATATTTCACAGACGTCAATAATTAAAAACATAGCAAATGGAATTGAAAGTGATAAATTAGTAACTTCATGCTCTCATTTTCAAATGTTCAAGATTTATATATATACATTTATGTTAAAAAGATAGAGCGATTCATTCTATCTTTTCAAAAGACTTATCTTGTGTTTGGAAAGGAGAGTATTCATTAAAAGTGTTTAGTAGTTTACACCGCATGTGTAGTAGGTGATCCCTAATGATTGTTATATATTGAAGCATAGCACTATATAAATAAATAAGTATATAATGTAAATTTATATTAATATGACCTATATAAATACATTTGTTTAGATTCATATTGTTAGGATATATGTCAATATTAATTTTGATCTTGAAAGTAGACAAAAACTTGGGCAGACATATAACTATTATATTCAACTTCAAATTCCAAGTTCTTCTTGATAAAAGTGAAAATCAAAATCTAGTTTGAGGGAGAATCGCATCACAACTTGCTAATTATTGATTACATAAGCTTATTATAGATGGCACTCGAGTAGAAAGTTGCTTCGTTTTTTCTTATATATATATATGATTTATTTAATATATAATATTTAATTACATCATATTAAGTATTAAGAATTCTATCATTTTCTTTATGGTTTGCATAAAGATTCTGCCTACAGATCAGATTCTTTTTATCTTTTTTTTTGTCTCTCTTATTTCTATAAGAAGATTAAACTTGCGACAATTATCAGAATAATTTTTTTTATGTTAAAAAATTTTGAAATACGTAATAAGCGTCTTATGTGGTGAAAGTTTTAATAATACAAATTATGAATCACAAAGACAAGCTTTTCTAACAGTTTGAATCCGACATGGAATGTTAAGCTGTACTAACAGTTTGATTATAACAGAAATATTTACGCAAATCTAATTAATTAAATAGAAAATAAAAAATACATCTAATATTTTTTAAACCAATCATAATAGTTATAAAAAGTATTTAATGATTTCCCATGCACGAATAATTTAGCTTAGTAAAGCAGTAGTAGACTGAAGAGCAAAAGGTTCTTGGTTTAATTTTTCAAAGAAAAGTAAAACCAAACACTGCTTAGTTAACAGAATTTAACCTTACATACTCAGCCACTTTAATTTTAAACATTTTATCTCGCATTCAACTGACTTGACTATTGCATTATTTAAAGACCCACACTATTTTTTTTATTTTACATTAACAAATGTTTATAATTAATTTACAATTTGAAATACCACTAAGTATCTAGAAAGTTAGAGAATATATATTACTTTTTTAGTGTTTTTCTCTAGTGGGTAGACGTCACATACTACTAACACGACCATTTAACATATGATTGAAACAACAAATGCATAGAATTCTGGTTGATAGAGATTTATATCAGTAAACTATTGGAAGTTTCAAAAAATTTATATAAAAAGGGAGTATTAAAAAGTGCCACTATATGCAAATTGGCTTTGGTCATTACTATTATTGTGCAAACGCTCAGTATAGTAATTACAACCCAGTGGAAGAATAGTGATTAATGGATGCCAAAACGTTTGTGCATAAAATTTCCATTTAGGGCCTACTCATCCAGTATCTCCAGCCTGGTTTCATCTAGTGGCTTTCATCAGTGAGAAGCCTTGGATCTGAGAACACTGCACTTAGATCTCAGGTTCTACTGTAGCTCTTTAGCAGCCACTTCTATCTATTTAGTTAATTATAAAGCTATGAGTCCAAGATGAAAATGCAATAAAGTTGTCATATTGGACTCATAGCTTTTTAGTTAAATAAATATATAAAAAGTGATCAATGGAGGGTTGAATTAGATCCTAAAAACTAGATGCAATGCTGTCAGTAAATCAGAAGTTTTGACTAGCAAAGATTACATATAGGCAATCCTATTTAGGAATTTCCCTGCCTAACAGGTAAGTGGTAAGACTTGTAAAATAAGATCCAAAATTGTCCTGTCAAACATAGACTAGTTATCTCATCATGACTGGAGATTACTCATTTGTATGAGAGGAAGCACTAAAGATAAGTATTTTATAATCATCAGGTAATCAGCCTTTGACATATGCTGCTTAATCTAGCTATCAACTCTGATGTTATAGCAAGTATGCAGGACACAATGAAGCCAAATGCAAGATAGAGTCTTTTAAAGAATAAGAATGACCATCTTATCTTTGTACTTAAATGCAATTATATAGGTCAATTTAAAGCATTTTGGAATGACAGAACGATGATTTAATTTTTGTAACTTTTATATCCATTACACTATTAATTTAGGTACAAAGATAAGATGGTCATTTTTATCTTTTTAAAATCTCTATCTTGGGTTTTGGTTTGAGAATGCCCTATATACTCACCATAACATCAGTGAGTTGATAGCAAAAATAAACAGTACATGTTAAAGACCGATTTCCTTCTGATTAAAATTACTATTGATTATTGTGTTTGTAAATTATATTGTTAGTAAATTGGTTCTAACAAAAACAAATATTTATCAGCCAAAAATTTAAAAATTTTGCTAAGTTTAACTATAAATTAATAATGTAATTCATGTAAAAATTATGAAGATTACATCTTCATGCTTAGATTATGAAATGTTTTAGATTGGCCTATGTAATTGCATTTAGGTACAAAAATAAGATGATCATTTCTTATCTTTAATAAGCTCTATCTTGTGTTTCAAGTTGAGAGTGCTCTGAATACTCACTATGACATTAATGAGTTGATAGCTAGATTAAACAGCACATCTTGATGATCAATTATTGTTTGATTAAAAATTATTAACATAATTTGTGCTTGTAATTTATATTGCTATTAAAAGTAAGTACTACAAATCTAACTTTTTCTAGTGGATAAAAACCTGACAAGATTTAAGACTGACATAAATCTTATTAAAATTCATCTCCCAGAGCAAGAATATTTAATATGACAGTTGAATATGTATATTTTTTTGAAAAAGCAGATCAGTCAGTGAAATAAAAAAATATAATATTGGTTTTACTCTAAAGTCTAATTAATAACTTCTATTAATGAAATTTTTTTATTCTATCAATGGAAGGCTAATGGTATTAAAACATGCCTTGCACAATAGTACTGGTATATTAGTTCTTAGGTTTTACTTTTATATTTAGAGAATTCATAAAAGGATAATTGTTATTTCTTGTTAGATAGCATTATCATAGCAATGCCATTAAAAGATCATATTTTGTCTTGGTTACTTTAATGCATGTGCTGGGAATAATAATAGATTTTAGCCAAGAGTTATTGGAAATGATGCTATTGCTACTGCAAATTGAAATGGTTTGTTATTATTGAATTTACACACAATGCCTGAATTGTTTCTCATAAACAATTTTTTTCAGCCAAAAATCCACTGGAAAGAATAGGAATGCATGCACACTCTAAACAAATATGTGCAATGTTATCCCACAGCCCATGCAAGGATACTGCATCAAATAATAATTGCTTAAAGAAATTTATATAGATAAATGTTGAAATCTGTAGCAGACAGAATTTATGTTTTTGTTTAGCTTGACTTTAAGTCATAAATGGGGTGTCCTTTAGATAAACTGGTTGCAATGAGACAATCTTCCCAAAAGGCACTATTAATTTTTGAAAATCCTGTGTGGAGTAGTCTAGGTATGTATTTTTCAATATTCCAGTTATGTACTGTTTGTTTTTATCTACAGCAATTAGTCCAAAATGGCCCAGTGTTTTTATCTTTATTTTCAGCAATTAGACCAAAATGGCCCAGTGTTTTTATCTTTATTTTAAATCTACTTTTCTGGATTTGATCATGGAATTCTAGGATCAGATATCTTTGATTGGGATGATCTGCTAAGCATAAAACACTGTTTCACAGATTGTGAAATGTGAATGCTTCATATAGTAAAGCTCTAGGGAATTTATATAAAGAACAATGAATATCTGTAGCTGATAAAACTATTGAACAATCTGTGAAAATGGTGAAATGTGTTAAATAGTCCATTAGAAATAGTGTTGTGGAACTTCTCAGAAATGAGGAGGAGGTTGTGTTTCTTCACAATTTTGATTTTGAAATCTAAATTTTCAATGTTGCTGGTTGTAGATTTTCTGAATCTTTGGAGAAGAAAGCACGAAACCATGGTAGGGGGGTGGGGGGGGGGGGGGGGGTGGGGTAAGTGGGGCTTGGAGGGGGGGGGGTTGAGATGTGGATATTTTTTTTTATTAAAATTAATGTTTGTAATTAGTGCTAAGATTCCAATTATTTTTTTTTTTTTTGCAATATCAGAAAATGTTTCTTTATTAACTAAAGTAACATTATTTCTTAAGTTTGTTTTTTGATTGGTATTGTGTAAAACTAATGATATGGCAACCATTTACATTATCTTTAAGATGTTATAAACTAAGTGTTTTATTCCTCACAGATGCATGCATGAATATCTTTTACAATACATATCAATTTTCTATAAATAGTCAAAATAAGAGTCATAAATCACATGACCCTATCTCTTAAGCTTGTAAGTTATAAACAATGAGGATTGCCAATTCCTTTAGAAGCTTTATGATAAATGTTTAGCCAAAGCCAGAACTTAAAATATCTTTGTCAGGAAACCCTCCCCCCTGAACATGGTTTCATGCTTTGGCACTCCTCAGAGAGGTGTCAGGGTAGGTTCAGACACTATATCTAAAAATACCAATCCAAAGCAAAGCACTTATCTAAAAGTTATCTATTGAGTGGAAAATCTGAAATTTTCAGACATTTCTTCAAAACCAGCTATCCAACTCAAATAGCTATATGGGACTGATAGATCTTCAGCCATACCATATATATATATATATATATATATATATATATATATATATATATATATTAGTATAATATACGGTATGGCTGAAGATCTATCAGCCCCATATAGCTATTTGAGTTGGGTAGCTGGGTTTGAAGACATGTAGATGTCTGAAAATTTCAGATTTTCCACTCAATAGATAACTTTTAGATAAGTGCTTGGCTTTGGGTTGGTATTTTTAGATCTAGTGTCTGAACCTACCCTGACACCTCTCTGAGGAGTGCCAAAGCACAAAACCATGGTCAGGGGTTTGGGGAGAAGTTCCTGACAAATATATTTTAAATTCTGGCTCTGGATAAGCATTTATCATAAAGCTTGTAGAGGAATTGGCAATCCTCATTATTTATATCAATTTTCTACTTGTTTTTTTTTTTTAAAAAAAAAAGAAAATTATCTTTTATGATGGAGTTGCAAGTAATAATATTAAAAATAGTTGGAGACTTTTAGAATACATGCAGCCATGTGTAGAGCTAGGTGGTACTCTATTATTATTATCATTATTATTTTTAATTTTATTATTAATTTTGTGAAATGGTGTAGAGGTAATAAGATGAATATTAATATGGATAAATGTTCAATAGTTTCTTATTCCAATAACTCTGAAATGATAATTTGTTCTTATTATATTGAAGATCATAATATAAAATTTGTTGATATTCAGAAAGACCATGGTATTATTTTTTTGCAAGCCATGGATCATTTCATCATCAAATTGAAAATGTAATAAATAAGGCTTTTAAAATTATGGGTGCAATTTTAAAAAATGGTAGACAATTTACTAGTTGTACAAAATATAAATTATATCTGTCTTGGTTTTGCCTATTTTAAAATATGGATCTGTTGTTTGTAATCCCAGTTCCAAATGACATATTATTAAAATTCAATTGGTTTACGATAAATTTTCCAAGTATATTAATCTAAATGGCCATTATCTATTCCTATCTATTAGAAGAAAAATGAGAGAGCTTAAAATTTTATATAAAATTCTCAATCAGAAAATTATATTAACTAACAAAATTTCAAATACTACCAGTAATAAGTGTTTACATGAAACATGTACATTTTTTTAAAAGTGTCATAGCATCGGCCGGGATGTGAACCCGCAACTCGAGCAATGAAACATGTACATTTATTTTATTTTATATTAAGGTTTGTCACAATTTTATTACAATTTTTACCTTTGTTTTTGTCTGAAGGTTTGTAATGATGGTAAATTATAAGATGTGATATGTTGGACAAATTCCATCATTTATGAGTGAAAGTTGAATGTGTAGAAAATTTTAAACTTCATTTAAACTTTTCAAATACAAACAATTTGTTAGTAATAACACACAAATAGACAAAACAAGTTAGTAATTACACAACGTTTCAAGTAGTATTATTCTCCACATTTCTTCAGGTGTTGCTGGCCTATATGCACAGTTACAATATTTGCTTAGAAGTTGAACTCACACCTTTAGATTCTTGTATATCGAATTTAAGGCAAATACTCTACCAAGTGAGCTATTCTGGCAAAGGTAACATATAGTAAAAATTTGATATATTTATATATGAGGGTTGGTTCAAATCCTCCTTCATTTTTTTTAACAAGTCTAATTATTTTTATTTTTTCCTAAGAGCAAGATTAATTAGAGGCTTCCATACATTGTTTATTGCCACACTGGGTTGACTTATAGGATTATTTACCATTGTCATATGAGCAGCTTCCTTGAATTTTCTTCTATGCATTTTTTCCTCTTTATCCAATATCTTTGTATTTTCCCACTTAAGCATGTGGTCATTAGTACATACATGATCTGCTATGGTAGACACATCTGTTTTTCTCTTTTAACCATTAGTTTGTGTTCCTTCAATCGTTGTTCAACAGGGCAACAGGTCTCACCAATGTATTTCCTTCCACATTCACATGGTATTTTATAGATGCAGTTTTTGTTCTTCAGTATTTCCAGTTTAGGCTTAGTAGAAGTAAGCACTTCTTGAAGTGTGGTATGGCTTTGGAAAACAGTTCTAATATTATATTGACTGCAGATTCTCTTTAGTTTGACCACCATTCCTGGTATATATGGATACACTACCATACCAATGTGGATGGAAATACATTGGTGAGACCTGTCACCCTGTTGAACAACGATTGAAGGAACACAAACTAATGGATAAAAGAGAAAAAACAGATGTGTTACCATAGCAGATCATGTATGTACTAATGACCACATGCTTAAGTGGGAAAATACAAATATATTGGATAAAGAGGAAAAATGCATAGAAGAAAATTCAAGGAAGCTGCTCATATGACAATGGTAAATAATCTTATAAGTCAACCCAGTGTGGCAATAAACAATGTATGGAAGCCTCTAATTAATCTTGCTCTTAGGAAAAAAATAAAAATAAAAATAATTAGACTTGTTAAAAAAAATGAAGGAGGATTTGAACCAACCCTCATATATAAATATATCAAATTTTTACTATATGCTGCTTTTGACAGAATAGCTCAGTTGGTAGATCGTTTGTCTTAAATTTGATATACAAGAATCTAAAGGTGCGAGTTCATCTTCTAAGCAAATATTGTCACTGTACATATAGGCCAGCAACACCTGAAGAAGAGTGGAGAATAATACTACTCGAAATGTTGTGTAATTACTAACCTGTATTGTCTATTTGTGTGTTATTACTAACAAGTTGTTTGTATCTGAAAAGTTTAAATAAAGTTTAAATTTTTTTATACATTCAACATTCACTCATAAATGATGGAAATAGTCCAACATATCACATCACCTTTGTTTTGTTTGCCCACCTATAACCATGATTTTACTAATACAAATATTTTTCCTTTAGATTTCAAAAAATTGTTACTTATCTTATAAAGAAAAACTAGTGTGTAAACTTTCATTTTTTATTATAAAGATCTTACATAAATATAATTGTCAAATGTAAATTACAGAGTGAGTTGCACCTTTATTTTCAAAAGATATTAAAAGTAATGATTATTGTTTCTAGTAAGTATCTGTTTTCACAATGAATATTTAAGTTATCACATTTATCTATGCTTTAAAGATCCAAGGTTTCATTACAAGACTGCAAAAATATTATATGCTAAACATATATATATATTAATTATAAGATTTTATTAAATAAATAAAAAAATTCAGAAAATCTTAAAGACAAAATATTATATTATAGTATTAATTCGCAATCTATAATCTAATTAGGTATTGATATTAGTTTAATACTACATTAACCAATTGCTGTCAAATACTATAGATATACTGCGGCTAAATTTGCAAAATTGACTTCAACTTGAATAATGTTTTGTGAAAATGAAATAACGTTTTAACAAATTTATAATTTATTAATTCATTAAAGATATTAAAAATGTTAAGCTTATTTTTATGCCACTAAAATAATATATTAATACCATTTATGTTGTTTATTCTTTTTACAATGTTTCATATAATTACAACTCACCATTGACAGTTTTGATTGCCACAGCAATCTTCTTCAAAACTTCTACTTATATTTTCAGATCTATAAGAAAGATAATGTTATATTACTAAAATAATACAAGTTTTTTTTTTGCCACCCATGAAAGTTAACTGTAAAAAAAAGTTATATAATTGTAAAAATAAAAACAAATTTGTTACACTTATTAAATAAAAGCATTTTTCAAATTACTGAAAACTATTTGAAAATAATAAACATCCTTTACAATTATTTCTGATTAATGAATAACATATAAACAAGTGCTACCATTTTGTACAAATTGAGTTTTGACCTTTAACCTTTGATCTATAAAATTTTGTATTTTTCTAATGACTCCTAACATCTTTTAATAAAAATCAAATCCAACACACATAATATTTTCCTATTGTTTGGAAATATTTACTGCACAAACATTTACATACAAAGTGACATACACATAATTCAAATTCTGATTGAAGTAAATAATAATCAACAAATTTATATAGATGTAGCATTCTAAAAAAATAGATCACTTGTTCAAAAAGAGTTAATTAAACTTATATATTGAAACTGTCACCTGATTTAGTGCTGTGATAAAGTTGCAGACTTTAAAGATTAGGATTAAGAACTGTGGACCATCTTTACTATTCAGATATGCAAACTTCATGTAAATTACTAAGAAATGGATTATTCAATGTTTTGAGATGATAATACTTAGTTGTACTTATATATTGAACTATTTTCATCATCTAATATTAAATATTGAACATCTTTAAAAAAATTAACTGTTAGTAATAGCATATAGGTTAGTGTATAAACACAATGTCTCAAGGGGTATTATTTTCCTCTTTTCTTCAGATGTTGCTGGCCTGATCAGTAACAGTACTAACATGGCAATCAAAGTTGGGCTTTTAGATTCTTGAATATTGAATTTAAAAATGATCTAACCAACTTAGCAATCATCCACAATGTTTCAAGCAATATTATTCTCATCTCTTCAGGTGTTGCTGGCCGGATCAGTGATCTTTGATATTCTTCAATATTGAACTTTAAGGAAATGCTCTGACCAACTGAGCCACTATACACAGCATTCTAAGTGATGTTTTAGTCTTTTCCTCTCTTATTTAGGTGTTACTGATGTGCCTAGTGACAATATTAGCATGGGGATAGAACTTGAACCTTTGGGTTTTGAAATATTGAATTTCAAAATAATACTCTAATCAACCAAGTTAAAATTTTCTAAATATATTCAACATTTAATATAATATGTTCAAGTGTATCAGTGTTATGAGATAGAGTGGAGAGTGGTGGGTCATGTGAAAGTCTGTGCTCATATACTCTATATATTAATATAATATGATAAAAATAATCCAACATATAAATACAATAACCATCCAATTTGTTTATATTTCGAAAGTCATTTATTAAATATTATACATAGCAGTTAAAAATTATCTCATGGGTTTAGTGATGGTTCCAAGAGTTGGGTGTTTCGTAATTGTTTCCGATTTAGGTATGAATATAGAATAATTCTAAGTATGTTTTTAGCATCTAATATCATTATATAATTGCTATAAAAGAGATATTATTTAATTATGCTTAATAACATTTTAATTATTTATTTGGAAATATAGAGGTAATTAATTATTTAAGTAGCTAAACAATATGAATCTGAAAAGGAAAGATAAAAGAATGCTTTTAAATTTGTTTTCTTTTATATAAAATGCTTTTTATCAAGATTTTCTTATATTGACAATATAACAAATTAATTTTCAAAAGCTACATAATTCTCTGTTGTTAACATATCAATGTTGAAGAAGAGAAAGTTTTTGTTCGATGTTTATATAAAATGTTTTAGAAAATATACATGAAATAATTCATAGAAACAACTAAACATTTACTTATTATATGTTTGCATACTGTTCAGAATGAAAAATTATAAAACACTTTATTAAGTAGTTTTACCTTAAATAATAACTTAGCCTTACTTTAATTCTCTAATAAACAAAATAAGAAAGATGTTTTCCTTATATTTATTAGATAGGAATAGAACTAACCGAAGATTTAAATTCAATGAAAATCAATACAACCAAATGTCAATATTTCAATAAAAATAGAAACGATATCCTGCAATATGGATTATTAACCCTTCAAATGATAACCTCTCACTCAAACTGTGTTCAGATTATCAATTCAAAATAGAATCAGAGATTAAATAATTATATGGTTAAAACATTGTACGAGGCAAAATTACTGGTAACAAAAACAATAATAAATTACTTTAGTTAAACAATCTATTTGAAGAGATTGGAAAAAGTTAATAATTATGCATGTAATACATAATTTCCATAATAATTATATATAGTATATATAATATAAAAGATACTACAACAAGGCATATAATTTATCATTTATTTTAATAAATATAATATACTTTCAAGACATGTAAAATAAATAATATGTAGAAAAAATGGAAAGTTAGAAATGATAAGAGATGAATACTGATAACATATATGTTGAGTATTGGAAATGAAATTCAAGTGGTTTATCCTGAAATATTTAATGCTGGCTTTAGAATGCATGACGTTGACAGATCAACTAGTAATACAAAATAATGTATGAAACTACCTAATATTATGTACAAAGTGGGTGGAGCCAATTATATTATATATTTAATAGGACCCAAACGGACACTTTCAAGATCCTCACAGCTATCCACTCCATCTTATACAACTGATACACATGATTACATAAATGTGAAAAAAATAAAAGATATCCAATATACACATTTTGTGTTGAATCAGCATTAATCACTCAGTCCAAATGATTATCTCCCACCCACATATACAACCAGTGCTCAGTTTATATTAGGATAGCAAATAATCAACCTTTAATGGAAAAGCTTCAATCTTCCCCCTCTCCCCCAATCTTCATCCATCCATATCAGTGAATATCTGACTATGGAATATTTAAAACCTTGTTCATGCCAATATTATTGTCTTACTTATGTGGTCATTAAGCCATTCTTAGCCCTTACATATAGACCCTCACATACAGGGGTTAGTGTAACTTAATGTCCACATGACTATAACAATAATATCGGCATCACAAGGCTTTCAAATGTTCCATCCTTGGATTTGTAGTGATATGGATGGCCAAAAGTTAGAGAGTGGAGAAGATTGAAGCTTGTCCATTAATGATGGAAGATTTGCTCTCTTAATATATTATTGAGTAATGATTGTATATATGTGTGGGAAATGGTGGCTGGAATCTACTGATGAGTTCTGGTTCAACACAAAATACATATATTGGAAATTATTTATCTTTATTATATGGTTTCAGCCTGCATTTCCAGCAGTCCTGGTTATATAATGTTAAAATTTATATATTATCACATGAAATAATTTTCATTATATCTCAATCCATCATCATTTCACTACACAAAGAATGTTTCTCCATGTTTAATACAGTTTCTCAAATCCACATAGAGAGCGTACCAATAGCTCTAACAAGCTCGTAAATTAAGTGTATGAGAAATATTTAAAATCTCTATCCAGAACACTCTTATCTCCAGACCATGGTTTCGGGCTTATGGCCCACGTCAGTGGAGAGCTAGAATATTCGGACACTAGACCTAAAATATCAACTCAAAAAACCAGCACTTATTTCAAACGTATATTTAAGAAGAAACTCTGAATTTTTCGGACATGAAAATGTCTTTAAATCCAGCTATCTAACTTAAATAGCTATATGGGACTGAAGTATATTCAGATCTACCATATTCTAATAGGCTCAGCATAGCCAAAGCCTTAAAGGTAAAATTATAATAATTAATAAAGCAAGTCATATATAACATGACATTACTTTTATGAGCTTGTAATGATGTGGGCCATAAGCCTGAAACCATGGTCTGGAGATAAGAGTGTTCTGGATAGAGATTTTAAATATTTCTCATAACCGCACTTGTTAATTTACGAGCTTGTTAGAGCTATTGGTACGCTCTCTATGTGCATTTTTGTAATTACAAGCTCATAAAAGTAATGTCATGTTATATATGACTTGCTTTATTAATTATTATAATTTTACCTTTAAGGCTTTGGCTATGCTGAGCCTATTAGAATATGGTAGATCTGAATATACTTCAGTCCCATATAGCTATTTAAGTTAGATAGTGGATTTAAAGACATTTTCATGTCCGAAAAATTCAGAGTTTCTTCTTAAATATACGTTTGAAATAAGTGTGTTTTTAGTTGATATTTTAGGTCTAGTGTCCGAATATTCTATCTCCATGATATAAGCTGAAAATGGTCTGGAGTAAGAGTGTTTGGTAGAGATTTTAAATATTTTCTAAGATTTTAATTTATTTAATATTGTTTTATTGTTTTAATTAATATAATAATTTTATATATGATTTTATTAATTATTTCTCAAATCCATAATTTCTTCTCACCACCTCAATAAATATTCTCATTTGATTTAGCCAATTATGTGGATATGAAACTGATGTGTGATTTTCCAGAAACTTTGTATATCAATATTAGCAGGTTGTCTACTTACTGTAGAATATTTAAATTGACTTATAAGAATTGCCTTTTAAACTTTTTAATGATATATTTTTTCTTGTAATATTTTTGTGAAATATGAATTGAAGTTAACTTTAAAATTCCAAGATAAAAGCAATATTAGACTGATTATTTGCAGTGTTTTTAATATAATCATAAAACCATTGATGTTCATTTATTTATTTTTGCTAAAAAATGTGTTATGTGTTTATAAAAATCATACATATTATAAATGATTTTGAATAAATATTAAATATTGTACATTTAATTATTTATTTCTATTACTAGATGGTGAAGTTAGTGAATAAAATAAAGGTCTCTAATGTAATGATTAAATTGCAGAACTCAAATTGCAAAAAATGGAGTGACACTTTATTACTTCTCAGCAGATATTGTTATAAACATAATCAATAATTTTTGTTTGAAGGTTGTTTTTTAATTACTTGAAAAAATGTATTTATTTAATAAATAGATATATTTTTATGATGTTTTCAAAAAGTTTAAAATTTACATTATGATAAAAAATTGTAATTCTAGCAGATATAAAGAGTAGATCATTTTTTATTTCCTTAAATAAATTTATATTTCTTTGGTTTTAATAATTTTGTAAAAAATGTTTATTTTATGTTTATTTTGCCAAAATTACTACTTAAGATGAAGTCTTTTATATAACAAATGAAATTTTACAGAGTTAACCAAGATTTAATTAGGCTAATCAGGGATTTTAGAAAAAAATAAAAAGTGAAAATAATTAGAATTCGAAAACTATAGTTGATCTTAGTTAGAAAACTAATAATTATCTCAAGAATTTTAAAACATATAAAAATCTGAACAAATGTGTGTGTGTGTGTGTTCTACTATAAAACAGAAATCTTTTAGAAAATAGATAAGGTGTTATACATATAATCATATCCAATTTAATATTATCAGAAATTTAAATAATTTATAAAGATATTGATTTTTGGTAAGAATTCTAATATTTAAAGAGCGCATCTTCAAATTGTGGTTAGGAAAAAAACATTTATCAGACTAGTAAATAAGTAAAAAATAAAATATCACATTTTAATCAACAAATATGGCATGATAGTAGTATATAGAATTCCTCTACAAAAAACTAATTTGTCACTCCAGGAAATTGGTTAGAATACCACCTTCTATACAATAAATGTGGCAAGGTAATAATAAATGAAATTTCTCTAAAAGAAAAAAGACAATTTGTCAGTCTAACAAGTAGATGGAAAAAAAATACAATCCTTTAAATAATAGTAGTCATCATCATCATCAACCATTATCAATCCACTGCAGGATGAAGGTCTCTCCAAGTTTAATCCATCTTCTCTGATCTTTAGCTTCTCTTCTCCACATCACCCCTGCACACTTTCTTATTTCATCCATCCATCTCATATGTGGTCTCTTTCTGGGTCTTTTACAATCTCTTGGAATCCAGTTTAAAATTTCAATTGTCCATCTATTATCATCTCTTCTAGCAATATGTCCAGCCCAACTCCACTTCAATCTTTTAATTTTTTCAATGAGGTCAGTAACACCTGTTTGTTCTCTTACCCATACATTGCATTTTCAATCTCTTCTTGTTACTCCCAACATACATCTCTCCATACTTCTTTGAGTGGTCTGAAGTCTCTGTATTGCTCTTCTATTAAGTGTCCAAGTCTCAGATCCATAAGTAAGAACTGGTAAAACACATTTGTTAAAAACCTTTCTTTTCAAACACATAGGCATATTTCCTTTTAGTATCAAGTTATTTCTACAAAAAGCACTCCAACCAAGTTTAATTCTATGATTAATTTCATCCATTATGTTTCCATCTGTATTAATAATCTGACCAAGGTATTTGTAACTGTTAACTTCTTCTAATTCATCATAATCAATCTTTATTTTCATATTTTGAGCAAATCGATTAAACATTACTTTAGTCTTTTTAACATTTATCTTTAGTCCTACTTTCCTACTTTCATCTGATAACTCCTGCAACATTTTCTGCAGCTCTAAAGCATTATTTGCAAAAACAACTACATCATCTGCAAAATCTAAATGACTTAAATGATCTCCATTTACTTTCACTCCTTTAGTTTCCCATTTTAATCCACAAAATACTTCTTGCAGCACTGCTGTAAAAAGTTTTGGAGATATGGAGTCACCTTGTCTTACACCTTTCTCAATGTTGACTTTCCCAGTATCATTATGTAATCTAATTGTTGCTGTTGCATTTTTATAAATATTCTTTAAAATATGACAATATATTGGATCTATACCTTGATGATCCAATGCTTTAATCACTGAAGAAATGTTTATAGAATCAAATGCCTTTTCATAATCTACAAATCCTAAGCATAATGGCAACTCATATTCATTTGTCCTTTCTATAACTTTTCTCAATACCTGGATATGATCTACTGTACTAAAACCACTTTTAAATCCAGCTTGTTCTCTTGGTTGGTGGAAATCCAATGTTCTCTGTAGACGAGTTGTAATTATCTTGATAAAATTTTTGTATAAAACTGATAAAAGGCTGATAGGTCTGTAATTTCTAATATCTTCTTTATCACCTTTTTTAAATATTAATATTATTACTGCATTCTTCCAATCATCCGGTACATCTTTATCATTTAGACATTTGGTATATAACTTTGCTAAAATTTTTTCTATTTCTTCACCTGCTTCTTTTAATATATCAATTATAATTCCATCATTACCTGGAGCCTTTCCTTTCTTCATACATTTAAGTGCATGTCTCACTTCTTCATTTAAAATTCTGGGCAATTCGGAAGATGTAATAGATATAGGAGGTACTTGTTCTTTATTACTATATAATTCTTGATAAAAATCTTCTACCAATTTCATGATGTCATCTCTCTTTTTAGTAATAATTCCATCTTTTTTTCTTATTGCAGATATAAATTTCCTACCAATACCAAAATGTTGTTTAACATTTTTGAGACTTTTATTCTCTTCTAGAGCTTTTTTGCTAGGTCTCAGTTATACTTTCTTATATCATTTTCAACTCTTTTCCACACCATTTTACAAAATTCAAGATATTCAATTCTTTTTAATGCATCATTTTTGTATATCTTCATATTCCTTCTTTTCTTCATAAATTCTCTAGTCTCAGTAGAAATTTTATTAGTCAATTGCTGCTTTTTTCTACCAGCTATCTTTGTTACAGTTTTTAAAAGTGTATCAGTTATTTTCATATTAATTTCATTCAAATCTGAATAATGCTCAAAATCTACTAATACTTGAAACCGATTTGTAAGTTCTAATTTAAATTCATTAGAATGTTTCTGAAGATTAGGAATATCAACTGTAAATATTGTTTTTCTCAATAATTTTTGTCTCTCTAGTTTTACATTAACCCGTAACTTACACCTTACTAATCGATGATCACTTCCTGTGTTCAATTTATTAAGAACATTACAATCTTGAAATATGTATTTCCTGTTAGTCAAAATATAATCCAATTCTGCTGTACCTTCATTTGGATGCTTGCATGTCCATTTCCTTTTAACATTTTTCTCAAAAAAAGAATTCATAATATAAAGTTTTTCTTTTTCTGCAAACTCCACAAGTCTATGTCCTCTCTCATTTCTATTACCATAACCAAAATTACCTACAGCAATTTCATCTTTCATTTGTCTACCAATTCTAGCATTAAAGTCTCCTATAACAATTTTAAAATGTTGTTTACTCTGATCAAAAGCCTTTTGTACATCCATATAAAAATCTTCTACTACTTCATCACTATGAGAACTTGTTGGGGCATAAACCTGAATTATCTGCATTTGGTATCTTCTATTAAGTTGTATAACTAATCTTGCCACTCTGTCCGATACACCATCAATCTCCACAATATTGTTCTTCCACTTTTTATTTATAATGAATCCTACTCCACTTGTATTTCCAATATTTGTGCCTTTATAATAGGGTATATGTCTACTTTTTAAATCAATTGTCTCTTAACCTTTTCTTCTAACTTCACAAAGTCCAATAATGTCCCATTTAATATAAGACAGTTTTCCTTCTAATTCTTGCAATCTTCCTTCACTTGAAAGTGATCTACAGTTGTAAGTACCTAAATAAAATGTCCATCATCAAATGGCAGCCTGGGTCTGCAATCAGAAGATTCTTAGCACCCTCCATCTTCAGCTGCCAGCCGCTGCCTTGGTTGGTGATTTTACAGCCTCCTGGGAATAAGAGCCATGCTTTATTTTTGTCTGTCATAATTGTATATATGTATTGAAAAAATATTTATCATTTACACAAACATTCATTCTGCCTTATCGGGCACTGAGAAAAAAGACCATGGTGTTTCTTGATGTTAAACTCAGAGGTAAAAAGCCAATAAACTCACCACGTTGACTAATGCATGTTGGTGAGCAGCCCATCCCTGTTCATATACTATATGAATAATCACATAGTAATAACACCTGCAACGACAAGGACGTATGGAGTGGACATTAGGAATTTGCCCTGCTCGGTTCCTTTAAGGCCTCCAAGAGGAATCAAATGGTCTCCTTTCAGTTAATAACAAACTCCTTTCTGCAGCCAAATACTAGTAGTAGGCAATAGTAAATTAATTCCAGAAAGGGTAAGGACCTTTGATATAAAACAATAATATTTCAAGTTGGAGAGAAACTTTTGATATAAAATACTAATATTCCTAATTTGAGAGTGACTTATCAGATCAATGTAATACTAAAACCAAAATAGAATGATAAGAACATAGTATAAGATCTTGTATGGAATGGAAAAATAGAGATCTCATAAAGAAAGACAAAAAAATTATGCTGCAATATTTTGAAAAGTAAATATTTAACATGTTTAAGTAATAAAATTATGCAAATTGGGATGGAAAGAAAAACTGTTATTTACATATTTTAATAAAAATTAGATTTAACAAATAATATATGTAAATGATGCAGAAAGAGACCACATGTAAGATGGATGGATGAAATAAAAAAATGTGCAGGGGTGATTTTGAGAAGAGAGGCTAGAGATTGGAGAAGATGGATTGAACTTGGAGAGATCTTCATCCTGCAGTGGATTGATAATGGTTGACAATGATGATGATGATAAAAAAGATGTCTTTTATTGCTGTCTAGTAACACTGTCAATCAGAGGAAATGAGTGTCCCACTGAGCTTGCACTGGAATATTAACTGGTTAGTTTAGTTAGATTACCATAAGTCTGAAACACAGTACTAAATGTGCACTC
This sequence comes from Epiperipatus broadwayi, assembly GCA_028023455.1. Taxonomy (NCBI): domain Eukaryota; kingdom Metazoa; phylum Onychophora; class Udeonychophora; order Euonychophora; family Peripatidae; genus Epiperipatus; species Epiperipatus broadwayi. The sequence continues at coordinate 578,803 of JAQFVV010000433.1, read as the reverse complement.
TACTAAATATTACTTTTATTATTAAATTTATTTTATCTGTATAAAACATAGACATTCATGTTTGTATGATATATATTTATACATATATAAAAAACTAAAACTAAAAAATAGGAATTCTGATGATATAAAGTAAAGCAAAAGATTTATATGCCGATATATTATTTAAAATACACTTGGAAAATTCTCTAAAATATAGAAATTGAGTAAAAATAGGAATTCATCTGAAATAATATTAAGTCACTTATGGTAAAGCTGATGATTAAATAGTTTTGTTTAGAACCATAATGATTTCAGGTATCAGGCTTCAAATTTAGTAAAACATATAAAAAATGAAGTCATAAATAAATATAATACAAATAAAAAATAGGTGCAAAAGAAGAATATAACAGAATATAATGTGAGAAAATGGGCATTAGATTGGAAAATTTGAGGAATATACATATCTGGATATGAAGTTTACCCAAAGGATAATAACTGTGCTCTATAAAATAAAAGATCATACTTGATAGAAAAACTACAGCAATGACAAATGAAATACTACAGTAAAAAGTTAATAAATGATGATCATATGAAATAAATAATGATCCTATGGCACAATAATAAAATGCATCATTACACATGGTTGTAAGATTTGGCAGTTGAAAAAAGGAGCAAACAAGTAATTGATAGTTAAATAAATGAATAATGATATAAATCTGCAGATAAAGTGGATAAGAAAATTGATAATAAAAAAAGGCAATAATAGATGTTGAGCACACTATAATACATAAAATAAAAAAGACAGTTTGAATAAATGGATATATGTTGAAGTTGATTCAAGAAAGATTTTTGAAACAAATATTAAATTGAATACCACCAGGAAAAAAGAAGTTTAAAACAAATAATAAATAGAATAAAAGATTTTCAGGATGATTTATGAAACAAAAATGAGACTTAATAACTAAGAATCAGAAGCACCATAGAATATTATTAAAGTAGTACCTTTTTTATGATCATTATGTTGATATTGTCTCATCACATGATTTATTTGGAATCTTTACTTTCCAGAGAATGAAAATGACTAAATACCTATTTACTGACCATATACGATGTATTGATTAACTAGATTTACTACAACTATTCAAACAAGTTCCTATTCTTGCTTAAATTTCTCAGCTTTTTAAAATAATGAATAGTTTCACCCACATTTAAATAACAGACAGATATGCAAATTTATACATGGCTCTTCAAATTGACATAGACCTAGAAAGAGACCACATGTGAGATGAATGGAGGAAGTAAGGAAATGTGCTGAAGTAATGTGAAGAAGAAAGATAATAATTAGAAAATGGATTAAACTAGAAGACCATTCTGCAATGGATTGATAATGTTTAAACTGATAATAATGATGTTTGCAGCAAAACAAAAAATATATATTTTTAAATCATCATCATCATCAACCATTATCAATCCACTGCAGTATGAAGATCTCTCCAAGTTCAATCCATCTTCTCCGATCTTTAGCTTCTTCTCTCCACATCACCCCTGCACATTTTCTTATTTCATTAATCCATCTCACATGTGGTCTCTTTCTGGGTCTTTAGAAAAATATCCAATTGAAAATCTGATAACAAAGTCTGTTCGATCATTCATGAAAAGTTTTACAATAAAAATTTGCTTAATAGGTTTGAGTAGAGATACTTGGTAGCTATCCTTAAAAAAAGATGTTTATGTATATATTTCACACCTTCTACAAACATCTTCATAAGTATGGTTGCGCATTCATAAGATTCATTGGGTGGGAGTTTGCGACGAGAAATGATAAAATTAAATGTACTTATAATTATGTTTATGGTTCTATAATAAAGTAATAAAAATATTCACTAACCAATAATAATAACCAAACTGGTTTGCTGCCTGGGGACCTTGAGGAACAATGAGCAACAGATATAACAAAGATGAGGGAGATCTGTGGCCCGTGATTTAAAGATTCCACAAACTTTATCGCAACAATAAACTATTTATAGCTAAAAAAATTTCATAATATAATGGTAGATGTTATATGTGAATAGATAAATGAATACTTATTGATTCAGAAATTTTAACTAAACAAATAGGAAGAGGTATTAAAAGAAAATTAAAATATACGCTGTAAGTGTGAATATGGGAATAATTAAATTTTAAGCGAAATGGCGCATCGCAGTTGAAGATGAGTATAATCACATGATCACAGTACTTTATTAGTCATCGCTTCAGATTTTCTATACTTACATTAAAAATATTTGATTAAAATTGCATTTCATTTTTTTTTTTATATGCGCGCACTAATATGTATGTAAACAGAAGTTTGTGTGCTTGCACGGATGCAAAGTTTTGGAAAACCCAAAGGGAAAAAAATGGTATAGTTTACGCCAACGGAAATTACAACACGCACACAAGGAATTAAGTATAATATTATAAAATGTATAGCTGGGTGCATAAATAAAATTATATATATATATACACAATTGCTGAACTGCACTGGACTGATCCCAACAGTAAACCGTTGTTGTTAATGTTTGGTAAAGCTAATGATTGATGAATTGGTTCCCCGTTGCTTTCTTTAACAGGTTGAAGCTAGGCTTATTATGATTAAATTGCACTTCTGACAAAAATTACTTCCAATCAGACGTTGCTTCCGATAAAAGAAAACAACTCTTACACAAGATGAAAAAAATATATACATAATACAAAAGGTAAAATAAAAAAAGAAGATAAATAATGATAGAATGAATTGTTTAAAAAGACTTTCTACTGAAGAATGAATTATGTTGTTTTTGTTTTTCCTTACTTTAGTAGGTTCTTAAATTATTATAAAAAAAAAAAACAATTTGAAAACATTTATAAATCTTACTTTCAAAATTAACAGTATCACATGACCTTACTTTGTTTGAGTATTGTTATTTGTCTTGTGTGGTTTGTATGTAATGGTGGACCCTAGAAATCAGGGCCCATGAACTTCAGCTCAACTCTATATTGCTTCTAGAGAACAAACTTCATGTAAACTCCAATTATTTTATTTTTAAAACTTATTCCTCATTATTATCCTTAATGTTATATCTATATTGTATTTTATAGAGAACTTAAATATGGTTTTGAGAAAAGAGGCAGATCGTCTTGTATTATAAAGATAATCACAAAACCATTCTAAAGAATGCAGTGTCAAATGCTTCCATTGGAAAGATACTGCAGAGAATAGAATTCCTTGAAGAGATACAATTGGACATAGTTTTAAAGTATTTCAGAAAGAAAAGTTTTCTGCTGGAAAAAATTACACCATGTAAATTATTAAAGAAACAGATTAATGAATCTGATTCATATATTCTATATGAAAACATATTTGTGTTCAAAAATATAATTTATTTTCAAATAAGCATATTAGGTTTTTACCTGGAAAATCTACAAAATTGGCCTTATCTGAATGTATTTCAGTTATTACTGAACCTTTATAAAAATGTTACAAAACTATAGGTGTTTATTTGGATTTATAGAAAGCATTTGATTGTATTCCTCTTGATTTATTATTAATTAAATTAAATTATTTGCATATAAAGAGTACAATGCTGTAATGGTTTTGAGTAATTTAGAAATAATCAGATATAATGTTTTTCAGAGTTCAGTTCTTAACTTTGTTCTTTACTGTTTATATTAATGATTACTTAATTTTTGTCTTCATTCTAACATTTTTTATTTTGCAGATGAAATAATTGTCATGGTTACTTCAGCTGTGACAATTTGTTAAAAATTACTTAATGGATGAATAAAGGTAAATTATCATTAAATATTAATAAATGTAAATATATGGTATACTCTCTGAAAAATGTTCCAGAAAAAGACATGTCAAAATTACCAGAACAACCATAGTTTCTTACCTTGCTTTATTGGAATAAATATATTCTTTCACTTCAAGTGAAACTAGGAAAGATAAATTTTGTCTTTTATAGAATAAGAGATTGTTTGCATAAATCTGTTTTGTCAAAAATATACAAATAAATATATTTAAGCAAACTATTTTATATTATGACATTATGGATTGGTACTGCAACATATTATTTGAAATCCTTGCAAAAACTTAAAAACTTTACATTAAGAATTATTTTGTTTAAACTTTTGGATTTAAAAATACTTGAATTATAAAAAATGTGCTGGAGTTTTAACCATAAACCATTTATTTATATTAAATATTTTATGTTCTTATTTTAAAAACAAGGAAAATATTTAAAAAATGATTCTTCAACAATAATGTTAACTGGATCATTTCATTTTGGTTTATTATTTGAGTCAATATATTTTAAAACCCATTGTAGGTATCAAAAATGTTCTTTTGGCCTAAAATTTTACAATATATTTATATAATAATCAAAAATGGAAAAAAAGTTTAATCCATTATGCTGATTTTATATATATTTAAATAAATAAATAAATAATATAATATAAAATATTCTTATATAATAGCAATAATATATATAATAATCATACACAAAAAGGCTCTTTTTGGAATATTAATTTTTGCCCTTTTCAATGTGCTTCAACTAATTTACATATATGATGCAATGTGATGCATTATGGCTTTTCTTTTATTGAGTCAGTAATTTCTCAGTCATTATACCCAGAGAAAGCTGTTACCTTACCTTAGCTTCCCTTTTCATTCCCTAACCTGTTTTTTTTTTCATATTTTTCTCTATCCTGCTCATTCCCATTTCCACAGTATTATCTTTGTTGACTCTATGGCCTTCAAATCTAGATCCCTCTCACCTTTTTCCAAACCCTGCATAAAAATCAAAAACCCACTTTCTGTATAATCACTTTGTTTATAGTTATTCGATCTATATTCCATACATAGTGTCATCTAACTTTTTTTTTATAAAAATACCTGTAACCTATTAAAACTATTTTTCAGGCATAAAAAATAAAAACTGTGTACTAATGTGTATTACATAACTTTCCATTTATTTAGTATTATCCACTTATGAGTCAAATTAATTGATGTTTTATATATGTTCATACAATTATTTTTGTTATAATTAATGTAATTGGTTTCATATATCTTCCTTCTATTAGTTTCTTTAATATAATTTAAAAGTCTTTTATTTTTGACACAAATTTTATGTCTGTATTTTAAATATTGAATATATAAAGCAGATGTATCATCTCTTCCATTAATAGAATTATTATATTCCTTTGCTCTTTCATCTAATTGTTTTCATGTATGTCCATAATAAACCACACACCAATTTCCATAAGTAATTTCACATACAATTCCTTTTTTATATTTCATACCATCCCTTATTTTGCAAATACCTATTAATTTATCAAGATTTTTACCATTTGACCATCCTATGTTAATGCTTTATATATATATATATATATATATATATATATATATATATATATATATATATATATATATATATATATATATATATATATATATAATTTTTTAGTAATGTATGATACATTTTATGGAAGTATGAAAGTTTTATCCATTTTTTATTATTCTTATATCTACTATTATTTCTTATAATACAATTATTATTAATATTTGAATTAGGTGGCTTATAATTTAAAAATATGTTTTCAATACTCTTAGGGATATATCCATAATTAGTGTATAATTTCACAAATTGTTTCTTTTGTAAAACACGTATATTTCTATCTGTGTAATATCTAACATTTTTATGTTAAACATTTTTAATAACTGCCATCTTTTGTATCAATGTCTGATGTGAATCTATAGAAATTATTTTTCTTAATTTATCTTTTTTAATGAAATGTTTTAATATAATTTTGTTATCATTGCCTATATTAATGGCTGTATCTAAATACTTATATTTTAACATCAAATTCCATTATTGTAGATTATATATATATATATATATATATATATATATATATATATTAAATTCCCTATAAATATTATTAATAGTTCTTTTGTCACCAATTATTAAAGTATTATCAACATATCGAACATAGTGTATTATTTCTTCTTGATTTATTATTGTTTTTTTAACTATTTTCATTTTCCGATTCACCCTTTGAGACCGAAAACCGCTTATTTACGCTTAAAAAAAGTTTGCACTTTTGACCGCAATAGCATGCCAATCGTATACGTCACGCTGACGGGTCTTTTTTTTTTCTCTTCGCCATTTTCTTTTCTTTAAGCACGTGTAAGAATTTTTTCTGTGCGATGAAAATTAGATTTTTTATAGCAATTTTTGTAAAGTACATTATTAAAATTTTATAATTTTTTTTTCTTTGTAGATTTTATCAACGTATAAATTTTTTAACGGAGATTATGTCTTCTTTCGCCGCTGAACGTGATTGTGATTATGATTCTGATTCTGACGAAGATTTTCCCATTGAAGATGTATTTGATTCGGAGGCTTCGTCGTCATCTTCTTCTTCCATGGGTTACAGTGACTCATCAGATGATTATTCAAATGATCGAGCGGCTGTGGTTTCAAGGAAAAAGAAGAGAGGTGCAGTGAAGTCATCTAGAAGGGGGGGTGGCAACTAGCCCAACGCCCGGACCTTCATCTCGGCCTGATCCAGTTACGTTTCAGGATAGTGAACCATGCGTGCCAATAGGAACTTTCACTAAGTCTCCAGGGCTAAATTTCCCCATTACCCGTGAGTATACAATTCCTAATCTATTTCATTTATTTTTTGACAAGAAAATGTATGACCACATTTGCACTGAAAGCAATAGATATGCTTCAGAGTGGAAGGCATTACCGAATTGGGTTGATCTGTCACCCGCTGAGTTGAATGCATTTTTTGGTATGGTTATTCATGTTTGTACTATATCACGCATACCTAAACTAAAATTTATTTGGTCTACAAATGAATATTTGCATCAAGCGGTACTTGCCAGAGTTATGACCCGAGATCGATTTTTTTGGTATTTCTAAATAATTTACATTTCAATAATAATAAAACCATACCCCCAATTACTAGTAAAGAGCATGATAGGATTTATAAAATAAGGCCAATTATAGATCGCTGTAATGTTAACTTCAAGGCTGCATACCAGATGCACCAAGAAGTAGCAGTTGACGAAGCAATTACCAAATTCAAGGGTCGTAACGCGATGAAACAGTATGATTCCTCCAAACCGGTAAAGCGAGGTTTCAAATGGTGGGTCTGTGCAGACAGCCATAATGGATATGTGTACCATATGGAGTTGTATACAGGCAAAGATGCAACTGCAGATGCGAGCCTAAATCTGGGAACCCGAGCAGTGCTGTCAGTGGTTTTGCCACATTTAGCTAAACAGAATCATGTTGTTTTTTGTGACAGATTCTTTACTAGTGTTCAATTAGCAGAAAAGCTGTCTCCTAGTAAAGTTACTGTATGTGGCACACTGAACACTAATAGGAAGAGGATTCCAGATAGCATCCGTGAAAAAGCAAAAAATGCTAAAGATATGGAGAGAGGAGACTTCACTTCTGTATCTGACAGTGGTCTTGAGTTTGTAGTGTGGATGGATAAGAAGGCAATTCTTATGCTCAACAATGCTTATCCACCAGCTACAAGTGGTACTGCTACTAGAAAACACAAGGATGGTACACGTCATAAATATCCATGTCCCAATGCTGTCAGAAAATACAACTGCTTCATGGGTGGGGTTGATTTAGCTAACCAGAGGCGAACTGTATATGGCTGGGATAGGAAGTCTAATCGTTGGCCTATGCGCTTATTCTGGCATTGTTTTGATACAGCTATCACTAATTCCTACATTATATACAAACTATACATGGCCCAAAAGCAAATGCGGCCTATATCACACTTGGATTATAGAATAGCTTTATCATCCAGCCTTATGGGTGACTTCACAACCAGAAAGCTGAAGCCTACAATCATTCTCCATCTTCCATCTCCTTCGTCTGAGTGCCATAAAATTGCTGATCTGCGCAGCCATAACCAGCCTAACAGAAGAAGATGCGCTGTGTGTCTGAAAAACAAACTCAGACATGAATCTTACTTTGGCTGCGTGGAATGTGGCTGCATCCCCCTGTGTAAGAGTAAAGATAAAGGCTGCTTTGCTGCTTACCATGTCAGAAGCAGCATAAGTTCAGTGCCTACATAAATCTTCTATCCTACACAGCTGCAACACCTATGGCACACATACAGGATCATAATCATAATCACATCATTTCTGGTTTTCTCATAGGTAAGATATAACATGATTTTATTTATATTGCTGTTTATTATTTTGATGATTATAGTAACTATATATTTTGTTGTAATTTTGTAGTCACATGATTCAGCTCTTCCAATTCAAGCCACCCTGCTTTATGTGTTGACAAAGAACCATATCTCCACTTGGTTCTCCATTAGGTAAAATATATTGTGATTTTATTTATATTATTGTACATTTATTGTATGATTATAGTAAGATTATATATTCATTTGTTGCAGATTTGTAGTCACACTGCACTTTTATGTATGTATCATCACTAGTTGCTCCACATCATCATCATCAGTTATTTTGAAATTGATTTTGCTCATGCATTTATATTTTCAACAATTTGCAAACTGTCTTCAAACTATCCACTCTGTTCTGTGAAACTAACAAGGTGAAAAAAATAAATACCTCACAATGCTGAATCAACAGTCATCATAATCTATGTATGTATCATCAACAGTTGCTCCACATCATCATCATCAGTTATTTTGAAATTGATTTTGCTCATGCATTTATATTTTCAACAATTTGCAAACTGTCTTCAAACTATCCACTCTGTTCTGTGAAACTAACAAGGTGAAAAAAATAAATACCTCACAATGCTGAATCAACAGTCATCATCATCTATGTATGTATCATCACCAGTTGCTCCACATCATCATCATCAGTTATTTTGAAATTGATTTTGCTCATGCATTTATATTTTCAACAATTTGCAAACTGTCTTCAAACTATCCACTCTGTTCTGTGAAACTAACAAGGTGAAAAAAATAAATACCTCACAATGCTGAATCAACAGTCATCATCATCTCCCACTCATATATAATAATTGCTTGTAATTCCTTTTGATTATTTATTTTATTTTATTTACTATGTTGTTATTCATTTTATTTTAGAAACAAATTTTTAAATTATTTATTTGCATATTTGGCAATTATGATTTGCCATGAAATAATGCATAATTTATCTCACCCCACCCCTGATTTTTCAATAATATAGTCATTATTTTTTCCCCATAACTTAGAATTTACTATGTTGTTATTCATTTTATTTTAGAAACAAATTTTTAAATTATTTATTTCATATTTGGCAATTATGATTTGCCATGAAATAATGCATAATTTATCTCGCCCCACCCCTGATTTTTCAATAATATAGTCATTATTTTTTACCCCCATAACTTAGAATTTACTATGTTGTTATTCATTTTATTTTAGAAACAAATTTTTAAATTATTTATTTGCATATTTGGCAATTATGATTTGCCATGAAATAATGCATAATTTATCTCACCCCACCCCTGATTTTTCAATAATATAGTCATTATTTTTTACCCCCATAACTTAGAATTTACTAAAGTTATTACTGTTATTTTTTTTTTGATCCTCACTAAAACCTTGCATTTCTAATAGATATCCCGCATAGAGGGCCTAGAAAAACAACTGCTTGCAAAAATAGAACATATAGAGTGTCAAGCAGAAAAAAGAAATTGAAATGGTCACCTTTTGCCACATTACACCAACAATCTGTAACTCAGGTAGGTCATGTTATATATTATTTTTTTCTGCATTTTATGACGAATGTGATGAAGCTGTCTATGAAATTGTCATTTTAGGCTATATCTTTCAAAATTGAGAGTTTGTGAACCAATGTAAAAATAAAGATATTTAAAAATGTGAAAAATCTCCTTTCTTTAATTATTTTTTTGTGGTAATGACTATTTTATCAGCTTCATTACATTCTTTCATATTTGCACTTTCTAAAAATGTATATATATTTGTTATTTATTGTAATAAATTAGACATTTCATTTAAAATTGTATGTCCTGTAATTTTTTCTGTGAATTCAAAATGGCTGTTCAGGTCTCTAGGGGTTCAGGTAACATCATCATATTCTATGCAAGTTCAACATTCATCACTGAATACAACTGCATGGTTTAGATCTTTTGACTGGCATGGTTAATGTTTTCTAGCTACTCATGATAAATATTCCTTTGTTAGCTATTGTCATAATTGCTGAGGTGGGTGAAGTATTAAAAAATATTTTAAAACCATCAACAAGAAATAACTATCCAAAATTATTCTGAGGGAGAGTGTTTTAATCAGCAGTTTCTCTTATCTTTATGGAACCATTCCACACTGCTTTCTTTTTGAGTCAAGACTAAGATTAGATTGCTATATTTCATATCATGTTTTTTAACACTTATCATATAATCCAAGTCTGTATTTATATCAAGATGTTTATTCAAAAATATTCTGATCCAGATTTAATGACTTGATTTAATATATATTTTTCTCAAAGCATGTTTTTGAAATAAATATATTTTCATTCCTTATAATATTTTATAAATGATCTTAAAATTTTTTTTATTTATTTATTTATGGTAAATGATAAAAAAAAGAAAAAAAGAAAAAAAATGCATGATTGACTTCAGAAATTTGTTCTCTATCTTTTTTACTTTTAGTGTCTTATATTTTTTAAGAATATATTTAGATTTGCCATTCAACTTATTAGAAGAAAAGGCAAATTATTTCTTTAAACCCTCATCCAACAGACAAATCTGAAAGGTTTACAAAATATAATACATTTTTATAAACTACCAATTCAAATTCTTCTTTGAGTATTGGTGATGATGGATAGTGTATACAGTAGGTCTTATGGTAGAGTTCACTTTTTCTTTGTGATATGGTTTTCTTCTTTAAAGCAGGAAATGACATCATATTCTATGCAAGTTCAATGTTCATTTATTATTTGGCAGAAGTTTACAATAAAACTGGAAAGTTTTGCTATTGATTTAATGTCTATCTATGATACAATAAAAAAGCAAGAAGTACTAATTTATGATTTAAAAGAGCAAATTAAAAAGACTTGATCATAGAATTGAGATAGTAGTAACTGATTATATTGAAATATATATATATATATAGGTTAAATTTATTTTTTTATTTGACATTTATTTCTTGATTCTTTTTTATTTAATTGCTTAATATTTAATTTATTTTATTAGAATTATTTAATTTATAAATTTTTTTACTGATTAACTTGCATTTTTTAAATCAACTTTAGAAGCACTTCACTTGAATATATATGATTTTAAAATTATTTATGATTTATTGAGAATTTTTACAAGCTTTATTTTCAAATACATGAATTTTCTTATATATATATTTCAATGAAAAATTTTAGTTTGTAAAAAAATTCATAAATGGTCAAAAAATAAAAATTTGGCAAAATAAGAGAGCTTTAGCTCTGCCTTGACAAGTGTCCCATTTGTATTTAAAATATCTTCTGATGTCACTAATCTGAAGAAAATAGTTTGAGTAATCAAAAATGTGATTATTTGTCAGTTTATTACAAGTGAAGATTATTTTTGTACAATAATTATTATAAATCAAAAATATAATTATTAATAATTTATTTTCAATCAAAATATCTTATTTTTATAAATTAGAACATTGTATTTTTTGGACAAAGTAAATTTACCCTGAAGCTATTTACAAGATTAGTTACATCAGGGGTCCCCAATCTTTTTGCACTTAAGAGCACATTCTATAATACCGGCCAGGTGGCGGGCACCATTTATTTTTTTCAACCAGATGGTGAGCACCATTTATTTTTTCAATGTAAATTTATAGTTGGATATTGTTAATAATACACATAATGTACAAAAAAATATTTATTTCAAAAATAAAATTTTAACATATAATTAACATTTATATTTTTACGCTGTAAAAGTATAGTATGCCCTACAATTTGATTACAATATAATACAACAATTTATAAGAAATTTTAAAAATTAAATTTATTTGTATCAGATAAATAATTTTTTATCATGGTAGGATAGCGGCGGGCACATGTAAAATGGTCTGCGGGTGCCGTGGTGCCCGTGGGCATAGGGTTGGGGACCCCTGAGCTACATATACAATGAGTGTAATTAGTAATAGCAAGTGTAAAAATATTGTAATATAAAAAATATTAACAATTTGATCTGTTAAAACACAATTTTATGGATTTAAGAGAAATAAATATTTATTTATTCACATTTTAAAAACAAATGTTATAAAAGCAAAATTTTGTACATTTTAGAAAATGAAATTATTCTTCCCAACAATGATGATGTACAATCTCATTTTTTAAATATTTTCAGAAATAAAATATGAATATTTAAAATTTTATTGTAAGGGAATAATAGTTTAATCTTAAACTTAATGTTGCAAGTGAGAACAAAGAAATGATGAATGTTTGAATAGTTAATAATTAAGACTTTTTTTTTTTTGAAATTTTTTTTCCTTTTCAAAAAATTTTGTTGCCATGGATGGTTATAGAATGCTGCCATCTGGTGGATTTTTTGTTAATTGCTTTGGAAATAACTATCATTTTAAATGTAGTTCAATTACTGAAAAAAAAAACATATGGGGATGTCTTCTTCATCAAAAAATTCCCAGCAATATATAAACAGAGTACAAGAAATTCTATAGATCCTAATGGTAAAAATAAATCAGATATTGATATGAATTTAAATAATAAAAAGATAATTATTGATCCTTTAGAACAAATAAAAGTTAAATTTGATTTGTATTATGCAAAATACAATAGAAAATTTATCAAATTCTATGGAAAAAGTAATTTAAATTTGATGGAAGTTCAAATAAAAATGGAAAGTTTTGTTAGTGATTTGATATCTATCTGTGATATAATAAAACAAGCAAAACATAATAATTGATGATTTAAAAGAACAAATTCAAGAAGTAAAGCAACAAAGACTTGATCACAGTATTGAGATTGTAGGAATTAATTATGTTTAAAATGAGCATTTTAGTACAATAGTTTGCATTATTGCAAAAAAAATTGAATATTGTAGATTTTAGTGATAAAGACATTGTTTCAATTTCTTGTTTGAAACATAAAAATGTATTTAAACCTACTATAAAAGCATTATTTTTTTAAATAAAAATCTTAGAGATTTATTTTTGCTTGCAAGAAAAAGAATTAAATTGAATTTGGATGATGTCACTGGAGATGCATCAAAGAAAAATATTTTTATTAATGAGGAATTATTATTTTGAAATAAACATTTATTTTTAAAAACTTGCAAAGTATGTAGAGAAAAGGGATATGAATTTATGTGGGTAAAGAATAGAAAAATCTGGGTAAGAAACAGTACAGGAAATAAGGCTGTTAAATCAATTCTGAGAAAGGTTTGATTTCCATTTGCAAAATTATAATGTTTCAGTAAGATCTTTTTAGCATAACAAAAGTTATTCTAATTATAAGGATTTTAGAATATTTCATATGAATATTCAAAGTATTAGGAAAAAGTTTGATGTTTCCTCATAGCATATTTACAAATGTTCAATTCTTTATTTTTCATTGTTATTCTTACAACATTTTGGATTGAGGTGCATAAAGAAACAGTTATGGTCAATTGAAAAATATAATTCTGTTTTAATTGCTAAAGAAGTAATAAATTACCCAGCATTATCATTTATTTTAGGTCATTTTTTCAGATTGCTTTTGAATCTTCTTTGTGGTTTTCTGCTGTTTTCTTATTGATATTTTTCTAAAAGAATTTCCAATTACTATTGTTGTAGACCATGTAAATCTAAAATTCATATTTTTAATGATGAATTAAAAAAGCAGTTATTGCCTAAATCGGATAATAATCTTATTGTTTTAATGAAAAATCTTAACATTGATATTATCAATAATTTTTTTTTCTAGAGATACTTAGTCATTATCTATTATAATGACATTTTACAATTTTATCCAGATGTTTATTTCTCCAATTCATATCTCTGATTATATATCTACATTATTAGATTATATATTTTCAAAAAATTGGACGAATTTAAATTAGATTATATAATTCTAAATTGGAATATTTAAGTTACCATTCAAAAGCAGCATTCTAAAGTTATAAAACTAATATTATAATAAATTAAGATATGTTATTGATTTACTTAATTAGAATAAATTATTTCATATAAAAGATGCTGTTGAAGCATTTTTTATATTTATTAATACTATTAAACTGTATATAAGTAACACAACAACTATTGATTACTGTAGAAATATCGTTTGAAAAGGAATCCCTGGATTACAAATTAATTTCTAAAGTAAATGACAAAAATAAATTATAGAAGCAGTAAACAATTTAAAAGATTTTCACATAAGATGGAATTAAGTCAAAAACTAAAATCAATGGATAAAGAAATTAAACAAGTCATTTATAAGAAAAAGTTGAAATATTATATTAAACAAATTGATGAATTAAAGAATAAAAATAAATTTTTTTCTCCAGTTATTAGTAAACAACTTATTTTTTAAAAAAGTGAGAATACAATTTCATAAATTATAATAAATGGAGATATTGTTCATATAAATGGAAATGAAAAATTAACTGCAAATAATTTTAATTCTTTTTTACTATTATTTATGTTGGTATAAATATTTTGAATAATCAACATGAAATTGCTTCTTTTAAATCATTTCTATTTTCAGAAAAATCAAGTCTGAATTCTATTGTTTTTGAGAATATTCACCTAAATGAAATATTTAATGTAATTAATGATATAAAAAATAAAAAGAGTGTGATTTAGATGAGTATTTCAGTAAATGTAATTGTTATTAATTTGTCTACTCTATTGCCTATTCTAATTTTTTTTTTATAATTTATAAGTCAAATCTGGAGTTTTTCCAGATTAGTGAAGAGGTCACTCATCTTGACTATCTTTAAAAATAGTACTAAGATGCAAATGGATGACTATAGACATACCTTAAGTTTATATTAAAATAGAATTATTAAATTTAAATCTAAATATAATCTTTTCTTTACAAAGCATTGGATTGTGTTTCAAAGGAAAAACTTATTAAGAAACTTTATGATATGGGCATTAGAGACTACATGAATGATTGGCTCAAATAAAACAAAGTGTTAAAATTAATGATGTTTTAAATGCCTATTCTTTTATAAAATTTAGTGTACTATAAGGCTCAGTTTAGGTCCATTACTTTTCATTATTTACATTAATGATTTGATAAATCTTCTTTTACATTCAAATATTTCATGTTTTGCAGATGTCATAATAGTAGTATTATCAGCTACAATTTATGAATTATTTCAAAACTTAATAAATGAGTATTTAAATATAATTAAGCATTAGTTTTTCTATAATAATTTAATTATCAATCATAAAAAATATAATTTTCAAAATATTTCTGTTGAAATATCAATCAATATATTAATAAAAGTTGAATGTACATTTTATTTGAAATTATTTCTGGATTAGATGGGACAAAGATATAATTTATTGGTTAAAAAGTTTAAGAATTTTAAATTTTCTTTTTTATAAAACTAGGACCATTTTTATCATAGATCATTATATAATAATAATAATAAATCAATATTAGTATATTGTAAATGACAAACTTTAAGATGAAATTAACGATTTGAAGACAGACTTTCAAGTTTCCTTCAGCTATCCACTCCATCTTATATAACTGATACACATGACCACACACATGTGAAAAAGTTAAATAATCTCCATATGTATTTTGTGCTGAACCAGCACTCATCAGTTGGTCCAGATCATCATCTCCCAGACATATAGTCAATTAATGCTTAGTTTATATTAATATAGCAAATCTTCAAACTTTAATGGACAGACTTTAGTCTTTTCCACCCTCCAACTCCATACCATTGAAAATATGATGATGGAATGCATGTACATATGGGTGGGAGATGATGATCTGGACCAACTGATGAATATTGGTTCAGCATAAAATAAGTATATTAGAGATATTTTATCTTTTTAATATGTGTATTGGAATGAACAGCTGAATGAAGTTTGAAAATGTGTGTTCAAATCCACTTTAATTAGATCATTATACAATATTATAGGCAATTTCCCCAACCCCCTAAATTAACTTATGGAATATCTCTTTGGAGAAGTTCGGCTTCATTTTATTTAAGATCTTTAAGTTTTTATAGAAATTTTTAAGGATTATTTTAAATAAATCATTGGAATATCATTTTGAGACTTTTTATAATATATAGGGAATTTTATTAGACAAAAATTATTTATAATCAATATTTTATGTAATTATTTTAAACTATACCATTCCAATGTATTATTTCTTAAAAAAGGAAAATAAAGTATATTTAATTTGACTATCCACTTTATAACAAAATCTATAGTAGACATTAAACATGTTATATTAGTCTGATGTATTTCAATATTTTAATGCTGTATTATCATAAAATTATGTGCAATATTTCATTAAATAGATTTAAAAAAAAATAATTTTATGGTTAACTTCAACTAATAACTGGAATAAATTTAATATTTGATTATAACTGTCTATATTTCAATTGTATTTTTTTATTTTATTTCTATTGTAAAAAGTATGCAAAATTATAACATTAGTTTAAGGTTCACTTTAAATCAAATGATTAATAAAAGTAAGATAGAAATGATTTTTTTGAACTCTGGACAGTGGTGGCTGGTCCATAAATGCTGCAATACTGCGGCACCCCCAGGGAAAAAATACGAAAATTAATTGTTAAATTTGTGCTGGAAAACATCAATAATATAACAATCATTCAATAATTTGCATAATTATTTTGTAAATACAACTAAAAAATTGTTTTTTGTTTTTTTTAAATTATTTTAATGGATGGTTGAGATTCTATTCAAAGATGCTGCTAATTATAGTAATGTCAGAATCATCATGTTTTGTGAATTTCAGCAAATTCCTTCAAGATTCATTTATTCTTATCAATATATGAAACTATGGCCATTGGAGCTTCTGGTTGCAGCAGTGTCATACTTATTTGAGGCTGATATGTTTATCTATTCTGGTTTCTCTTCAGAGTGAATACATTTTTTATTTATTTAGGATGAGCAATAAATTATTCTGTTTTTTTCTTGAAATTAACATTTATAAATTAACATATAAATTTTTATTACAGAAAATTGTAACAAAATAATAAAAGAAACATTGTTTAAAATATTTTTCATGATAAGTGTTAGTGTTGAATATATAAAAAAATTATATTTTCACAACTGATATTATATGAAATAACTGAAATAAAAAGTAAACATCAATTCACTCAAGATATTATTTGTCAAACAGCAGTTAGTATAAATAAAGAATACATTGAACAATGATTGATATGAAAAAATAAAATGGTTGTGTGATTGCAAAATTAGAAGTGCTCTGTTTTGTTTTTCTTGCTTACTTTTAGGTAGTGATATGGTGATAAAGCACTTTTGTTTAAAAATTTCATGGTGTATCACTGATTCTGGAACATTATATATAATTAAATGATATGAATTAAACTGTATATATAGTTTATTATACTTATAGTTACTAATTTTAATATTTTATATGTTTTATACATATGTTTATAAATTTGTATATATGTTTATTAATAGATATCTTTATATTATTAGATGGTAACTGTTTATATTTCAATTGATATTCTTTATTTTTGTTTTAATTATTAATTTTATTTTGTTATATAAGTTTTATATATTTGTATATTAATTTTTTTATTATAATTTTAACTCTATGCATGATTTTTTTTTCCACATGAAGTTCACTGTAAATTAATATATATAAATAAATTTTTGTATACTAAAACTTAAATGCATTATTCAATTTTGCTTTTTAAAAATTATCTCATTTTTCTTTCTTCCCTTACCGGATATAAGTTATTACCTTATTAATTATAATTTTACAAAATATATTTAATTTACAAAATATTTGATAGTATTATAAAATTTAAAGACTAATTTTTTTATATTAAACATTTGGTGTAACTCTACAGATCTACTTCCCTAAAATGGTATGCTTAATTTACTTGTATATTATATCTAGACTACAACACACGACAATCATAAAATTTACAAATCAATCTATCAGAGGTTTTATTATTATTATTATTATTATTATTATTATTATTATTATTATTATTATTATTATTATTATTATTATTATTATTATTATTATTATTATTATTATTATTATTATTATTATTATTATCATCATCATCATCATTATTATTATTATTATTATTATTATTATTATTATTATTATTATTATTATTATTATTATTATTATTAAACTTTTTTGACCATGCAACTCCAAGCTGCAATCAAATTTGTTCTATTGCAGTATATTCTTTATAACACAGTCATTCAAACAAAATAAAGTATAGATATAAGCAATAAAAAACAAAATAAAGTAAACAAAAATATTATATAGATATTAAAAACAATTTATTACTTAACTAATGTATTACTTAAGTAATGTATGGGATAAAGATATTTAAAAAACTAACCAATATTTTATATCTCACAATATTACTTGCCTTAGGGAAGATAAAGGAAACCATTTTGTTTTGCTAAATAATATAGATTATAAAAATAAAATGTATGATCAAATTAAGATATTAAAACTAATACAAGATGACAACTTTAATATCAAAATAGATAGAGATAAATTTATCATTAATGTGCTTCGAAAATTTAAAGACAAAGGTATTACTAAATCTGAATATTATAAGATTTATCCATCTTCTACTAGACCTCCATGAATGTTTGCCAATTCTAAATTACATAAGCCTGGTGAACCTTTAAGATTGATGATGGATTTTGGTGGAGTACATTATTTTGAAGCAGCCAAATTGGTAAATCAATTACTTATAGAATATATTAATTTTGGCTTATATACTATCAATTCTTCTTTCCAATTTATTTCTAAAATTAAAAACATTCAACTTTTGATATGGCTACTATGGATGTGAAAGAATTATATGGATCCATTAATAGAAAATTATCCATTCAAATAGTGCATGAAAAACTTTTGAGGACACATTGCCCTTCTGATAGAGTTAAATTTATTGTTGCTTTTCTTTCTTGGCTTGATTTGCACATTTTTACAATCTTTGAAAACAAGTGGTATACTATGAAAGATGGATTGGCTATGGGCTTACCTGTCAGTGGCATTTTATCTATTTAAATAAATTTGAGAGCTCTATAATACCAAAATATTACAATTCCACTCTTGATTTTACATATATTCGGTGTGTGGATGATATATTTATTATTTCCTCTATGGATAATATTTTACATATATGAGAAGAACTTCAAAGTTTATCTAATTTATCACTTAGCATTGTATATGAAAATAACAATAAAGAAATCAAATATCTTGACCTTTCATTATCAAGAAATAATAACTGTATAGATTACAAGATGATAATTAAGCCTTTTGAAATTAGAAGCTGTATTCACCCTAAATCTAACTCACCTGCATCACATAAATTTGCTGGTTTAAATTCTGCATCTTTGTAAATATGAAGCAGACAGAAAAAAAAATCTGAATAATTTTATTAAAGATTTGATGAAAGCAGCTTTTAAACTTTTGTCTATTAAAAATTATATTTCTAAATTCCATAATAAAATAAATAGTGTTGTACCATGTGTTCAACTTCCTAGAATTACTATTCCTTACATTTCCAAAATATCTAACAAATTAATTAAAGCATTATTCAATAAGTTTAAAATTGGATTTAGAACTCCTCCTAATTTTAATAGATTGATAAACAACTCAAAAGATCATATTGATCGTTCATTCACCCCACATGTAGTTTATTCCATTTCATGTCCTCAAGAAAAATGTCTTGCTGAATATTATGGTGAAACTAAAGCTACTCTTAATACTAGGCTTGCTCAACACATGTACAATTACAAGAGAGCTCAGAATAATAACAATATATCTTATGTATTTTTGGAGCATTCCATGAAATCTGGACACAATTTTATTCCTTCCAATCCTGTAATTTTGTGCACTGAATCAAATGATCATAAGAGGAAAATAAAAGAAGCATTCTATATTAATGGAAATATTAATGCTATAAATAGAAAAGACACTTGCTTTGATATATCAAAGAAATGGTCCATGTAACACATGCTAATTTTATATATCTTTGTATATATTTTATTATGTATTTTTAAGAAAGCTATGATTATGAGGCATGGATCCTCAAAAATGTTTAGCTTATTTTTATTATATTTATTTATAACTTCTCTTTTTTAACTTCATTTTTAAGTTACTATTTTTTAACTTTAGATTATATATATAAGCATCTATAAATATGTATAACATATACAAAGAACAAAACTTACCTTTTCATATTTTGCATAATATATGACATAACCTATCAATCCAAATTTCATATATAAGTTATCTTTCTTGTCACTAGATGGCATAGCATTTTTTATTTTCTATAAACTTCTCTATTCATTATATGAATAAATTATTAACTCACGTTATTTTAAATTAAAAAAAACAACAACAAATGAGTATTTTTTTTAAATAATATTTATTTGTTACTTTTATATAGCAGTTACAAGCTTACATTTTAATCCAAATTCTTATGGATAAAACAATCTTATAATATTTTTTCTCCATTAATTATATTTTTTATAAATCCAAATACATTCTGATATCAACATGGCCAAAATAAATTAGAGATATAAGCAATAATAAATAAGCTAAAGTAAACAAAAAACATTATACTAAATATAAAGCTACTAAAAATCAGAGAGAAAATTATGACGCATGCATACAGATATATATTAAATTAATCGTTTATTACTGAAATGCATATTTTTTTTTTTTAGCACAGATAATACATTGTTTTTAAGCCAATAAACATGTATAGTGAGTTTTGTCTGTTTTAATAATACATTATTCTGATCACTTTAAAAACAACACAGGCATTACACAAATCCAAACTTCTAAAATAACTACTTAATGATAAATAGAAATTGATTGTCTGTTTATGAAAAACTAATAGCTTAAGTTGTGTGAAATATATTTGTATATACCTGGAATAAGCTGGACACTTTATGTATCTCTAATGCCATATCTTTGATTATAAAAACGGATTATTCCATAGTTTACATATTTTAATTTTACTACCTTAAGTTGTTGAAATTTTAACAGAAAGTTTATTTTGGATTCTATTATTTTAATATTTGTCCAAATATTTGTTTTAATATTTACCTTTTGAGTTACTATTAGTATTTAAGTTTTTAGTATTGATCCAAGACTCAGATTTTATTTTTTTAAATTGAACAATAACACTCCTGCATTTATTTTTTAATTTATTGTTTAATTGTTGATATTAGTATTTCATTAACAATTAAACTTAACTACAAAGATAAGTTTCAAAGTATAATTATATCTTAATACTAAAAATAAATATTATTTATACTTTACATATAGTTATAACAATTTGCAATATATAGATTCTTTTATTTTAGAACACTCTTTATTATAGATGATTTTTATTTTAAAAACATGTTAAATTTAGTATAAATTTAGTAATTTTTCAAATATTGCATTGACACCATCTAAATATGAAATTAATTTTAATTGCTCTGTTTGTCCAACTATACAGGAAATTATTGATAAAAGCCATATACTACAGAGAGAAAGCAGTCATAAACCACTTCTGTGTTCTACATTGAGAATTATAAATAATAAAGCAAAAAGGAAATTGAAAATATAATGCTTGAAAGTAAGTTCATTAAATCTGAAGATACTCAACACCCTATTAAGAATGAGTAAAAATATTTTTTAATGTTTTTGGATTTTCTAACATGGCAAGATTAATGCTGTTTGGAAAAATAACTACCATCTAGAAAATCTGAAGTAGCAAGGAAGGATTACAATTAAAATCTGACATATGTGGACTATAAGTCAAGAAAAGTTTAATGTAGATAAAATAATAATGGATTATTATTCTATGCTCTTACAGCATAGTTAAATGTTATATGTGTGGTGGAGAATAATAATGAGGGACAAAAGACATTTTATTTGGAAAAATATATCAATAATGCAAAGTCTTTGTTAAAAAGTGCGACATCTATTAGTCAGTTAAAGATAAATAAAATATAAAATGCATTTACATTCAATTGCCAGAAGATATGTATTAATATTGAGTATATATAAATTTTGATTCATAGTCAAATTTATTTTTCTTTTTATGTATTCAGACACTCTCACTTAATTTCTCATGCTCAACTAAAAATCAAACACAATAGTAAAAACTTTGGTGAAAAGTGTTGTTATTAAATTCTAAAATAATAACGTTTTGGATTCAAAATGGTATGTAGAGATCTAGAATTAAATGATGTGTTCATTGTAGATTACTATCTTCAGTTGACAAGATATTGAATGAAAATCTTATTATAAAACTGTAACTTTTTTTCAATCTCCATTATAAAAAGACTTAAAAGCACTACAGATGGTAATCTTATGTTCTAAATTTTTTCATTATACATTTTAGCCTATCTGCATTTTTGAGGGAAATATGAACATTATATTATAACGATAATTTTTTATTACATTCCTTCATTTTGTATTCTGATAAAGAAACATTTTATTTAACTTTATCTGATAAGGTGACTTTACTAATTAATGCTTACCAAGCAAGTATTACAATTGTTTCACGGTGTTTGAGACATGAATAATATTAAGATCATAACCACCCTAATACTAATCAGTATGACCATATTTTCAATATCAATCCTTTTTTTAGTTTTTTTTTTTTTAATTTTATTATTCCTTTTGGATTATGTTTCGATTTATTTCTTTTGCTTTTTGTTCTATTTATATCTTAATTGTCTATTTGTTTCATTTACTTTTAAATTTTATTATTTTCTACCTTTGTTTTATCAGACTTTTTGCTTTTCTTTTATCAATTTTATTTCTATTTTTTTAAAATGCTAACTAAGCCTTTTGTTATAGAAAAGGTTCTTTCTATTACAGCTATTTTTACCTTTAATTATCTATATAAACACAATTATATATTTTATTCATCTTTTTATAGTTAATAAATATTTTAATTATGCATTTAATTTATTAAAATTTAGATTGAATTCCAAATGAATTAATTTATTTAGTCATTAGGTTACTTTCCAAGACTAAATTATATTTATTCTTTTCTATTTACATTCATTTTACAGACATCTCATCACAAAAGAAGAACTTAAAGAACTTCTATTATATATAATAAATTGATGCGCATCTACTAATCAAAAACAGCGTATGTAGATTAAAAACTGATATTGTTTGAAAATGAAGTTAAACAAAGATCTGACTTTATTTTTTTATTTTAACTAAGTACACTTAACTGCATATATATACTAAGAAAAAAAATCAAACAAAAGATCTCTCTGCTCTCTCATTGCTAACATTAAACATATAAACATAAACAATTAAATGCCAAGTAATTGGCAGCAAAAAAAAAAAAAAGAATTAATTATGAACCTCTTTGTAAAACTAGGAGTCTTTTAGAAAAAAATTCCGGCATATAATATCTCATTGAAAGCAGAGCATATTAGCAGATTTAATAATCTATCAATTTTATATCAACTGAAGTTTTCCAATTATTTATTTGCATAATCAGTGATCTACAAAACTAAGAATATCTTCTCATTTTATACATTGCATTTTAAAAAATAATAATAAGCAGCCACATACCTAGAATAATCTGAAATTAAAATACAAAAAAACAAAACAAAAATAAAACAACAACAACTATAACTTCGATTAAAAAAATATCCAAGGACCCAAACTATCATTTAAGCACATGAAATCTTACATAACATTAATATTTCTCAACCATTTTAAATCGTATTTGGTAGTTATTGTAATTTTAATGATCAAAAGTAAAGGTGGTCGAGAGGTCAGCGCGACTGCCTTGCACTTGCAGGCAGTTGCCCGGGTTGCGGGTTCGCGTCCCGGCCGATGCTATGACACTTAAAAAAAAAAGTAAAGCATAGGTGTGCTGTAAAATTCAATAGATTCAATCGCTTTTGTAATATTGAGGAGCTGTCTAAAATTTAGAGCAATGTAGCTGTAGTATATTATCACAAACAACAAATTAACATATAAAAGTTTTCAGATGGAATTCGGAAAACACTATCAAGTACATGATGACAATAAATTTATTGTGAAACCTAGTGCTTAATCTATTCTTTCTTCTGTAATGATGCAAAAAAGCTAAATATATGTGCTAGGCTTTGTGCAAGAATCATATTCTACAGGGCAGTTGACTCTATTTTTTGTTTAAAGATATAATTAGTGTTATATAATTTATATTAACATTGTACTGATGACAACTTTCTGAAATAATAGGAACAACAAATATTAATAATTGATGAAGTAAGTCTATCACCCAAGTTAATCTCTAGTTAACTATTATCTAATAAAACCCAAATATACTACAAACAGTTAATAATTAAGTAACCAAAAATTCTAAATCAAATGATTAATTTTTAATAATAAAGAATCTGATTCCAAAACATCACTTGTGTATTTCAATAAATTATTAATTGAATTATAAAAGAAAAATAAAGCAAAGGCAAAAAGTATAATTCATTAAAAATATTTATATATTTTTACTACTAATAACCAGAAAGAGAAAGGCAAAGAGAATTTATGTAAAATTACATTATATGTTTCCTAAAATTATTAGAGTAACATACATATTGAAATGGATATTTTATGAGCTTTCATAGTGACTCGCTTGTATAGATTAGAAGTAAGATCATGAATAAATTATTCAGAATCAGATAAAAGTGAAAAATAAGCTGGTTTCAAAATTAGTATAAATTTATAGACTTTAAACATTACACATATACAAGTAGAGTAAATTATTTGTGTGTACATTATTGATATTATTTGTGAAAGTTTAAATTGAATAAATATTGATAATGATTTGTTAAATTTTTAAGAAGCAAATAGTCATTTGAGTTTTTTAAATATTTTCATTTAGGCAAATAGCATGATTTTATTATTCAGTTTTTATAATTTCAATTATAATAATCTGTTTGGACGTTCTTTACTGTCAAGGTAACTATTTAAAAATATTTTGCAAAACAAGGTTAATTGACGTTAATAAAATGATTCAACTTGAAATCTAAAAAAAAAATATGTCTTGACTTCCAAGATAAAAATGTAATTATCCTGTTATAATTTTAAAAATAATAATAATAATAAAAGTCTAAATCTCTTCATGATTATATATTTTGATTTTGTTAACTAAGAATCATATGGTTTTATTTTCTATAATTTATTGAATGCAAAATCAATATGTTATATATTGTACAAAAGAAACAAGTATAAAATATAAGCTAATACATGTGTAAAAAAGATGATAATCAAGAAAGCTGAATATGTTATATTGTAACAGTCAGAATCGTCTATCTCGCTAACACACTGCAGAATTCAAACCCCAGACATGAAACTGAACATTCTAGGAGGGGTTGCCTTCTAGATATACTAAGTTCAAATCTAAAGTCCAAATTTCACAGTGCCATCTATATGATAACGCATCTGATGCCACTACTAGTATAACCTTTGACCGGTGCCTGGTGGTCAGGGAGAAACAAAAGACTCTATACTAAAAGAAGTTTGAGTGGCTAATTAACGTCTATGGATTTACAAAAGAAATGCAGAAAATATATATATATATAGACCGAGACAGTGATAGGAATCAATAAAATAAGAGATCAAATTTAGTTTTAAATAATTTCACAAAATTTATTCATATAATAAATTATATATATAACGCCACTATCTGCTTATATGAGACAGGGACGCATATTAAATAATTATTTAATTTCAATAAATGACAAAAGGTTTTAAAGCAAAGTGATATATTCTATTCCTTGGGCTAATAGCATTACGATAATGTGCTTGATGAGGTGCTTTGAGTAATTATACAAGTCTAAGAAAATATTTGAAAATTAAGAGTTCTAAAATATTTATTGATTTCGAGAATAGCATGGACAAAAGCTTACTAAGCAACAAAGTGGGAATGTGATCAAAGCATTTATTTGAGAATAATAAGAATAGAGTTGCATTGGGAGGTCAGTATTGCTGATAATGAATTTATTAAAGTTGGAGGGTGTGACACGTTTAAGTCACGGATGCTTTGTAAAATAAATATAAAATAAAACAATATTGAAGATCCGGAATAATTACGGAGGGCATCTCGCCGCTAACCCGTAGGAAAGTATTTTGATGAACAGCCAAAACTTAGCGACTGGGTGATGATTGCGTTTAATTCCCAGGTGTGTCATTTGTGAACACACTCTGCCTGGAAAACCGCAAAAGGCGAAGAGAACGGCCTTAGCCGTGTAAAGAATCCTTGGAAAAATAAAACAAAGCGGTCTCAACAACCAATTCATTTACCAGCAATACGAGACGAGTGTATACAAAACATACTGAATGGGTTTTACTTGGATTAAGAGAAATGCCCAATCAAATTCCCAGAAATTCATTTAAAAGGGTCCGCACATTCTCGACATCAATGATGAACTTTGTAATTAAAGTAGAACACGGTAATTAAAATAGGAAAATGCATGCTTGTGGGTTTGAAAATTAAGTATAGATTTATATATGCAATCATGCATTAAGGGACACATTTAATCATTGACCTCGCACATACTCTCATATTAGATTAAAATCAATAACATGTAGATTTTAAACTATGTGATTATATTATATATTAAAGAAAAGAATCGCCCTCGAACGAGTGATTTGCAAGATAATAAAAATTGGAAATTATTTAGAAATTTAAAATATGCCTTTATAGCGGCGTCTTAGTTTCAACAAAAAGAATAATTCACTCGGTCAAAGACGATTCTGACACATTATCATAATAAAATAACAGAAAGCTTAATAAATAGAAAATATTAACCCAAGGATAGAGAGCAAAATGTTGAGTATATTTAAACACGTTAAAGAAATACATAATGAAGTTATGTGAAATATAAGAAAAACATTTTTAAATAGCTATAGCATGTTAGTTATCACAAGAGCTCTTGGGTTAATTTAGGGTTACCTCTGGAGAAGCATTTTCAGGTAGATGTTCAGCAGGTTTTATAATTCAGCAGCAAAATCTGGAAATGTTCATATTTTTGGCAGCGGCAGCAGTTCTGGGGTTCCTTATGCGATAACTTCCGATGGTCTATGGCGGCATATGACCATTTTGGAGAGAAATAGCCTTCTTGCACTCTACTCTGTCATGTCAAGATTTACAAATTACTACTATAATTTTGGTTAGAAACATAAGACCTCAGAATGATTTCTCTTAGAAACATTAAAAGAACAAACTTTCCAGGACAAAAGAAAACCCTTCTTTTTATAGTAAACTTTAACAATAGAACTGCCCTGGAGCATTACAAAAATATATCGGACTTATCAGCTATAATTAAATCATCCGAATGTCTAAAGGAATTCAACATTAATTAATTTCTTTTGTTAATTTCCCTGTCGACATTCGAATTACAAACTAGATTTAATTAAAAATTACTTTTATTAATTAAAGAAAACCTTAAGTGGACATCTGCTGTTTTTAGATAAACTTATATAATATTAACTAATTAAACTATTGTCCCTCATTTATTTTAAAGAAATATTTGGGATAACTTTTATTAAATTAAAGAAAATGATTTTACTTTTTAAATTGCAATATTTGAATCTATTTACTAAACGAATATTTACTAAATGAATTTTATTTTAAATCAAAATATATTACGACAGTAATATATTTGTAAATAGATTCAAACAAAATAACTTTAACAATTTATAATTTTGATATGTTTAAAATGCATATCATAGTGTGTGCGCAATTACGACTTATATAACCTACTTTTTAATAAATCAAAATTATGTGAACATATACATAATCTATAATCTTTTATTTATTTGGGAATGACTTATATATATAATACGAGCATTGTACTCGTGGTTTAAAATTAGGCGGGATTTTCGGTATATAAGCGTATTGCAGACACACTACGATAGATTGGGGTTCAAACTAAGGTATGAGGGTAGGAAGTAGGTGAGAAAAGGTGAAACGAAGATCTGCAAAGAAGACCTTACTGTTTCAATATACATTAATGAATTCATAAGGACATATAGATTAATACAAATAGAATAGGGGTTAAAATAAATGTGTGATAATAATTGTGATATCTGGTACCATTGTCTAATGTTCAAACTAAGCATTCCATCAATAACGGGGTATATTTACCCAATCTGCCTGACAAATGACTCAGTTCAGCAGACTGTTGCGATCATTGAATGTTCTTAACGAGATTCCATGTTTCATAAAATCTTGAGTTGGCAGTTAGCAGTTTGTCATGATTCTTCATTTTTTGTAGTTTCCTAATGGTAAAAGCCTCTACATCAAAAGCACTGGTGTTGATTTTTCTGCACCTTACAGTCCAAATTGCATAGTTTATGAATAGTGACAATCTGATTGTGGCAATTGATCTTATTCTTATGCTGTCATTGAGTGATATGACTAAGTAATAGTCAACATTGAGGTTCTTGGCAATTGTACTTCTTGTGATCCAGAGACCAGGGCATGAGCGAATCAGATGTTCAAAGGTTTCTTCATGTCTCTGACAGAGAGGACAAATAGAATCAATTTTAACAATGCCTCTCTTATATGCAAGAAACCAGTTGGTACTCACTGAATTGATGGTGATTTTGAGTACAAAATCCAGGTATTTAGGCTCCATGCTCAAGAAGCTGAAGAGAGTCATGATTTTTTATTGGGAGTCCCCAACTTGGGACATATGTCTATGTTGACTGGATGTATTAGTAACTTGATTCGATTGTCAAATGTGTCATTGGTGATGACCATGTATTTTTTAATCAGCTCAATTGCTGAGTCTATGAAATTCTTAGCTCTAGGCAGTGGTCTATCAGTAGGAATTATTGGCTCCAGAATCTGCTTATATCCAAAGGTTTTGATTATTATTGAGATAAAGTTGAAAGTTTTCTGTACTGCAATAGCCTGGAGAGAATGCAGGGACAAACCATTGTATTTTGCTGCATGAGCTTAATGCTAAATGCAGTAACATTGCCTTTCCAGAATAATCTCACTGCAAGAGTGTTTACTTTTCTGATAAATGTTTTGGTAAGTTTGATGAATGGCACATAATAATTTATTTTGGCCATAATTTTCATATTCAATATAGCTACTTTCCCAGGTAGGGATAGATAGACTTTGGATAATTTTTGGGTTAAGTTTTCCATTGACAATAGGATTTCATTATGTATGTCTTTTGACATTTGGGTATGTGTTTTGGCAAGTGCAAATCCTAGAAATTTTTGAGGCTCTGCTTTGAACTTAGATGCAGTTTTTTTCCATTACAGATCTTCCATGTTGCAGATTTCAATGGATTTATTAAGATACCAAATTTACTGGAATACCATTCCAAGATGGAGTTAAGCTGAGTGAGAAAATTTGATGATGGGAGAAAAACAATGATATTGTCCTTGTATGCAATCACATTGATCGTTTTAGCCAGTCTAGGTATATATATGCCAGGAAGCTGTTGTTCTATAGCCTTCAATAGTGGATTAATATAGGTAATAAACATAAGCACACTCAGGGGTGAGCCCTGGAAAATGGAGAATACAGGTTTGAAATATGATGACAACCTACCATTTAGGGATACAGTAATTTCTCTGTTGTCCAAAAGGTTTTGAATGATTTGAATTATGGAGTTTGGTATTTGATGGTCATCAAGCAAATATAGAAGGGTGTTTATGTTGATGAAATCAAAAGCTGCAGTGATGTCAAGTTGAATGGCAATAGCAGCTTGTTTTCTACTTTGTCTGATGTGATCCAGAAGAATTTTAATCTGTCCTATTGCCACAACTGGAGATGAATTCTTGGCAAATTGAAAAGGTGAAATATCTTTTAAAATCTTGTCTTGAATTTTTTCCTTAATAACTGTTTTCAGAATCTTAATAATGAGTGGGGACATAGAGATGGGGTGGATGTTAAGTATGGATTGGGTGTCCTCAT
Organism: Epiperipatus broadwayi; assembly: GCA_028023455.1. Classification (NCBI taxonomy): domain Eukaryota; kingdom Metazoa; phylum Onychophora; class Udeonychophora; order Euonychophora; family Peripatidae; genus Epiperipatus; species Epiperipatus broadwayi. The sequence continues at coordinate 548,681 of JAQFVV010000433.1, read as the reverse complement.
GCTTCTTAAGAAAGAGAACTAGAGCAATGGGATATAGGTGAGGTATCAACCTTTTCTCTTGTGCCAAATAATTTGTCATTTTTAGCAGGATGGAAATGGTAAAACTACTCAGGTGATTAAGCAGAAACAGGGATTTCCATGTAATATGGGGTGAGTTTTATCTGGCATGGTTTGAAGTTTATCTTTGAAATCAGCCTCAGTTATTCCATGATTGATTCCAGACTTCATTCTGACCCAGTCAGAATAATGATGATTGGTTTTCTGGAGCCTCTGTTTGAAATGGTGGTATATCTCATCATTGGTTCACCTACAAACGAGCTATCACCAATCTTTAATATGGTGGGTGTAGGTGGTTTTTTGATGGCTCCAAGTGCCCAGCAGAGATATCCCCTTGTCCAAAAATGTTGATGTGCAAGAAAATTCCATGAATGCTTGATGGAGAGATAGTCAGCTATAACTTTTTGTTTGCTTTTATATTGTAGCTTAAGAGCAATGACTTCTTCAATGGAGTGGGAGGCTGCAGAAAAGGCTTTCATCCTGTTACTGAGATCATCTAAATCCTTGAAAAGAGCAAGGGGACCTTTTTGGTACTGAGTGTGATGATTGATCAGGGTTTGCAGAATACCAATAAAAGCAAACCATGCTTCTTCAATGGGTTTATTAAGGATGTCTATCTTTTTAAAGTAGATATAGAATTCAGATGGTATCGCCACTGTAATCGTGGATTTAGTTAGTAGTCAAATTGTATTGTTAGCAGATGGCACAGCATTATTCAATGCTTCAATTTGTATGATCTGCACAAGATGGTCTGAGAAGACTACATGTTCTAACTGGGAAGACAGAATAAAATGTATATCAGGAGTATATAAGAATAGGTCAATCAATGATCTAAACTTTTTGGTGTAGTATGAGTAAGAGTTGGAAGGAAGGTGGCCATCACCACTCATTACTGATCTTTGTAATAGATGTATGTAGTTTCTATTAAATCTATCATAGGAGATGTTAAAATCCCCAAGTATTAGAGTAGGCCAGCTATTACTAGCCATAATCATGTTTATAGTGTTGATTATATTGATTATGGTATGATTTGGATTTGAGGTCGTATAGAGCGTCGTGTATATACACCTAATATATATATATATATATATATATATATATATATATATACATTAGGTTTATTGACAGATATTGGTATATTGCTGCAATAACCACAATATTAGCATCCAAATACACAATTTTAAATGTGTTAGGGGGAAATCTCTTATTTATCAATATGGCCACTCCTCCAGCGGCTGTAAGACTATTTGAGAACTGAACATATCCATGTGTACTAAGGCATTGACTAATTCTGGGATCTGAATCATTATGAAACTTTATTTCTCCCATGAAGAATATGTGTGGAGAGTTTAATTTGACCCATTGCTCTATGGCACAAACTCTGCCCATGGAATTTATGCCTCTGATATTAACTCCAACAAACTTATAATACATAAATAGATGGATTATTATTCCAAATTCTACCGCAGAAAGGTATGTTCAGTTTGACAAAATCAATTAGATATGTATGTATGATGCTAACTGACAGGGACAGAGTCTTTTGATGATGTGTCAGTGATATCTTCACTTAGGGAAATAAGCATTGTGCTGCGTTGCCAGAATTCTTCAGCAGACAGATGCAGTTCATCAGAGATATGTTCTACAAGATTATGGTCATTATTATTCATCTTCCTTTCATTTGGCTTTATTGTGTTATCAATGTTTTTCTTTTTGATGACAGGTATATTTGTCTTATTATTGTTGAATGTGCATCTGTTCTTTTTTCCTAGGGAGTTTTCATCTTCAGAACTGGATTTATGGACAATAGTTGACTTTCTTTTCTTGGTACTTATTTTATTTAGCATTATATTCATTGGAGCTTCATCTTCAGAACTGTTAACAGAATGAGGTTCAACAGTGAGATCCGGGTTAGTTTTTAACTGTTGATTCTTATTTCTAATGAATCTAGGAGTCACTGAGGTGTTCATATTTCTATCAGAGGATTAGTATTCATTTTTTGTTTATGAGTAGTTATATTTTTATTTTCTCTTCTTTGTAATCTGGTAGTGCTTTGTATAATATGCTTAGTTGTGTCCTCTTTCTCTGAATTGGACTGTATATCTTCACAAAGTAATTGGCTCCTGTCATTTATTTGTGACTCTTATACTTTGCTTGTATTATTTAATTCTAATGAATATGTTAATGTATCATCAAGAATCACTGATTGATTTGACTCAAAAGATTGTACAGCTGTCATAGATAATTGGTGTTTATACTGGATTTCTTTTGATATTTGTTGAGAACTGGGATTAACATTAATACTGTCTATACTACCTTGTGACTCTAGCATTGATCTGTCATTTGATGTTATTGATTTTTGATTATCTAAATAATATGGGTGTAAATCTTGGTTTCTCCTACACTTGTGATTTATGTTTTTCTTTAAGCCACAGTTGGAGCAAACTCTAGACAGGCAGTCTCTTACTAAATGAGAATGCTCCAAGCAATAAAAGCACTGTGGCCTGACTCCTTGAAAGGAGAGAATCATATGCGAGTTCTTATAAGTGATTACTGTAGGAATGTCTGTAGATTTAACATTTTGTTTGAGACCAATTGGAAAGTGACTATATTTGATAAAGTTTGAGTGCCTATTCTTTCTTCAGGAAAATAGGAGAAATTGATGACTTTCCCAAATGCATTCAGTGCCTCTTGAAGTTGTTCCTCATTGAAATGCATTATGCAGTTCTTGATCCTGCCAGATAAGATGTTAGGACTAGTAGTATCAATATAACAAACAAATTTATCACCTATAATCTTAATACTACTTCTGAATTGATTTTTGGTACCCCCAATTATTAAACTCAAGTGCTATATAGCAGTCATTGGGATGATAAAGGACTCTGTGTATCACACTTCCCCAAGTCTTTCTGTTTGATTAATTCAAAAAGCTGTTCAACAGGAAATTTTATCAAGGTACAATTTGAGCCTGTAATGGCTAATACTAAATTTTTATCACTATAGAAATTCAGCAATGATTTATGAAGATTGATAGGAATGGTACTGCTGAACCATTGAGTGAGGATTTCATATTGCTGATCGTTAAAATTTAGAGTATCAAAGTTAAATGCATTATCTATGAGCTGTATAACACTGTTTTGTTTTAAATCTCCTTCCAAAAGATCCAGCAACACTAGATTGTTTGTAACATGATTCATATGTTCAGGGCCTGTGTGAATCACTTTATATTTGAGTATGTTTGCATAAGTGGGATTATTACTAAATGGAATGTGGGTTTTGCTATTATACCCTTTATTTGACTAAAATCCATTCTGTTTTATCTGCATTTCAATCATGGAATCAACCGTAATATTTTTGTTCTATTTGCATTATTTTGTAATGTAAAACCATTATTATGTGCCATCACTGGCAAAAAGTTTTTTTTATGAAAATCGATTGCATTTTCATTGTTTGCAACGGAATCTCTGGAGATTTTATTTTTTGACATTTCTTTGTGGAAATTGGTATGCATACTCATTGGGTGGGCTTGCATCGGAATATCATGTTTAAGCCACTTTGATGGTTTTTCTAGTGAGTTTTCAGCAGTGAGTTCACTATTGGAGCCTAACATTACCATTAAGCATTGAGAATCAGTCTCAATTTTTCTAGAGGTTATTGGATCTGATATAAAACTGTATTTTGAGGTATTATTTTGTAATAAAATATTATTATTGTTAACTTTTGTTCATTTTCCAGCAGTGGGTGGTTTTAAAACTCTTTCTAAGTCAGTATTAATATTACTTTCAATCTCGCTATTACTTAGCATTTGTTTTAACTGTTTGTTCTTAATGATAGATTTTTTATTGGACTTAAACCTTTCAAAGACTTCCATCATTAATAAATAGGTAATATAAGGCTTACCTTGCCTTCTTGATTAATATAGACTCTATTTTTAGATTTTTTCCGTATAAATTTTGATATTAATTTTCTACGTTAAAATGTAAGAGGACTAGTTTTCATCAGAAAAGATCTTTTTTATAAGAATCATATGGTTTTATTGTGCTTATTATTACAAAAAGTACTGAAAAAATAAAATTTTTTGTTAAATTAGTTTTGAAGGTTGTCTTTGGATAGCTAGTCAAGGCCACTTGTAGACATTGTTTATGTGTTAAAACAATAAAATGTAAAGTTACCGGGCCTCAATTTTAAAAATACGGTGACTTTGTTTTGATCTCTTAAATTTTTTCTACTCCATCTTTTAATATTTTATTTTTAGTGTTTTTTTTGTCTATATGGCTTTTTTTTTTTTGGCTTTAACTTTTATTTTTAAAATCAATTTTTATTACCTTTTTTAAAAAATAAAAACAAAACAAAAATAACTTTGGTCTTTATCTTTTGTCTCAGTGAAGACAAAGTATTTCTCAACCCATTACCCCAAAAAAATTAAAATAAGATCTTTTTTGGCTTTAACTTTTATTTTTGAAATCAATTTTTATTACCTTTTTTGTAAAAATAAAAACAACCAAAAAATAACTTTTGTCTATAACTTTTACAAAGTATTTTTCAATCCACCCCACCCCCAAATTAAAATAAGATCAAAACTTTCTTTTCAAGTTTCGTTTTCATTTTTTTTTTGTTTAAAAATATGGCTATTTTTTTGGCCTATAAGATGATTTTTTTTGTCTTTATTTGTATACCACTGATATACTAAAACTTTTATTTTTAAAACCAATTTCTGTTACCTTTTTTAAAAAATAAAAACAAACAAAAAAATAACTTGGTCTCTATCTTTTGTCTTAGTGAAGACAAAGTATTTCTCAACTCACTCCCCTTCCCCCAAACAATTAAAGTAAGATCAAAACTTTTGACTCATTCAACTTTTGTTATATATTTTTTAAAAAGATAGTGACTATATGGTGATTTTTTAAAAAAAGACAGTGACTATACGGTGATTTTTTAAATTTATTTCTATTACGCGATGTCAATTTTGCCATTTTTTAAAAAAACTTTTTCTATTAATTACATTTTTTGATCCTTTCAACACACCAGCACAAAAAATTACAATAACATCAAAACTTTAGACTTTTACATGTTTCATTTTATTTTTTCAGATTTAAAATACGGCGACTTTTTTTTTTTGGCTGTACGGTGATTTTAATTACGCGATTTCTATTTTCCCCTTACTATTAATGACATTTTGTGATTATTTTATTTTTTCCTACTACTTATTTAATATTTTATTTTTAGAAATGGAATACATTTGGTTGCAGGAACCCGACTGACATCAGTAAGTGGCACAATTTGTGTGCCATTTTATTTGTCTCATATAATTTCTTGAGAAAGTGTTAGGTTTCACGTGAACTCAGCCGAAACATGTTCAGCCCTACCCTTTCCCAATATTTTGCAAATTCCACATTGAGTAGGAAAGGGTGGGGATGGTGTGACAATTCTTAGTGAGTCAGAAATTAAATTACTCTGCTATGGAGATATCAAAACTTGTGGCCACTTGAAATTCAGACACCTTTAGATGATATGGTAGCAATCAGTGAATTGTGCAAATTCACATAAAGTGTCACAAAGCACAAAACAGGCCATAATATTTCTGTGCCAAGCCATCAAACAGCCTGCAATGGCTAATATAAACACAACTGTTTTCTTAGCCATAACTGTAGGCTGCAAAAATGGCATTTTTGTGTGTCTTAACCCTTCTTGTGAATTTTACGAGATGACTTGAAGCCACTTCAAGTTGCTTGAATTCCATCATTTTTAATGCTACAATAAAGATTTTACTATCATTTGAAAGGTTATAAAAAGTTCCGTAAGATGCTGCCCTCTCTTGAATTATTTTACAAGTAAAAAATCAATAAAACTGACATCAAATGTATAACAAAACAAGTAGGCTGGACATTCTTCATTTTGATTGGCTGTAACCATTAAGTTAAAAGAAAGCCGCTTGTCAAAGCCACTCATCAAAATGAAACTGCTAAGATTTCTTTTCTAACATTTTGAAAGTGATAAACAAATGTTTTAGACCATTTTAAAAGTATTTTTTGACATATTATAAATTATTTTGATAAAATATGCTAAAAATAAAATTATTTTAGAAAAATAATTAAGACTGTAGCGAAAAATATTTACTTATCCATGCAATGTAAAATTGACCAAGAAATCACTGACATCATCAAAGCTATTTGGTTGGTCAGTAATATTTGTTTTAAATTTGCCTCCGTTATTGAATATTTTTAAATTATAAATGAAAATTTATTTTTGAAAAAACTTTCGTTCATTTTCATAACCTGACAAATTATTAATATACTTTTTACAAACGAATCTAAAGTGAATATAATATTAAAAGATGAATATATTTTGACAGTTGAGTTTGTGACTTGACCAATTAAAAGTTTAGACTTTTACCTCACCCAGCCAATAAAATAATAGCCACTACAAAAGTTAACACATAAACAATACCATCAAGCAGCTGCAACCTGCTATCAAAAAACAGCCATTTTGAATGTGTTATGATTAAGCTATCAGTTCTTCAAAATTAGTTTTTTATTAGAGTTAACTTTCAGGAATTGGTTATTGCAAAATAATTTATAGAGAAGAAAAGAAGACTGCTGCTGCATTTGATTCAAATTTCTCAAGATACATCATTTATAAAACAAAATAATATGTTTAAAATAAAATGATATCTGAGTAGGTAAAATTCTTGGATCTCTTCTTGATAAAATCTCCCAAAGGTCAACAATATCCAACATATAATTTGTCTGCCTACTAAATATTTTATTTATTTAGTTATAAGTGCATTTGCAATGTAATCTGGTTTATGTGAGAAGTTTATATTGATCTCCTTTAAACTATAGATTAACATTCTACAATAACATTAGAGTGTTCATAAAACTTTTTGTGGAAATATAACAAAAATTTTAAACTGAAAATTAAACAGTATCATTTACAAGAAACTTCAAGGAAAACATTATATGCCAAATGTAAAACTGTTTCTTAGTTGAGATGTTTTTTTGTTTCACTATTTTAAGAATTATCTGAAAATCTACCCAGAATTAGAAGTTATAAAAGCTATAATAATCAAATGTAAAAGACTTCTAATTCATAGAGAAAAACTGTAAATAATCCATTTATACAAACTAATTAACTTTGGAAGAGAAAAAATAATCGTTAGCAGATTCTGTTTATCACATTGTAGTTTTAATTTTTCTTCTCTTCGATGGTTCAATCTTATAATACTTTTAAATAAAATTTTTGGCTATGTTTCTTATATATTATTTAATAATAACAATATATTTCAAATATGAGAAAAATCTAGAGGATTCGGGAATAACTTAAATGCTGTTTCTATTAAAGAATAGCTTATGTAATACATTTATTATTGGCTTTGACAAAATAAAGTGTGAATAATTATTAAATAATTCATTTCTGCAATTCTTTTGGTTTTATAAAAATATAACAGTTTTCAAACTTATTTCTAAGATGTTAATAATCACTGTCTTTCATTAAATTATCCATATGAATTATTTATTCTAAGATTAGAGCTTTATTAAAATATAGCAGGCAACATCTTTAGTAATTAAAATTACTGTAATGAATTTAAAACTTATAATAAAATGTTAATTAAATGATTTACTAGACAAAAATTCAAATTAAATGAAAGTCTATAAATAGGTCAAAAACAAATATACACATATTCTGATGTCTTATCGGTTTCTAATAATTTTTTTCAATCAAGATGCTTAATAATTTTCTTTAAAAAATAATATAGTTTTTTTGTATCTCCCAATGATTTATTATTTCAAGAACAGGTGAACATGTACAGGAAAGTAGTTTTACTTGGATACCCCAACATTTAAATTGATAAAAATAATAAATGATTTAAAATAAGATGAACTGAAAAACTTTTAAACTGTTTAAGTAAAAATAATAAAGATAATCTGAGAATAATATGGTTTTTCTTTTTTACACATGTGTATGTTCCATTTTTATTGCAGAGTTTATCACATAATATAATACAATCAATCAAATCAAAGTGTTAGAGTGGAATTTTTAATATTAGTGTAATTTTAACCTCTTAATTGACTTGACCTTGAATTTTTACTAATTAAGATGTCCAAGAATAGATTTTTACATATGATGTCTAGACTGACAATTAATATGTAAAATTAATTTTAATAACTTTATTTAATTACCAAATAAATCATTTATTTAACTTTAATAAAAATTATTTACTTAATTAAGTCAAACTTATTTTATTTTAAATAAACACTTTTATCTTTTAAGAGTTCATTAAGATTATTATATTTAAAGTACCCTTTTTATAAAATATATTAAATAATCCTTTTTAAACTTCTCAATTTTTCTAACTTATATGCACAAATACTTGCACATACATGTAAAACAGGAAATAATCAATATTGAAAAGCAATAAATTAAATTTTATCTACTAAAACTTATTTAAGTTAAAACCTCTTTCAAATTAGCTATCTTTAAATTTAATGTCTCACATTCTAACTTTAAACAGATATCACATTAATTCATACTTTATGAAATACTATTTTAAATATATCTTATTTTAAAAACTAGCAAAAAATAGAAACTTAAATATAAATTAATATCCATATTTTACAAATAGCACAAAAACATTATTTACTGCAATTACTTTAAAACATAGCAAACTTTAATTTAACTCTTTATCTTGGTTTAAACTATAAAATTTGTATTTTAAAGCAAATATTAAATAAGTTAATTGGAATTACTTTAGCAAATTATTATCCAAGCATGTTTAACAAACTACTTTATTAGTAAATTAAAACACTTAGTCAACAATAAAGTTTACTTATTATAGAGTTATGTTTATTTAAGTTTATTTTTTTTTAGAGTATTACAAATTATATTTAACCCTTATGGGCTAAATATATGCTTATAATATATATATAATATTATATTTAATGTTTTCACGGTTATATGATGTAAATAAAATATTTTTGAGTATAAACCATGTATTATTTTGCATTACAATTCAATATTTCGACGGACTAGCAACCGCCATTACCAAAGTTAACTTTTGAAAGAACAATCATTAGATCTCAAACAATAACTTGACTCAGTGCGAGATGAGAAGTGAGATTCAACTTGAAGTAGTTCAGCATTCACAATATGAGGCTTATCAAAATGTTTATTTCTCTCAGTTTTTTCACCTATTAATTTCAAGTTAATATTAGATCAAATGAAAGGTTTCTACACAGCTGGAATACATTGTGCTTCAGCCCTATTTAAACCAGTAGGTTTCTTTAATATTTTAATTGATTCTCTCATGGTTCTTAAATTATATCTTTTAAATTAGCAAGTATTTTTGTATTGTCAAAATCAAGTTTGTGACCAATTTCTAAAAAATAGGACGTAAAAACTGATGTGTTAATTTTTTGATTAAAAGCATTTCTATGTTTCTTAGTTCTGACATTTATTCATCTATTAGACTGACCCACATAGCTTCTTGAGCACTGCAAACATGGAATTTCATAAACTGCTTCGTGTTCCAAAAATATTCTGTCTTTAGGTTTATATAAAAAGTCACCAATTTTTTTGCCAGTAGAAAAAGTAGTCTTTATATTAAAACAAAATAGTCTTCTACTGATTTTATCAGTAACCCCTTTAATGTAAGGTAAAATTACTCTATTAAAAGAGGAATTGTTAATTCTATCCTCTTTTTTCTTTTTAGTATTAATGTTATGTAAAGTTTTACATATGATGTTTTTATCATAATTATTAGAAAGTAGAATTTTTTTTTGTAAGTTCTATTTCTTGAGTAAGATGTTCTTTATCAAATAAATTATAAGCTCTACACAAAAGATTTTTTGCAGCAGAAAAAAATTTGTGCAAAATGATGATGAGAATTAAAATCAAGATATCTGTTTATATGGGTGAATCTTCTGTAAGCTGATATTGATAATGTTTCATCAAATTTTCTTGCAATTAAAACATCTAGAAAAGAAAGTGATCTGTTATTTTCCACTTCCATAGTAAATTTAATATTTGGATGCCAATTATTTATAAAAACAAAAAAAAAATAAATTAAGGAATCAATGCCATGAGACCATATGACAAAGGTATCATCCACATATCTAAACCAAATAGAAGGTTTTTTTAGTAGCTGCAGATAATACTTGACTTTCAAAATTATCCATGAAAAGATCAGCAATTACAGGTGACAGTGGAGATCCCATAGAAAGTCCTTTAATTTGTTTAAACTTTTGAGAATTATGAACAAAAAATAAATCTTCAATCTGTTGTCAAGACAATTTAATTGATAGATGCACAGAATTTGAAAGACAAATATTGAGTTTTTATAGGCTAAAAATAAAAAAAATATTATTTATAATTTGTGAAAAGAGAAAATAAAAGAGATATTGATATTGAAAACATGTAGACAGGTTGATATAAATGAGAAATGAGATTTTTTCAAAAATTGAGATACAATCTTAAATAAAATCAATAAATAAAAAGTACAATTAAAATAATATATTTATTTATAATATATATAAAACATATTTAAATTAAGAAAGAATATTGTCAACTCAGGTTTAACATATAATGATGAGATAATATGTTTGAGGAAAATAATCATGAATTTTACAAAAAAGATTCAAAAAGAAATTGAAAACATGCACTTGAGAAAATATGTAGAAAATAGTGCATAGATTAGGTGCTTGTATGAGAAAACTAAAGTGTAAGCTAAAATATTTTAGTAAATTAACACTTATGAATAAAAAAAGACAGTGAAAAAAAAATTCCATTGGATATTTTGGAAAGAAGATGGACAAAATGGATTACAAAGTCATGAATTTTGCCAAATTGTTTGATAGTAATTTGTTATCTATGTCAATGCTTAGAAAATGGGATAAAAAAAAACCAATTTCAGGATAAAGTATTATAGGGATTGAAGTAAAAAGAAGTATGGAAGAAAATTAAAATATATTGTCATTATATACAGCTAATTTATATATATATATCATGTTTGAGGATATATACAATAGTTTATTGGGAAATAATTTATTGTTTAAAGTAAGAGCAAAAAAGAAAAAAAAAGGTAAACAAGTGATGTAGAGAATGAAAAATATAGATTGTGTAAAGATAGAATGTAAAACGTAATTAGGAATGTATTTTAAGGTAGAGAAATACAAATGTGAAAATAAAAGTTGATACTTGATTTCTGGAAAAAAGAATTGAGACATATTAGTGAGAATAGATATTGGAAAAAAAATAGTTTAATGTGATATAAATTGACTTTTAAGATGGAAAACATACACGGAATAAAATAACAGAAATTTGTTTTAAAAATGGTAGAAAAAAAAACAATGCAATACAACATTAATGATTTATTCTGTAAAAGCAGAAATAACTTGGGATGAAAAGATAGTTAAATAAAATATTGAATAATAAAACATTATAATGATTAATATTCATAATTTAATTTTTGGATGAGAGAATGAATCCCGAAGAAGGAAAAATCATTTTTGCATCATATCAAATGTGCGTGCATATTTCCTTTTAATATTGGATTAATTAATATATGTTTTCATATGTATTAATTAAATAATCTCTCTTTTTATTTTTAATCTAATGCAATTCATAATTAATTATAATAAATGATTAGTCTTTATTATTATCAATGTTATGTAATTTACATACGCAACAACCACAATGTGTGTGTGCATACAATATTTTTTTAATACTTAAGATGTGCAGCAATTTTTTAGTACCATAATAAGATTCATAGTAAGTTTATGGAATAAAACAATAGTTAAAATTTAATCCTGAGTCCCAATGATTAAAATGTTTTAAGTGAATAGAAGACATCGGTAATTGTTTTAAATTCAATCAAATGTAATATATAGAAAAGCGTTAATTCTTTCTATTAAAGATCCCCCCCCCCCAGGAAACCTTGTCACATATTATTAATACATATACGCATGTTGAAGTATTCCTAAGAGTCACTTTGCTGTTATATCAGAATTGTTATTATTGTTTATTTTTAGAAATATGCTGTAGAAACAATTTTTTCCTATTGTTTAATTGTATTTATGTTTTTTTATTTTATTTTGCTAATTCACATTTTAATCTGAAAATATAAGCATTTAAAATAAAATTTATATATATAAAATTATTTGCTTTTCCGTTTACAATAAATTTTGTAAAAAAACTTTTGAAAAGGCATTTTCCTTTTATTACTCAACTAGATAAGTTGATTTTTAATAACTGGATTTTTCCAGATCATAAATCATACGCAATAGTTGTGCAATACAAAATCTTAACCATGAGATGACTGGTTTTCTTACTTTTAATAATGAATATATATATTTTATACTTGTAATAAAACTATATTTATCTATTATAGATATACTTAATAACCTCCACTCTACTATTCACTCTTACCCACAGAATTGAATGAAATAAATTATTTTAGAAATTATTATTTTAATGAAATTATTTATCATGTTATCGTTAAGATTAGGAAGCTTCGACACTAATTTTCGCTTTTTAGGCGGTCACGGGATGTTGCTAATCAATCATTTTATATTGAAATTGATTACCATATTTTGTAAACTAATTTACTTTTATGAATACTATCGCAGTATATGTCAATTTTAATTTTAGCAATATGGAAAAATTATTTAAATACAAACTTAAATATCTATATATTTTAGACTCACCCCCCCCCCCCAAGATTATTTATTTCAGAATAAAAGATTTCAAATTAAAGTATATAATATTGTTCTTTGATGACTTTATAGATGAGTTAAAGGCAGGTGATGAATAATATTTTTCCTAGCCATAAATAAATTTATTCTTATTAATTTGTTCTAAAAAAAAGACAATGTCTATACATTTATGAACTATGGCCAATCTAGCAGCCATTTATTTAGCTAAAAGTTAAAAACAACAACAGTCTTTTAAATAGCTTTCTGCAGAGAAAAAAATTCTTGATAACATTCTCTCAGAGATAAATAAAGAAAGAGAAGACATTACTCACTAATTTCCAAATAGTGAGGTTTTGAATAATTTTGTACCTTTTTTACTTCTTAGATAAGAATAGTTACCATAATCACATACTTGCTAATATCAGATAGCTATCTAATTGGTTTTGAGCCAGTTGCCTCCCCCCTCCCCCAATCTGAACTTTGTGTCTTTTCAAGTTTGAGTCAAATTCACAATTTTCAATTTTTTTTTTTTGCCTGTCCCAAATGTCAATATTGATTGTGATCATAGCAAATAAATGGGTAAACCAGTACATGCTGAAGCAGCTCTTCTGAGCTATCCATTAATGTGCAATAAAGCCTATAATAGTGAAAAAGCAACAGATTCTGAAGCTCAACATTAATAAATCATGCCTCAGCTTTGTTTGTTTTTAGAAGTTTTTATGAATTTGTAAACAATAAATTATTTTATTATTATTTTTATTTAATGAATAATAAATGGGTATCTGTAATTTGAGGATACAAATCTTAAATTAATCTATACTGTTCAGTTGTGAGTCAATGTGCTGATTATAAAAACAAAAAAATATTGTATTTCTAAAATATCATCATCATCATCATCAACCATTATCAATCCACTGCAGGGTGAAGATCTATCTAAGTTCAATCCATCTCCTCTGATCTTTAGCTTCTCTTCTCCACATAACCCCTGCACACTTTTTTATTTCATTCATCCATCTCACATGTGGTCTCTTTCTGGGTCTTTTACAATCTCTTGGAATCCAGTTTAAGATTTCAGTTGTCCATCTCTTATAGCAATATGTCCAGCCCAACTCCACTTCAGTCTTTTAATTTTTTCAATGAGGTCAGTAACACCTGTTTGTTCTCTTACCCATATATTGCATTTTTGATCTCTTCCTGTTACTCCCAACATGCATCTCTCCATACTTCTTTGAGTGGTCTGAAGTCTCTGTATTGCTCTTCTATTAAGTGTCCAAGTCTCAGATCCATAAGTAAGAACTGGTAAAACACATTTATTAAAAACTTTCCTTTTCAAACACATAGGCATATTTCCTTTTAGTATCAAGTTATTTCTACCAAAAGCACTCCAACTAAGTTTAATTCTATGATTAATTTCATCCATTATGTTTCCATCTGTATTAATAATCTGACCAAGGTATTTGTAACTGTTAACTTCTTCTAACTCATCATAATCAATCTTTATTTTCATACTTTGAGAAAATCCATTAAACATTACTTTAGTCTTTTTAACATTTATCTTTAGTCCTACTTTCCTACTTTCATCTGATAACTCCTGCAACATTTCCTGCAGCTCTAAAGCATTATTTGCAAAAACAACTACATCATCTGCAAAATCTAAATGACTTAAATAATCTCCATTTACTTTCACTTCTTTAGCTTTCCATTTTAATCCACAAAATACTTCTTGCAGCACTGCTGTAAAAAGTTTTGGAGATATAGAGTCACCCTGTCTTACACCCTTCTCAATGTTGACTTTCCCAGTATCATTATGTAATCTAATTGTTGCTGTTGCATTTTTATAAATATTCTTTAAAATATGACAATATCCTGGATCTATACCTTGATGATCCAATGCTTTAATCACTGAAGAAATGTTTATAGAATCAAATGTCTTTTCATAATCTACAAATCCAAAGCATAATGGCAACTCATATTCATTTGCCTTTTCTATAACTTCTCTCAATACTTGGATATGATCTACTGTACTAAAACCACTTTTAAATCCAGCTTGTTCTCTTGGTTGGTGGAAATCCAATGTTCTCTGTAGATGAGTTGTAATTATCTTGGTAAAAATTTTGTATAAAACTGATAAAAGGCTGATGGGTCTGTAATTTCTAATATCTTCTTTATCACCTTTTTTAAATATTAATATTAATACTGCATTCTTCCAATCATCTGGTACATCTTTATCATTTAGACATTTGGTATATAACTTTGCTAAAAAAAAATTCTATTTCTTCACCTGCTTCTTTTAATATATCAATTATAATTCCATCATTACCTGGAGCCTTTCCTTTCTTCATACATTTAATTGCATGTCTCACTTCTTCATTTAAAATTCTGGGCAATTCGAAAGATGTAATAGATATAGGAGGCATTTGTTTTTTATTACTATATAATTCTTGATAAAAGTCTTCTACCCATTTCATGATGTCATCTCTCTTTTTAGTAATAATTCCATCTTTTTTTCTTATTGCAGATATAAATTTCCTACCAATACCAAAATGTTGTTTTACACTCTTGAGACTTTTATTCTCTTCTACAGCTTTCCTTGCTATTTCACAGTTATACTTTCTTATATCATTTTCAACTCTTTTCCGCACCATTTTACAAAATTAGAGATATTCAATCCTTTTTAATGCATCATTTTTGTATATCTTCATATTCCTTCTTTTCTTCATAAATTCTCTAGTCTCAGTAGAAATTTTATTGGTCAATTGCTGCTTTTTTCTACCAGCTATCTTTGTTGCAGTTTTTAAAAGTGTATCAGTTATTTTCATATTAATTTCATTTAAATCTGAATCATGTTCAAAATCTACTAATGCTTGAAACTGATTTGTAAGTTCTAATTTAAATTCATTAGAATGTTTCTGAAGATTAGGAATATCAACTGTAAATATTGTTTTTTTGTAATAATTTTTGTCTCTCTAGCTTTGCATTAACACATATCTTACGTCTTACTAATCGATGATCTCTTCCTGTGTTAAATTTATTAAGAACATTACAATCTTGAAATATGTATTTTCTGTTAGTCAAAATATAATCCAATTCTGCTGTACCTTCATTTGGATGCTTTCATGTCCATTTCCTTTTAACATTTTTCTCAAAAAAAAGAATTCATAATATAAAGTTTTTCTTTTTCTGCAAACTCCACAAGTCTATGTCCTCTCTTATTTCTATTACCATAACCAAAATTACCTACAGCACTTTCATCTTTCATTTGTTTACCAATTCTAGCATTAAAGTCTCCCATAACAATTTTAAAATGTTGTTTACTCTGATCAAAAGCCTTTTGTACATCCATATAAAAATCTTCTACTACTTCATCACTATGAGAACTTGTTGGGGCATAAACCTGAATTATCTGCATTTGGTATCTGCTATTAAGTTGTATAACTAATCTTGCCACTCTGTCCAATACACCATCAATCTCAACAATGTTGTTCTTCCACTTTTTATTTATAATGAATCCTACTCCACTTGTATTTCCAATATTTGTGCCTTTATAATAGAGTACATGTCCACTTTTTAAATCAATTGTCTCTTCACCTTTTCTTCTAACTTCACAAAGTCCAATAATGTTCCATTTAATATAAGACAGTTCTTCTTCTAATTTTTGAAATCTTCCTTCACTTGAAAGTGATCTGCATTTGTAAGTACCTAAATAAAAAGTTGTCAACTAATGGCAACCTGGGTCCACAATCAGGGGATTCTTAGCATCCTCTACCTTCGGCCTCCAACCGCTGCCTTGGTTGGTGACTTTACAGCCTCCTGGGAATAAGGGCCATGATTTATTTTTGTCTGTCCTAATTGTATAATTATTAGAAAATATTTATCATTTACACATACATTCATTCTGCCTTATCAGGCAACTCAGAAGATCATGGTGTTTCTTGATCTTAAAAGACGTAAAAAGCCAAGAAACTCACTATTACTGGCCAATGCATGTTAGTGAGCAGCCCATCCATGTTTGTATACTATATAAATAATCACATAGTAATAACAGTTGCAATGACAAGAACGTATCAAGTGGACATTAGGAATTTGCCCTGCTTGGTTCCTTTAAGGCCTCCAAGAGGAATCAAAGGGTCTCCTTTCAGTTAATAGCAAACTCCTTTCTGCAATAACTGTGCTCATTATTTATTTTTATTATCAAGCTGCTGTTTTTTTAAATCAACTATATATGTATATCAATAAATATTTTTCTAATCGTGTTGATACATAAATTAACATATTACACAAAATCTTCAATAATGCCTTACATATTAAAAATTGAATATTGTTAAAAAAATTAGTGACTTATGTTATAAGAAACAACAACAACTAAGCTCAAAATAGATTTAAAACTTATTATTATGAAATATAATTTTAGTTCTCTAGATAAACATGTAATTGGTATCTCAGAAAGTCATATGGCATTTGATTACCCAAATGGTAGACTAATCAGAAGTTCTGTTCAACTGATAAAACTAATATATTTTTTTTATTATAACTAATTTTACTCAGCTGATAATTAATCCAGAAATCTTTAGCTTTCATATCTATGACATCTACCTTTAAGCTAATCCACACCAGTCATTTTTGTTATATAAATCCAATCCATTTTTTTATTACTAAATACATATTCATACAATTATATACACATATGATAAAAGTTTGTTTATTTACTGTTCCAAAATTGTCTTTAATGACATAAATCTACACATATATGCATAAACATGTTTGACATAGCATAAATTATCATCAAATTAATAGTATACAAAATATAAACCATAGTTCTTTAATTTTATTTTATGTTTCAAAAGGTTTTATTGATCTATAGGTGTACAAAAAGAAAAAAAAAGGAGAAAAAACAAGAAAAGAAATAACAATCTTGATTAGAGCTTACCATTCTCCAAATCATTACATCAATTTATAACACTTTACATATATTAATGCATTAATACTCTTTTTGTCACTAATCTTGGTGATCTAGTTCTTTGGCGATGATGAATCATTTTTACAGATGAAAGTGAAGTCACATTATTGATCAGGTGTCTGAGAAAATGTTGGACAATGAATTTTTTTCATCCCTTGCATGTATGATATCAATTTTGTTTCTAAATGTATTAGGGTGTTTTGTGTCCAGTCCATACATAATGTACATCTGGTACACCATAGTGAGTATAATACAAATGTGCTATCATGAATGTGTCCGTAAATACTTTTTCAAAGGTATTAAAAAGTGTTTGTATTTCATACTCCTTATTTTTAAAATTTTTTGGAATGTCCCACCAGTTATTATTGTATCTGGAGCATGTGAATAATAAGTATGATAGGGTTTCTGATTCTCTTTGATAGCAGCTTGCATATATCTTCAATATTGGTACAATTGCATTTATACCTACAGAAGTGAAGAGTTGAAAGTACCTCAAAATTTAGTTTTATGAGAAAATTGTAAAATTTTGTCTCTAATGAGCAATATTTGAAATTTTTTGTCAATTGCTTATTTGTTAAGTTTAGATAAGTTTTTTCTATTATCATTGGAAGGGAAGTTTTATACTGAATAAACCTCCCAATATTTAATTTTATCCATGGGGGGGGGGATGTTAGATTGGAGATGCTTAATAACAGAAATTAACATTTCAGAAGTTACTTGTAGGTGGTGTTTTGTCTGTGGGTATGATTTTGAGTGCAACTTCCAGATATGGGAAAATTTTGGCACATGATGATATTAGATTAAATGTTTTTTGAATTTAAAAAATGTTGATAGAATGTAGGCCTAGTCCATTTCGAGATAGAGGATGCAGAATTTTTCTTCGGGATATTGACACTATTTTTTTTTTTGACAACAATTTCCTACACATTAAATACATTTTTGCTGTAAAAATTTTGTGTATATTATTATGGGTGTATAGTATGTAACTCTTGTTATTATTAAGAAATTAAAGAGGGAAACTTTGGAATAGAGTGGAAGATATGATTTGGGTAGAAAATTAGTTATATCCTCACATTTATTCATTAATTTCCTCTGCATCTGAGATCACATTTCAGAGTTGCTTAAATGGAATGGAAATCATAGGAAGAGACCTGGCTTTCCTTTGAAGTATTGGTCTTATTGGCATCCAGTGCATATGGACCAAGTGCTGGATTTATGTAGATTAAACTACAGTTTATATTCTGGAGTAGTTATTAAGAATTTTAATTAGTTTTGTTATCTGATTTTTTGTAGGCAGAAATATAGTAATATCATCCATATATGCAACACATGTAACATTAGTCTTCGTTGTAGGTATAAATATTCCAGTCATCTCACTTTCAATTGCTCTAAGGAGAGGATTAATGTAAGAGGTGAATAGAAGGATACTTAGTGGTGAACCTTGTGGAATGGAGTTAAATAGAGTGAAGTATGGTGCATACTTTTCACTAAGAGTTATAAGAATTTCTCTACTTAAAAGAAGATTTATTATCAAGTAGATTAGTACTCTGGGAATTGATGTGTCTGCTAGCATATTAATTAGGATATTAATTGGTACCATATCAAATGATGATTTAATATCCAGTTGAACTACAACTGGTCCATACTTTTTGTCATTTCTGACTGTGTCAATCACTGTATTCCTTCTTGCAAACTGATTTTTGACAAGAATGGCAGAATGTAGGGCTTGATTTTATTGACTCCAGAATCTTGATACCAAGTGGGTTCATTGACATAGGTCTGAGATTTTGAAATGTGGTAATATTTTTCTTCTTAATGAATAGAACTAATGAGATGAAATAAAGCCCATGAATGTGATAAATTCTCTGGGTTAGAAAGTTGGCTAAATCTGCTAGATATTTTACCATGAAATGACTTAAGTGTTTGTATACAAAGCAAGGTATTCTATGTATCCCTGGATGACAAGAATTTGATATTGAATACAACTTTTCTTCAAAACCTCTTAGAACAAAAGTTATATTATCTTAATCAAAAATTAAATGTGACAACTGAAGTCATATGTTTTGATGATACTTTTCAGTAATTTACTTTTATATGACAAATTAATTCTAAATAAGTTCTCAATCTTACATTAGTATCAAATGCAAGATAATAAGACCAGAATTAAGCACAACAATACTCAAAATGTATACATTAATTTTGATCTGTTGATGTCCAGTTTTGAATTTCAAATCCTTATTAATAAAAATAAAAACAAATAAGTTGAAAAACTAATTAATGTAATTATTTATATATAATATTTGTAAAAAAAAATTTATAATCTCAAAATATAAATATTTTAATAATTTTAATTAATCTCTATTATATTTTTACTAAAATATAGATGCCAAATTGATAATAATTTTTACCTTTAAATGAATCAATAAAATGATTTGGTTTTATTATCATATGAAACTAAATTATTTGAAAAGCTATTTGTGTAAGTGATAATAATTAGTAATTTCTATTGGTTAAATTAAAGATTTATATGAAACGATACATTGTATTCTATTAGTTTATAATCACAGTTTAACATTTCCAGACATTTCATACCTCCCACCCCTTTTAAAAAAATTAAAAGAAACTTTTATTCCAGATCTATGATACTTTATGCACAGAAACTTTTGACTTTGTCTTTTAAAAAAGCTATTTTAGACAACAAACTATTTTTTAATGAATTATAAATTTTAATTCCTATTGTTATTGCTAGGAATTTAATAAGAAGTTAACTGAAAAAAAAACATTGCAAAAAAAGAGGTTTATACATTTTGTGAAGATATATTAGAAAAAATAAAAAGGCTACTATATTAACATATTTAGAGAAAAGAGAATACAAAGTTAGGAAAACACTGAAGAAAAAAGCTCAATAATCTATAACAAAAATCTTGGGTAATAGAGTTGAATAATGAATCTTTATCATTAGAGAGATTAATTTAAAAAAAAGTTGTACAGAGTTATAGACTCATTTTGTACAAGCAAGAGAAATAAATGATGTAAAAATTGAAATTATGGTAGGCCTGGAAAGCTTTAATAAAAGTATGAAAAATAATAAGATTCCAAATGACCAAAAGGCTATAAGAATTATTATATTGCAAAAAAATAAAAGATTTTAGATTATTAACTTGATAAATACTAATAGCAATAAGTTTCATAGTATTTTTGTTAGTCAAAATGTAATTCAAGTTAGCTAAGATAATTCAATACTTCATTAAAAAAACAAAACAACAGAAAATTTATGTTTTAAACTTTTCTCTCTCTGCAAATTTCACAAGTTTTTGTTTGTTCTCATTTATGTTTTATATTTAATTTTCTATTTTTATATTTTAATTATTTATTGCAGTTTCATCTTTCAAATATTTTCATTTCTAATATTAAAACTTTTTATGGTAATTTTAAAATGTCGTTTGATCTTCTTAAAAGCATACTGCATATTTAAATATAATTTCTCCATATTTTTGAGAAGTTGAGAGAGTCAGTTTTAAAACTAATTTTGATTAACAACCAATTCCCACAAGTAATCTTATCTAATAATTCTGTGCATAAAATGTATCATAGAGTTTATATGAATAATATTCTAATAATTTATACTTTTGTTCTTCTCTTTTAATAATTGAAAATCTATTAAATAAAGAATGAGATCCTAGTAAAACAATAAAGCAATAAAACATACTCCTACCCTTAAAATAATGTCTCATTATCTTGCAACAACAGATTTAATTTAAACTAAACATGAATTTTTTTAAATTTGGAATAAAAACAATGTACTAGAATAACATTCTGGATATAATGAGTAGATAAGGGATTTTATGGCTAACCAGAATATCTCACTGATAATTTTTTTTTAATATCTTCTGCAGTAAAACCAAGCACTTTTATCATTTGAATTTATAATGAATAAACTCAGTGATCTTCTAAATAAAACAAAATAATCTTTAAAATATTTTTTTTTAAAAACAAGATCCCAGAATGTTAATTAATTATATCTTTTTAAAATAAAGATATTTAAGAATAACTTTAACATTAAATCTAACCAGGAAGATTTTTAAGCAATTAATAAATTTCACATACATGCATTCTTATTGCAATTTTTATTTAAAGTTTGTGACTTTAATTATAAGAATTAACTATTGGCTTTAAAATTATCTATCTTCTTTGATAAATTAAATTTTAAAATTGTTTTAATTAAACTATTTCTATTACAGTTAAAATTAAATAATGTATTTTTAACAAGTACTTAAATATTTATAATCTAGTCTTTTAAACCTGTTTTTAAAGTTTTACACTAATATTGAAATTTAATAAGCTCTGATAATTAAATTAGAATGATTTTAACTTTAATATTTTAAAATCAAAGTTACTAGTACTTTAAGTCAGTAATAACTTTAAAATTAAACATTTTTAAGATTATAAAAAATCTACATGAAGCATTTAAACATCATAAGCTTATTCTTAAGATTACTTTTAAGTTATGAAATTAAACAAAGGCAAAACTCCCCATACAATAGTGCCACCCTGTGCCAAACAGAGTAATCAATGGATGCCAGAAGGCTTGTGCATAAAATCCCTATCTAGTGCCTACTCATCCAATATCCCCAGACTAGTTTCTGGCTCTCAGATCCAAGGCTCCTCACTGATGTTGGCCACAAGCCAGAAACTAGTCTGGGGATATTGTATGAGTAGGCACTAGATAGGGATTTTATGCACAGGCCTTCTGGCATCCATTGATTACTCTGTTTGGCACAGGGTGGCACTACTGTATGGGGAGTTTTGCCTTTGTTTACAACAAATTATGTGCTAGTATAGAATGGTGATCATGTGAAGTTATGAAATTATAAAAGTTCTTCTCAAAATTGCTAATCAGATACATAAACATTTAATTATTAATTACTTAATGACAAAATTTGCTTATAAGAAAATTTAAACAATTGAAAATTTTTTTTTTAAAATACTATGCCATTACAACTTGACATTCAGCTTTAAGACAAAAACTGAGGATCACAATATATATATTATAAATAAAATGCATATTTTATTTATTAATTAATTAATTTTTCTTCCTTTTCTTGTTTTATCGATATTATCCAGTTCTTCAATTTATGCACCCTTCTGATATCTGAATGTGAGTTTCAGTTGTATTAATCAGGACATTGAATACTTTTATAAAGTTCAAATTCTGGATATACTTGGTACTTCTTTGCCAACATCTGTTTAACAGTCAACTTCACAGTATCTGAGAATTGAAAGCTATAGTTTATTTTTGTCATTAGATGGTATAAATATAACACTGTCCATATAATTTTCTTTTATGAATTGCCATCTTCTGAGAAAGAAAACTATATGTTTACTTATGTTAAACTCATAAATAAAATACAATAAACTTATTACACCTATTCATATTTGTCAGTAATCAATTAATTCATGTTCTTTTATCATAAAAAATCACAATGGAAAATCAGCATGAATTGCAAGAACATATGGTATAGATATTAGGTAATTGCTAAGTCACTTATTTTAATGTCTCAGATAAAAATCAGTATCTCTTTTCAATTAATAGCAAATTTCTTTTCTCTTTTTTTTTGAAAATTATATGTAGATATTCAAAATTTAAATTTCTTTTATCAATGCAAATCTCTATTTCAAACTTTATTATACTGCAATTATTCATTAGAAAAAAAAATTAGATTACTTTCTCTAAGTTTACACACATTTTATAAACAGCTTTTTCACATTAGTTAAGTTAATGCTATTAAACAACAATTTTAAATAAAGCTGTTTATATGTTAATTTGATAGAAGATCTATATTTCACAACTGTATAATAAAATGTACAATTGATTCATTTAAAGTAGTAATATCCCTATAATGAAATACCCTTACATGCACTAGAAGCATAATACATTCTATATTATACATTCATAAAAAGTTACCAAAATATTTAAACATTCATATCGTCAAATATGTGCCAATACAGGTCAATAGTTTCTGAAGATTTTTTTCCAACATTGGCTAATAAAGCAATTGAGTTTTTAATATTGTAATTATTAAACCAAATTCTTTATAAGTTTTATTTAAAACATTAAGAACATTTTGAAGATCATCTCTTTAAATTGTCAAAGAATAGCATAGTCATCAACATGCTGTAAATCTTGCTTTAAATACATGAAGATTTTAGTTTGGCTTTTATTAATTCAAATTAAAAACTTGCCATTAAAGTATATATAATCTGTTCCAAAAACTACATTCATAAAATAATAAATAATGTTGGAACTAGTAGACATATCTGTTTAATACTAGATTTTATTTTAAATGTTTCAGATTTTCCATCATTAATAATAATGTTTCCTTTTATGTCACCATGTTGAAACTGTATGATATAAATAAACTTGCCACCATATATTTTTAAATATTACCACAAACTTTCATAATTAACTAAATCAAGGATTTTGTACAAATTAAATAAATCAATATACACATTCTACCTTTGTTCAAAACACTTTTGCTAAATTTGTTATCATATGTAAAATGCTTAGTTTAAAATTACATGGCAAAATGTAATAACTGGTCATCTATGACTGCATTCAATAAAGTCTTTGAAAGTACTTTTGCTGTATTTAGATACATTTATTATGTTGATGTAAAATACTGTTTCAAAAACTAATATAACATAAAGGCATGAAAAGAGATTAATTTAAGAATGTTATTTAATCTTCTAAATAATATATGGTGAATTCATAAAAGTAATTAATATGTATTTTAGTATAATGAGTATGATGATATTGAATCTATGATTGTAGGAGCACATCTCATTTGAATTGAATATGTGAAATAGATGAAAAGCAACTGTCAATTTACACAAAGGCAAGTCTTCTCTACATTATGTTTTCATTAGGAGAATATGGTTGAGAATAGAATAAACAAAATGGAGAGTTGCAATTAGAAAAAGATACTGAAGTCTTTAATAAAAAATATTTGCTATAAACGAGTTTAAAAAACGGTTTCACAAAAATCCATATAAGTAGATTTAAGGATAAGCATTGTGTGTGTGGATAATAAGTGGTTAAGTTATTAGTTATCCCAAAATTTATATTTCATTTTTGTTTTTTTGTTTTATTCTTTTTGCTTTTCTGGAATTTGAATAATCATCTTTTAATTAGGGTAAAAATGAAAAAAATAAACAAATTGTCTGACATATCAATTTAAATTCATAATTATTTAATTTTTTAATAATAATAATTAATAGCCAATTGAAAAAAAAAATAATTGTGATAAAATAATACCTTAAATATAATTCTTTGTCTAACAAAAGACAAGTTTCAATTATATGAGATTAGTAGTTAAATATTTTATTTGTTAGATTTAATGTTTGTCTTAAAAATATATAAATATTTCGTATTAAAAATAAGTTGTGATATTTAATTCAAGCTAATAAAGCATTTACCATACCCACATTAATAATAATAAAAAAGACCCACCTTATTCAGCTATCGAAAATATGCATACAAAAGAATTACTACACAAAACATCCTCTTGTTATTATTTTATTGATTCATTTCCCTTTAATATAAAAGGTGAAGTGGCCAACTTAGTAACTGTAGAAGATATTTTAACAAAAAGTTAAAAATTTTAAGCTGGTTTATTCTCGATTAGATTTACTATTTATGACATAATTTTTTTCACCAACTAGGTCAACAAAAGGTTTAATTTATTTTGAAATTTTATTTCACTGAACAAATAACACGTGTAATACACATGTTGGTTAGTGGTATATGCTTAATATATATATATGCACTAATGTACCATGAAAATATAAAAAAAACGTGCATAATTTGGTGCAATGGTAAAGTGGCACACTAAAGCATGGGGTCCACGAATCGCGTCCGGTTCGGTTTCTTATGGCGATCGAACTTCTTATGAACTCCTAGCAATATAACTATCCGTTTATTTATTTATACCCATAAAAATAAAATATCTTCATAGAACCAGTTTAATTACAAATATTTGAGTCCGTTAAAAATATACTTATAATCTTAGGAAAGTATAACAATTTTTTTTTTTTTCACCTAAGAAAACATTAAAATGAAGCTTACAATTTAACGCGGCCGTACTTGTATTGGCGATTTGTTTGAATCATTGTTTAAAATTTAGTTAATTTTATTATTTTTTTAACAGTTCTGTTATATATCATAGCTTTTGCTGCAAAGAGCAGAACGATGTTAAGGGTTGATGGCCGAGTGGTCAGCACAGCTGCCTTCCAAGCAGTTGTCCCGGGTTTGGGGGTTCGCTTCCCGCCCGATGCTTTGAACATGAAAAAAAAAAAAGCAGAAACGATAGCATAAAAAAAAACAAAAAAAAACATTTTTCTACTTCATTAAACTAATAAATAAATTAATAGAAATATAATTTTTATGAAAAAGGATTAATGCTTTTCATCTATGTCTTCTGTAATACTAAGAATAAAGAGTTCCAGTCAGCATTCATTCTACAACCCTGAACAATTTGGTACCGTTATAGAATGACGGACTTTAGAACTAATGTTCTCTGGAATGCAGTTCATCTCTGTTACAACCAGTGGTTGGATTCACATGACTTAACACGTGATAAACTATATCACTTTTTAAAATTCATTCTATAATTGTAATCTTTCCACAACCTTTTTTAAACAAAATTTTCATTCAATTCATTTATTTATACAATTTTTTATTGCAAACTTTTTTGCATCCATTTAATTCTCAATAACATTCCATAGCATGCTTTTTAAATTGCTTTTTTTTAGGAATATTTTTTATAGTCCATGCTTCACAACTATATAATATGATAAAAAATATGAATGCATAACAGTATCTCTAATTTAGAGTGTAACCTGTTTTTTTTTTTTGTTAGATCTTGGGCATGCCTTGTAGATATATACATGCATAGGCTATTTTTAATTTTCTTTTTCACAAACAAGATCATTAGAGATAATATTTCCAAAATATACCCAAGTTTCTACCTTGTTTAGTACAGTTTCATTAATATTGATTTTTAATTTTATTTTTTTCTGAACATAATTATTTTTGCTTTGGGTACATTTTTTTTTATTTATTTAAATATTTTGAATATATTTATTTATAAATTTTCAACTTGTTGGATATAATACTATAAAGTCTATTATTATAAAACCACACTTTTGCTGGTTAGAATGAATAATGCAAGACTTTCTAAAACTATGTTTTGTGGTGAACTTGACCATGGTTTTTATGAAAGGATTATCTCAAAGACATTTTAAAGAAAGGCTTCATCAATTGTTTCCATTGGGAAGATATAGCAAACAAAAGAATATATGGGAGTATTTCAGAAAAAAAAAGTTTTTTGTTGAAGAAATTAAAAGACAGCATTACAAAACATCAATAAATAGAAAAATGAACCATTATGTTTTATATATGAAAGTATTTGTGGTTCACTTTTGGTTTATATAACCATTTCAAAATTCACCTCCAGAAAAGTTTCTCCCTTGGAATTGGAATTGCCATACTTATTTATGAATGCTAACTGTATGTGGAAACCATTTTTATTTTTTTGCTTTAACATTAATTATGTTGAAGCAATTTAACAATTTATATATTAAAAGCCTTGTCCATCACTTTGAATGCCCAATTTAAAATAAAATACTTAAATTTTAGATACAGAATTTTCAAATTATCTAGAATTAATATGAAAACTGATGGGTAGTATAAAAAAAAAGCATCATAGCACACTCCTAGTTTACTTTTAATCTCTGAATTAATAAAAAACAGTGGTAAATCCTCAATTACTTGAATTTAGAATTATCATGAGAAATCAATACATACCAGATATTAGTATCAATCAAACTCTAGATTAGTTTTTAGCTACTAGTTTTCATTGCTGAGTTTCATGAGATAGTGCACATCTATTCAACTACCATTTTATTTGTTTATATTATTTAAGCCAGCAACTTTAAAGTTTCAATATCCTAAGGTTTTGGATACAGGAAAATTTGCGAATATACATCTAGTATTAGATTAGTTTTTATATTTTTAATGACCTCAAATACATTACAGTTGTAGACACTTTTGATATTTTAGTAAAATAGTACATAATAAATAAAGCATCACATGATTTTCTTAACTTACATTTAATACCTGCATTAACAATAGTAATCTATTTTTAAGTACATAGGTCTGCAATAGAGTCTTGGTGTAGATTCTTGTTGACAATATAGATCTAAAATGTAAGCAAATGAAGACAGGTAATACTTTATTTGGTATATACAATCTTTTTGCAATATTTGAAATACAGGCATTCTTATGAATTAAGAGTGTTTGTAGTTCACATTTAACTGAAATCACACACACACACATATATATATATTAAATGCAAGTATATTGTCTATATTAAACTTAATATAATTTAGAAGGGATTTGAACTCAGAATTTTAAGCCCTACAGCTATCAACTCCATCTTATATAACTGATACATATGACAACATATATGAAAAAAAAGATAAATGGTCTCCAATATATGTATTTTGTGTTGAACCAGCACTCATTAGTTGGTCCAGATCATCATCATCATCTCTCTCTATCACACACACACATGCATATATATATAATCAGTGCTCAGTTTATATTAGGATAGCAAATCTTCAGACTATAATGGACAAGTTTCAATCTTTTCCACTCTCCAACCCTTCAAATCATCCATATTATTGAAAATTGGAATGCTCAAAGCCCTTATTGATGCCAGTATTGTTGTCATACCCATGTTGAATTTCACTCTGACCCCTCACAGAATAGGGATGGGCAAAATACAGCTGAATACTGATGATATATATATGTGTGTGTGAGAGATGATATGGATCAACTCATGAGTATATTGGAGAACATTTATTGTTTTTACATTAGGTGGTCATGGATATAAGCTGTATAAGATGAAGCAGATGACTAAAGGAAACTTGAATGTTTGAGTTCAAATCTCTTCTAAATATATATATATATATATATAGCATCAGATTTATATAGCTATATAAAGAAATTATTTGGGATTAAAAACTTATGTGTTGACATTCAAATGATTAGCTTGATTAATATAAAAAGAAGTATGCTCTTCATTGATGAAAGCCAATATTTAGAAAGAGGTCTGAATTTTAGATGGCTCTGTCATCTGATATTCATTAATTCTTTATTTAGCGTGTAAATTGACATGGATTCATACTATTAATACTAAAGTATGTTTATTTGCAGTATATAATTGAAATCACTAAAATATATAGTATCCAATCTAGAATTCTTAAGGTGTTGAAACTTTCAAAACTTTAATTTGAATCGTATAGAAAAAATAAAGAGGGTTGCTAAGTGAATATATGAAAGTCATAACTCTTCACTAAAGAAAATCAATAGTCAAAAACTAATATGGACGTTTTTTAAAACTATCATATGGTACTCCAAGCTTGGATAATTATTTGATTTTTGCATGGAATTATAGGAATTGCTGCTCTTAGCTCTGGTAAAACTTTTTTAAAATTATGTCATAATAATCCCTAAAACTTTTTTTTTTTATATTTTGATAAAAAAAAATTTATAATAAATTTTATGAGATAATATATAACACCAGAGCTAGAATGTTAGCACAATTTTCAGTTCTATCTCAATCAATTAGTTTTAATTTGCATAAATAATAAACTTTTTTTCCGATTCTTTTTGCTACTTAAAATTTAATACAATCAATTAAATTTACTGATTTAATTTTTTAAGACAATGTTGCAGATAGATACATACATTTGATATAAATATGATCATAATATTTTCATTACAAAAGTGAAATACTCAGCAGACTGAAACTGAATCTCTCCCCCCCCCTCCCCATTAAAAATAATTTCTTTACTAACAAGCGAAATAGTCATGAAAGTTCGACAAAACAATATTATATTATAGTAATATATAAATTTTTAATAAAGTTTTGTTAAGAATATTAAATAAGCATTTATTTTTATATCGCTATGTTTTATAAATTGTAATACATTAAAGATATATAAGCATTTGGGTTGGAAAGAATAAGTGGATTCATTTTATTCTTTGTAAATACTATATCTTGTGTTGGGAATGAAAGTATTCATTTATTATTAACACTCGTAAAAAGCGCATGCACAACAGCTTGAGAAGGCTGATCTTTAAGAATATTAAATGAAAATTAATATTATTAAATATTTATTTTAGATACTTTTTTAAAATTTAAAATAAAACAAATAAATAAAATTATAACAAAAAATTATTTCATTTTATGTGTATAAATGTTTAAAAAAATAACATTAAATCTATTACCAATAAAAGTTAAAATAATGGCAAAAAAAGAGGATAAAGCCACTACTTTAATCAAAGCAGTATTTAATTGGAATATAGTATTTTGGATGTCATAATGGGATAGACCCCAGTACTCTTTATAAATACTTCTTTTACTAAAGTAGAGGAATAATCCAAATGACAAGTTTTATCTATTCTCCATAACAATACAGAAGACGCAGTGACTAAATGCAAACAGTTTGAAATTTAATGAGTTCTTGTAAATTCAAAATAGTGAGTAGCTGATTATGAATTACGTTTATATATATAATTAAGCTCCTTTAGTTTCTAACTAATTACAAAATTTATAAATAAAATTTTTAGTAACTAATCATTACTTCAGAATCAAAAAAAAAAAAAAGCTAATATTTTTTGTATGAATTTAACAATTATCTATATGTATAGAGATGTATGCTATTTTGATTATATTATTACAAATTAGTGTTGCATAGGTGGGGAAGGGGGAATGACAAAAAAAAGTTAAAGGAGAATTTTGTAGGACAGATTAATCCATGAAAAACAGATATGTTCATAAATATATAATCTGTATTCAGTCTATTTATTTGCCATATTGGGATTAATATTGTGTAACTTCTTTTGAAGAACTTTTTTTTAAATGAATTCAACACCTTAGTTACATTCTAGCCTATTATATTCTCCTAATAAAAAATCAATATTACACATCTTCAAAAATGTTTTGAGATAATTTTTGTAATATAAATTAAATATCTTTCATAAAATCCATGCTTGAATACCTTAAAACATATTTTTGATGAGTATATCATATAATGGCTGGATAATTCTAGCTGATCTTGTCTTAGTTGTAGTGATCTCAATGGTATTAATGATAAATCCACTTTACATACTTAATCAAATGAAGATATCTTCTACAAAACTAGATTCCTTATTATCATATACAGAAAGCCAAAGAACTTACTGATCAATTTTTCCATATTTTCATTTTCCAGAACACCCATAAATTAGCTTCGGTAATATCTTTATACTCCATTTATAGAAGATTTAAGTTTATATCTACACAATAAAGTTAGTAAAATGACATTCATAAATAAGTTAGTTGAAATAGTTTAATTTGTTTTTAAAATGCAGCATTAGCATATGAAAGTCTATATTTTGCTTTAACATTTAAATCTGACTTTCTATCTAAAAATGCTAAGAAAATGTTTAAATTGATTCACATTATCAATCTGTTAACCATCAGGACTAAAAAAAAAAACTGAATTTTTTTTGATAAATGACTTGACTTTTTTGAAAATAAATTAGAAAACCAAAATCTTTATAGAAAAATCACTTTGTTAGTTAAAGTTATTCGAGGATTTGAAAACAATGTATAATAAGTAGCCAAAACAAAAAATATATATGTATCAATCATTATTTAATTACTATTATGAATATTTTATTGTAATTATATCTCTATCAATTACTTGTAGTAGTGAATTTTTTGAATAATTAATTTAATTATTAATACTAATATATATTATTAAATTACTTAATATATATATAATTACTTAATATACATATAAGTATCTCCTATATCTATTATATCTTCCGAATTGCCCAGAATTTTAAATGAAAAAGTGAGACATGCAATTATATGTATAAAGAAAGGAAAGGCTCTAGGTAATGATGGAATTAAAATCGATATATTAAAAGAAGCAGGTGAAAAAATGGAAATTTTTTTAGCGAAGTTATATACCAAATATCTAAATGATAAAGATATACTAGATGATTGGAAGAATGCAGTATTAATATTAATATTTAAAGAAGGTGATAAAGAATATATTAGAAATTACAGACCTTTTGTCAGTTTTATACAAAATTTTTACCAAGATAATTACAACTCGTCTACAGAGAACATTGTATTTCCACCAACCAAATAAACATGCTGGATTTAAAAGTGGTTTTAGTTTAGTGGATCATATCCAGATATTGAGAGAAGTTATAGAAAGAACAAATGAATATGAGTTGCCATTATGCTTTGGATTTGTAGATTATGAAAAGGCATTTGATTCTATAACCATTTCTTCAGTAATTAAAGCATCGGATCATCAAGGTATAGATCCAAGGTATTGTCATATTTTAAAGAATATTTATAAAAATGCAACAGCAACAATTAGATTACATAATGATATTGGGGAAGTCAACATTGAGAAGGGTGTAAGACAGAATGACTCTATATCACTAAAACTTTTTACAGCTGTGCTGCAAGAAGTATTTTGTGGATTAAATTGGGAAGCTAAAGAAGTGATTTAGATTTTGCAAATGATGTAGTTGTTTTTGCAAATAATGCTTTAGAGCTGCAGGAAATGTTGCAGGAGTTATCAGATGAAAGTAGGACTAAAGATAAATGTTAAAAAGACTAAAGTAATGTTTAATGGATTTTCTTAAAATATTAAAATAAAGAGGATGGATTATGATGAGTTAGAAGAAGTTAACAGTTACAAATATCTTGGTCAGATTATTAATACAGATGGAAACATAATGAATGAAATTAATCAAAGAATTAAACTTGGTTGGAGTGTTTTTAGTAGAAATAGCTTGATACTAAATGGAAATATGGTTATGTGTTTGAAAATGAAGGTTTTTAATAAATGTGTTTTATCAATTCTTACTTATGGATCTGAGACTTGGACACTTAATAGAAGAGTAATACAGAGGCTTCAGACCATATGGAGAGATGCATGATGGGAGTAATAAGAAGAGATTGAAAATGCAATATATGAGTAAAAAACAAGCAGGGGTTATTGACCTCATTGAAAAAATTAAAAGACTGAAATGAAGTTGGGCTGGACATATTGCTAGAAGAGATGATAATAGATGGATAATTGAAATTTTAAACTGGATTTCAAGAGATTGTAAAAGACCCAGAAAGAGACCACATATGAGATGGATGGATGAAATAAAAAAGTGTGGAGAGGTGACATGGAGAAAAGAAGCTAAAGATCAGAGAAGATGGATTGAACTTGGCGAGACTTTTATCTTGCAGTGTATTGATAATGGTTGATGATGATGTTGATATAATGTTAATTTTTTTTTGTTTGGACAAGTAAGACAAAAGGTTTTCTTTTCATTTATAAAGAAAATATTTAGTTCAATTGTAATATATATATTAAAGATAAACTATATATATTAAATTATTCAATGTAAGTAAAATTTGAGTAAATGTTTTGAACTAATGAACAGTTCCTTGGTCCATAATATTATTATATGAAATATAATTTTTAAAAACTGAAGCATATGTGAATTTAAATTTTTGCATAGCTGAATCCATACATTAAATGAAAAGATATTAAAAAGTCAGTAGAGAAAACATATATATGTAAACAAGAGAATAATGAGATTAATTCCATGTTGTTAAATATTAACAGTTACCATTGACAGGCTTCAAGTTAATGACAGCTTTAAAATCTTTAATTAGTTTAGCATTAGAGCTGTTAGTACCAGTAGTAACTTATTTTTCTAGTTATTACATGAAATGAAACTCACTTGTTTCATTATTTACATTATAATTAATCCACGAAAATATTTAATTTAACATACATAGCTCTCTAGGGAAGATGAAATAATAATTCCAGAATATAAAAAAAATATAAAAAAATTTTAAGTCCTCAAACTTATAAAAATCTATATCTGAGTTAAAATCCAAATAAGACCCTAATTAGATATAAAAGAGGATCTTGTTTTGTTTCTTAGTAAACTCAATTTATATAAAGTTAGAAGAATTAGTGACCACACAAATTTAAATTGATGAATAGTGATTAATTTTATAAAGAGAAAACAGTTTGGGAGTTAGACAATTTAGATTAAAAAAATTAAAGAAAATCTTGACTGAAAGTAAAAAAAATCCATATAATCTAAATAAAGAATTAGAAAACCATCTTACTTTGTTTCAATGAAGTAAAGAATTAGAAGATATATTATTTCCTAAACTTCATATGATCACTATTCTTTATGCTTACACAAGCTGTTACACAGAGGCAAACCTCTACATTCAGTAGTGCCATTACTGCAAGCCATAATAATCAATGGATGCAGGAAGGTTTGTGCATAAAATCCCTATCTGAAGATATTGGATGAGTAGGTAGTAGATAGGGATTTTATGCACAAACCTTCCTGCATCCATTGATTACTCTAGCTTGCATTGAGTGGTGCTACTGTATGGAGAGTTTTGTTTTGTATTTCCTCTAATCTAATAAAAGACAGAAAGTGCTTAGGAAAAAATGACTTACTTTATCTAATGTGAGGAAAGAATTAGAAAAGCATCTTACTTCTCTATTCTGAAAAAAAAATTACAAGTGTATCTTTTTAAAAAAATAAATCAGAATCCAAATAATTAATTAGTCCAGTTAAAACGTAAATTTGACAGTGTGGGATGAGTTTTGACTATGGAAAAATTTTCTGGTTGAAGAAGTAGAAAGGTTGGATTATTTTTAAATTTTGCTTTAGTACATGATAGGAAATCTAATTTATATTTCACACAGATCCTTTAACTTTTAATATTGTCCTTCAAATTTAGATTTTCAAGCATAAATATTTATATATAGAAATCTTTTGGATGTGATATTTGGATTTCAATTCTTGATGATGAAAACAGAAAATTATGATGATAATGAATAATATATAATACACATTTTAAACATTTGCATGTATATAATACAGATGTTTTTATTTATAACATATCATTTTCATATTTAAGGAATAAATGAATGTTAAAATATTTAATGACTAAACAGGTTTGGGTTTGAAATATGAAATAATTTATTTGAAGCTAAATACTGTCGATACCATATAGTATCGTAATAATAGCATAATACTATATGGTATCAAAAGTACTTAGCTTCAAATAAATTTTTTAATATTTCAAGCCCAAACCTATTTAGTCATTAAATGTTTTAACATTTACTTATTCATTACATTATCATAGCTTTACAGGTTTTAATAATTTTTTAGTTTTGAATTACATTTTCATATTTAAAATTGTAGAAAAAGAAATTCAATAAATGAAAAAACAGTATTAAGCCAAATTACAATGGACTGCCTGTTTTAATTTTTTTAAATCTTGGTATAATAGTTCTGTTTAAGTAGAAGGAGAAAGAAATTACTGAAATAAAAAGAAATGGCATTTTCAAAATCTTAAAAATTTGTAAAAATAGATACTTTGTTCCAAAGCTCTTATTAAATGGTATAAATTAGACAACCATTTGTAATAATATATATCAAAGTGAAATATTATTTATTTCCTACAATCGGTAAACAAAACTAGGTCTCATTTAAAATGTTTCTGAAAATTTTTTTGGAAAAATTAATACATTTATTGTATTTTTTTAAAAAACCCTTCCACCCAATTGGAAAATCTCCCTTTTAAATTTGTCTAATCATTAATTCTTTTAACTTTATAAAGTTTAAATTATGCAGTTTTAATAATAATTGAGGTAATAAAATCTTAGTATTAGCTATATTAATACAACACCTCTAATATTACAGCAATCCACAAAGTAGTTATAAAATATATCCTCTTCAATATGTGGAGCATGATCTTATATGACCAAAATATTTAGACAATGATATTAATCAAAATCAACATCAAATCTAAAGGAATTTCTACATAATCTTATTCAAATGAGCTATAAATTTTATATATAAAATAGTGTTAATTTTTATTTATTTTAGTGATCTCATAAAACCAAAAAATTATTATATATGTAAAGTTCTAATTATACAATGCTAGAAAAATATACTAACTGAAGCAATAAACTTTCTAGTACTCTACATTAATATGTTTCTAAGTGTTAATACAATCTACAAAGCAGATGAAAAATGAATCCTGTTCATTCTGTTGTATAATTAAATTTTTGTGGTTTATAATATTAAAAGCTTTAGAAATTAATGTTACTCTTATCAATGAAAATTCAAAAATTAAATTTGCCATTGTAACAATATTGGATTATTTAAATATTCATTCCTATTGTTACAATGTCTATTTTTGTCTAATAATTTGTAAATTTAGAGATGCAAAAAGAAAGTGAATTCATTTTTCGTCTGTTTGTAATTTGGATTTTATAATACCAGATAGCTTGCTGATTAATTTTATATGTAGGTTGTCATATTTCTTCATAATAAGTGCCGGTTTAGCATTATAAATTAGTTATATTTATTATATGCATAAACAATGATGGTTTATAAGATTTCAAAAATTAATATTGTCTTGTAAATCGGAATTAGAAAGATATTAAATTTTTGGAACATTCTTGGCTTATTTAAATATATACTTCTCTTGTTATAGTGAATAATTTGTGATCTACTTATTAAGTGAGATAGACAGAATAAAAATAGGTCTATTTTTCATCTGCTAGTAGTTTAGGTAGATAGCATAGCTAGTTAATTATATGCATTAGATTATTATATTATTTGTTTATAATAAATAATAGTTAGCATTACACATTAGTTATATATATAATCATAATCTGTACCAACTGATGATTGCTGGTTTAGCATGAAATGCGTATATTGGTGATTATTTATCTTTTCGACATATATATATGTTCAAATGTATCAGTCATATGAGATAGAGTGGTGAGTGGTGGGTCGTGTGAAAGTCTGTGCTCATATACCCTATATATTACATGTATTGATACAGATATATAATAAGCCTGTATTTCAGTTATTACATAATAAAAATAGTAAATTTAACGGTAAATTAACGAAAGTACTTCTGCAGATTTTAAGACTGTTTATAATAGTTTATTACTGTTAAATTTATTATTTTTATTATAATTATAATTTTGTTTTAATTAACGGACATTTCATTTATATTAGTTATATATATATGAAATAAATGTAAGCAAATATTGTCTTTATTGAGAGCACAGGTATCAATAAGGAAATGTTAAACCAAAATAAAAATATACCAGAAAGTCAAATTTGATAATACAAGAAGATTTATTGTTAATTGAAAACAGTTCTTACATTAAATGCGAAGACATATAGATATAGTGAAAAATTGCTAACAAATGAGTCATAGGATGTTTCAAATAGAATTATTTCATTTTTATTTCCAGATTATTTAAAAAAAAAAACAAATACAGTTAATAAATACATTAAATATATATATTAATAGTTTAAGATGCAATAATTATAGAAAACAAAGGATACTTAATATAATCTATAAAAAATTAAATAATAAATTCAAAAATAAATTTATTAAAAAATTAAATTTTTTAAAAAATATTCTTCTTTTAGTTAAACATTGTAAAAGATAAGAAATATTTAGCAAAAGACACGAAATGAGTAATATTAGAGAAAAAACAGGAATTGATTCATTAGCCATTATGTCAACATTTAATAACAATTGCATCACCATAACTTGATATGAATAAAAATTATAAAATAAAAAATTAACAATAAAATTAATTCAATTAGCAAAAGATATACAATAAAATAAATGAAAGAATAAAAATATACAATAGTAAAGCAAAAATCAAAATACTGTAATGGTAAGATTTTGTATGCCTTGTTAACATGTTGCAAAATTCCACCACCACATTCAAATGGTGGCATAACAGGTGGGTTCAGGGCCTGTGATACCGTATTCGAACCTAGTAGTTTTATTCACAACAAAACCCACATGACAACGCATCTACCCTAACAATAGCATTATTTTCTAGGCCCAGTGGTCAGGTAAACAAGAGACTCTAACTAATGGTTTCACCTTACGGACTACTACTATATGCTACTATTCATTGATATGAGTGATACTAATTATTATTTAAATTAAGCAGACCCAGACATGGATATAGATAATTTAAATATTTAATTGCGGTTAATTTACATAGATAAATATATTACGCTACCTGGATATCAATATAAATTACACTCCATGCCTCACGTTTTAGTGGCGAATGTTACGAGACATGCTACGATATCTTAATGAGAAGTGCATTTGTTCACAAAGCTATCATCCCATTTACTTTATAATATTAATATTTATTCTAATAATTTACTAAAGATTAACAGATGTGGAGGAGTGGAGCTAGACCCAGCACAAACTTTATAATTATTATTAAAGTGACCTGCGATAGCATGGATACTGCCAAGCTATAAAAGAATCGGCTTTCTAAAAGGATAATCGCAGAAGAAATGTTGGAGGCTGGTGGGACAATCAAATGTTGGATCAGAGCCCTGTAGGTATGTCACGAGCGCGGTATCGGTACGAGGTCTTAGCCTTTCCATCCCCGACCACGTGACAAGTTTCCTGTGCTATTATATATTTTGTATGCTCCTTAAGTGCGAGAGCAAAATGTTGACAGTATCTCTTTTACATTTCTGCGATATAACAATTCATGTATCAGTAACTAGCACAGTTCATAACTCTAATTTAAATGCATTTATTTATACAAATCTATCCTCAATCTCCACATGACTAGTATTTAATTTATTATCATTAAAACCCCCCCTTTCTTCTTAACATCATGGCTTTATTTAAGATTTAACTAACCTAGCATGAATGATAGCCCATTAACAAATACATTAACTAATAATATAGATCTCGTATTTATAAAACATATTAAAAATATTATATGATTCCCGAGCTGAAATCTATTAACCGATATGATTTACTGTTATGATATTAAATTCGCAGAAGAGGGTGGCCCTTCCACGAATTAGAAAAAAACATCAGCTCGGAAACCACATAGGCATGAAATATAATCTTAACGAATACAATAAAAATTTGGATACCCAAGTAGAATAATGATAGATAGAGTAATTTACGAGGTTCATTATAAAATAGTATTATTACAGAAAGTTATATATATTTAATTTTAGAATTACATAATAATAGAAATTAAAATGAAATTGATATATTAGAATTATAGAGTTCAATTAGAGTTCCAAAACAATTTTTATTCTTGGGTATCATGTTACCTTTAGTTCATTTAAGTGTGCACACTGTTTGGAGAGTCCGAGTTTCCTGGTTTAACAGCAGTTACATTTAGGAGAAGATTTATTCATGGAAGTAGCAGAATTCTAGGTTTATCACATTTTCGTGGAATTTTAATATTGTATAGCCATCAGTCTGGGTGAGCGTAGCACGGCCTCTACTCTTGGCACATTGCTAGATATAAAATTTGGTTCGCAAGAAATATAATTAACAGCATAATTAGAATTAACATTTCTGGTTCTAACCTTTCCTTGATTATTTTTAACAATCAGTTGTCTTTTTTATTCTTTTTTCCTTATCTCTGGGATCCATCGAGCAACACGTCATCCATGCAGCTGTCTCTCGGGTCTGTGCCATACATCCCTTTAGGTCACGAATGCAATAGTCATACAGGTTGGAATTTCAATCTGATCACTTTTTAAATTTTACCTTTTACATGATGTAATTTATAAAAGTTATTTTTAACAAACCTTTTTCTTTGTTTCTGTACGTTTTAAAATACCTTTTTAGCTCTGTCATCTTCCCCCCCCTCCCGCTATGACTTGCCTTTAATTAGCAGGGGAATTTTAAAAGCATCTTTATTTTAATTGAGAATTATTTATTTTTATAATTTAAGTATTACCTGGACCTGACCTAAATAATAATATGTTTACGTTTTAAAATATAATTATTGATTTTTTTTATATAATTTAAAATATTATTTAAACCTATCAGAATAATTAATAGGATTATTTAACTTTATACAACTTATGCATGGCAATTTAATAATACCTTGCAATGCATTATTTTTAAATAAGCTTATCGGAGTATGTGCGCATATATAACATTTAATTATTTATTTAAACACTTTACAGATATTGTATATTATTACGCATTAATCCGATATTCAAGGTCAGAATCCATGTAAACCCATACTAAAAGGGGCAAGAGGTAGAATGATGACAGAACTAAGGTGAAACTAAGATTTGAATACAAATCCTACAATTTCATATTCCCTTACTCGGAATGGGTGGTAAAAAATGAATTCTCCTGTTTTAATAAAGAGGAAAATACAAAATTAAAACAGAATAACATAATA
This sequence comes from Epiperipatus broadwayi, assembly GCA_028023455.1. Lineage (NCBI taxonomy): Eukaryota > Metazoa > Onychophora > Udeonychophora > Euonychophora > Peripatidae > Epiperipatus > Epiperipatus broadwayi. The sequence continues at coordinate 508,574 of JAQFVV010000433.1, read as the reverse complement.
ATACAAAAAAAAAAAACTCCTAGAATTCATGACCATTGCTTAAACCAAAAAACAACAACTGGATTTTAAGGGTACAATGATATCATACTCAGATCAGTGATTAACTTGCTAGCTTCTACACCCTCTCATTTTTTCTCTATATACATTAATGCTGACTATCATAACATATGGGCTAACTGGCTCGTTTTATCTCTTTCTTTCTTTTCTGGTTCCTTCCACAATTTCGATGGTCCTTTGTAATTGTATAAATTAGATTCCTGGATCATGCAGGTGTTGTCCACAGGGTTTGAGGCTCTGGGCATCGTAGGTCCCTTTGATAGCGCCCTTCTGCTTTAATAGATATGCATTTGGTCCGCATTTTCAATGTATGAGATAAGGTCCTTGGTATAACAAAAAGAACTTTTTGTACATCTTGAGGCCCTGATTGCTTGGTTGTAGTGTCTGTACCCACACATAATCTCCCACTTGGAACTGATAAGGTTCGGTAGGCATCTCCATTTGGCATGTTCTCTCATGCGGTGGAGGGCTCTTCTTTGGTCAGTTACAGGGTCAACCGGATGTTTCTCACATGGCAATGGTGTCTCGACTAAGGCAGGATCCCTTATCCCGAAGTGTAATTGCATGGGTGTCATCTCCGTTGACTCATTTATTGTTCCATTTATGTATTGGCAAATTTCCATTGTTTGTTTCATCAGCCTTGGTGGCTTCCTTGAACATGTGTTCTAAATAGGCAGTTAATCTGCCTCATAACCCTTTCGCAAGGGGTTTGATTGGAGGTTTCTGATGGAGGTATGCTATGTTTGATGTTCTGTTGTGCTAACCATCTCCTTCATTTCCGTGATGTAAATGCAGACCCATGATCTGACAGGAGTGTATTAGATTTCTGAATATTGGTCAATTGGTATTGTAGGGCCCTAATCGTACATCGAGAATCCGCTTTCCTGACTGGGTAGACCCACATGTATTTTGAAAACAGACCGTAGGTGACCAGGAGGTAACGGCATCTCTGGTATGGTGGGAATGGTCCATAGTGATCAATAGCCAAGATCTCATTCAGCCTTGTTGGGATGATGGAGTTAAGAGGGCCGCAAAAGTTTCTGCTTGGTGGTTTGTCCCTGGCACATGTCATGCATTTATCTAGGGTCTTAAGGATGCTATCATACATCCCTGGCCAGTGGAACTGCCGTCTTAAAGCCTTCTCCATTTTCCGCAGGCCATAGTGTCCTACCAGATGATGCATGTGTTCAATAAGATGACTCCTTAGATTTGGTGGTACCAAGATCCTCCAGTAATTTCCTTCTGTCCCAACTTGTTGTTGTAATAGCCCATTCTGCATCCGGTAGTGTGTTTTGTCTCGTATTGTGGTTCATCCTTCAACTGGGTTGCCCTTCCGCTGGATCATCTGGATCAATTGTCAATACTCTGGGTGCTGTTCCTTCCAGTATTGGTGGATCTTCAACTGTTGTTCCACATCAGGGTTCAGGACATTTGCAGCAATGATCAGGGATTGGTCACTTGAAATTGGGTTTTGGGGTTTGATTTCTATAGGGTGTCAGCTTAATATGTCAGCAACCATATTTTCTGGGCCTGGACAGTAAACAATCTTGTAGTTGAACCACTGAAGGCTGAGGCTCCATCTTATCAGGTGGTCATTATTCAAGTAGCTCTTGTTAAGAAACTCCAAGCATCGGTGATCAGTGACGATGATGACTTCAGAGCCTAAAAGTACCTGCTTGAACTTATTACAGGCCCAGACTATTGCCAGGGCCTCCTGTTCAGTTACTGTGTAGTTTTTCCATGCCTTTTAACATCCGGGTACTGAAGTGGAGCACCTGATGCTGCCCCTCTTGATTTACCTGGAACAAAACCACCCCCAACCCCTTCTGACTACTATCTGTTTGTAGGTAAAATGGGTGGGTAAAACCAGGATGGTGTAGCATAACAGTCTTCAAAAATGTTTCCTTTATTTGCTGAAAACTTTCATCCTGAATCGGTGACCATTCCCACCTGTTGCTTCAACAGATCAATGGGGCTGTGTCCTTGGTGAATTTTGGGTAAAAATGGTGATAATAATTACAGAGACCCAGAAATGATCGGAACTGTTTCCAATTTGTTGGCCTTGAAGATGGCTTTGATCTTGTCAGGATGTGCCCTAACTCCCTGGCCTTGAACGAGGTGCCCCAAGAAGGATATTTCTTTGAGTGCAAAACAGCTCGTTTTTAGGTTTATAGTGATATTTCTCCTAGCATATTCTTCAAAGAACTGCTTTAGGTCCTCTATGTGTCCTTTGATATCTCCTGATGCAATAACATCATCTTCATAGCACACTAGTTTTCTCTTGAGGGACTCTGCCAAGACCTGATCCAAGCATCGCATAAGACCAGCACCGCTGTTAATCAACCTGAACGGCACCCTTTTAAACATGTGGGTTTGCCCATTGTGCCGGAATGCTGTGTACTTCTGATCCTGGGGGTGTAAGGTCATTTGCCAGTAGCTGGCAGTCAGGTCCAAAGTGGAGAAGATATTTTTTCCTGCTAGCTTCCCTAATGTTTTTTGGACTGGTGGAGGAATATCTCTCTCAGGTACCATAATATTATTTAATTTTCACACATCCAAGCACAATCTCATGGATCGATCTTTTTTTTTAACCACCACCAGTGGGATGTTGTATGGTGATGATCCCTTTTCAATGATGCCCCAGTCTATCATTTGTTGGATCTGCGCATTAACCTCTGATTGGTACTGGAACGGGATTGGGTATGTGCGGGTTTGAAAATATGCCTCGTCTCTTATGCGTATTCTATGGATGTAGCCTTTAATCTCACTGGGAACTTGCGAAAACACTCCCCAGTTTTCCATTAGGACTTGCCATAACTGCGCCTGTTCTCTATTGTATGTAACGATGACCCTGTAATCTTCTGATGGATTTCCTCATCCTGGCAGATTTGTATGCATCTGATCTGGTGTTCTTGGTTATGGTCTTTAAGTTTGGTCCCAAAGCCCACTCGTTCTTTCCAAAAGATGAGTATCTTTTTATTGTAATCCAGGACATATCCATGTTGGGATAGGAAATCTGACCCGATTATAACATCTTGTATAAGTCCCTTAATTACCAGGACTGTGTGTTCCATGACGGTTTCCCCTATCGCAACTTCCAACCATACTTGGTAGTTCTCCGTCTTAGTTGATTTTCCATCCGCTAGCTTCATCTGGATTATCCATGCTGGGAGTCTGGGTATAAGTTCTTGTTTTTCTTGTTAGGTTAAACATTCTTTGGCAATACATGACACTTGGCTGCCGGTATCCAGAAGGACATGTGCTTCTGATGTTCCTACTTTTATGTTAATTATTGGACATGGGATAATCATGAGACCCCAGGTGGGATCTTCTTGGATGACTGTTGACATGGCCTCATTTCCTCCCTCTGGTTCTAGTTGCTGGTATGGCTGGTGCTGGCCCTGCGGTTTCCTTGATGGGGAATTCTCTATCCATGTCTCTTTGCCACTGTCCCTCATCTAGGGTCGTTAGAAGCTCTATCATTTCCTCGACTTTCCTGATGCGGCTTCTGATCATCATCCACTGAATGGTCAGTGGCATGATCTGCTGGATCATCTGAATGATATACGCATCTGAAAATGTAAATGTTGTCAGGGTCCTTAATGTGTTAGCTTGGCGATTGAAAAACTGGGCATTGGTTTCTCTGTTGCTATATTTATATCTTTCCTGGCAGAGTCCGTGAAAGATGTGTCTCTGCTGGTCATTGCTCCAATATTGCTTCAACAGTGCATCCTCCTAATTTTTCATGGTTGTGGGTTTAACTGCCAGCGTGTCCCACCAATCCTTAGCATAATTTCGTAAATGTTGCTTTGCAATTGTTGCCTGTTCATTCGTCCCTGCCTTAAAACAACAACAAAAAGTTTTGAGACTCTCCAAATGTGATTGCGACCTTTTTCCTATTTCCCCATTGAAGGTTTCTATCTGTATTTCAATCATTTCTATAGCGTTTTCCTAATCTATTGCTACTTATATCTCTAATGGCTTATTGCTAAACTCCCCCGGTACTATGGCTATATCTGCTCTTCCCATTATTCTTTCCACTTATCCTGCCCTACTCTGGCTGCTACCCCTATCTATTATAATTTGCTGCTGCCATTACTCTTCTGGCTCTCATACATTTTTTTATTTTATTATATATATATATATTTTAAGATCCGAGTATGTTTCATCATCACCCTTTTACATACGTTCGTACCCATTCCATGTCTGCTGCCTGCTCAATATCTCATTTGATTTACTTATTTATTTATATATATAGTAGTTATAAAACAATATATGAATGAAAGAAAAATTTAATAATTAAAAAAATTCTCTTTTTTCTCTTTTTTTTTCCGATCTCAGGGTATTTTCGTATTCGCGCCATGTTGGGTGCTAGCGGCTAAAAAAAATATACTATGTAACGGTAAGATTTCATATGCCTTGTTAACATGGTGCAAAATTCCACCACCACATTCAAATGGTGGCATAACAGGTGGGTTCAGGGCCTGTGATACCGTATTCGAACCTAGTAGTTTTATTCACAACAAAACCCACACGACAACGCATCTACCTAACAATAGCATTATTTTCTAGGCCCGGTGGTCAGGTAAACAAGAGACTTTAACTAATGGTTTCACCTTATGGACTACTACTATATGCTACTATTCATTGATATGAGTGATACTAATTATTATTTAAATTAAGCAGACACAGACATGGATATAGATAATTTAAATATTTAATTGCGGTTAATTTACATAGATAAATATATTACGCTACCTGGATATCAATATAAATTACACTCCATGCCTCACGTTTTAGTGGTGAATGTTACGAGACATGCTACGATATCTTAATGAGAAGTGCATTTGTTCACAAAGCTATCATCCCATTTACTTTATAATATTAATAATTATTCTAATAATTTACTAAAGATTAACAGATGTGGAGGAGTGGAGTTAGACTCAGCATAAACTTTATAATTATTATTAAAGCAACCTGCGGTAGCATGGATACTGCCGAGCTATAAAAGAATCGGCTTTCTAAAAGGATAATCGCAGAAGAAATGTTGGAGGCTGGTGGGATGATCAAACGTCGGATCGGAGCTCTGTAAATATGTCACGAGCGCGATATCGGTACGAGGTCTTAGCCTTTCCATCCCCGACCATGTGACAAGTTTCCTGTGCTATTATATATTTTGTATGCTCCTTAAGGGCGAGAGCAAAATGTTGACAGTACCTCTTTTACACTTCTGTGATATAAAAATTTATGTATCAATAACTAGCGCTGTTCATAACTCTAATGCAAACACATTTATTTATACAAATCTATTCCCAATCTCCACACGACTAGTATTTAATTTACTATCATTAAAGACCCCCCCTTTCTTCTTAACATCATGGCTTTATTTAAGATTTAACTAACCTAGCATGAATGATAGCCCATTAACAAATACATTAACTAATAATATAGATCTCGTATTTATAAAACATATTAAAAATATTATATGAGTTCCCGAGCTGAAATCTATTAACCGATATGATTTACTGTTATGATATTAAATTCGCAGAAGAGGGTGGCCCTTCTGCGAATTAGATAAAAACATCAGCTCGGAAACCACGTGGGCATGAAATATAATCTTAACGAATACAATAAAAATTTGGACACCCAAGTAGAATAATGATAGATAGAGTGATTTACGAGGTTCATTATAAAATAGTATTATTACAGAAAGTTATATATATATATTTAATTTTAGAATTACATAGTAGTAGAAATTAATATGAAATTGATATATTAGAATTATAGAGTTCAATTAGAGTTCCAAAACAATTTTTATTCTTGGGTATCATGTTACCTTTAGTTCATTTAAGTGTGCACACTGTTTGGAGAGTCCGAGTTTCCTGGTTCAATGGAAGTTACATTTAGGAGGAGATTTATTCACGGAAGTAGCAGAATTCTAGGTTTATCACATTTTCATGGGAATTTTAATATTGTATAGCCATCAGTCTGGGTGAGCGTAGCACGGCGCCTACTCTTGGCACATTGCTAGATATAAAATTTGGATCACAAGAAATATATTTAACAGCATAATTAGAATTAATATTTCTGGTTCTAACCTTTCCTTGATTATTTTTAACAATCAATTGTCTTTTTATTCTTTTTTTCCTTATCTCTGGGATCCATCGAGCAACACATCATCCATGCAGCTGCTATCTCTCGGGTCTGTGCCATACATCCCTTTAGGTCACAGATGCAATAGTCATACAGGTTGGAATTTCAATCTGATCACTTTTACATTTTACCTTTTACATTTATAAAAGTTATTTTTAACAAACCCTTTTCTTTGTTTCTGTACGTTTTAAAATACCTTTTTAGCTCTGTCATCTTTTTCCCTCTCCCACTATGACTTGCCTTTAATTAGCAGGGGAATTTTAAAAGCATCTTGCCTTTAATTAGCAGGGGAATTTTAAAAGCATCTTTATTTTAATTGAGAATTATTTATTTTTATAATTTAAGTATTACCTGGACCTGACCTAAATAATAATATGTTTAAATTTTAAAATATAATTATTGATTTTTTTTTATATAATTTAAAATATTATTTAAACCTATCAGAATAATTAATAGGATTATTTAACTTTATACAACTTACGCACGGCAATTTAATAATACCTTGCAATGCGCTATTTTCAAATAAGCTTATCGGAGTATATGCGCATATATAACATTTAATTATTTATTTAAACACTTTACAGATATTGTATATTATTACGCATTAATCCAATATTCAAGGTCAGAATCCATGTAAACCCATACTAAAAGGGCCGAAAGGTAGAATGATGACAGAACTAAGGTGAAACTAAGATTTGAATACAAATCTTACAGTTTCAATACGAGGCAGATTAATATAACACAAAAAAAAATTGGGATAGTATATAAAATTAAATGACCAAAATATGATAAATATATTTTTACAATACAGTTAACTCTATAAAATAAAGACGGAAAAACATATTACAGCACAGTTAACTCTATAAAATAAAGACGGAAAAACATATTACAGCTTGGAAGTGTGTGCATTAACATATAAAGAATTTATGTACAAAGCATGATGTGTCGATGCTTATGTGAATTCCTATAGTATATGTATTTGTATATTATAGTTGTTCATATATAGTTTATATACAAATTGATGAATGTGTATTTGTAAGTATGAATATATATTTCTATTTATGTGTATGAGTAGACTACACATATGAGTATATATATGTGTATTGATATAATTACATATGTGTTTATGTAAATATAAAGTATATGTACCGATGATTTGCTTATCTATTTGCATATAACAGCATATGTATATATGTGTGTACATATTTTTTTAATAAATATGTATTATTTTATGAATAATAATGTGTGGTTTACGTAATTATACATGCATTTTTTTTATTTGTAATCTGTAATTCAGAACAAATATATATATACAATTTTTTTTAATATTTATTACATGCTATATTACAGGTACATTTTGCTTCTTTTTTTATATTTATATTTATTATTTATTATGATGATTGACATATTTTTAATATTTTGTAATTTTAGATTTAGTTTTTGATTTTTTTTCTTTTTTTTTATTTATTTCATGTACTAAATTAACTGTATATAGTAATAAATATATACATAATATAACCATTAGAAGACTTTATCATCTTACTGATGAGAATTACAATCAAGTAGTAGAAACTTATAATCCTTTAAAATTTAAAAACTGTAAAAAGAACTATTATTTTTAGTTATAATATATACATATAGTTAGATGGATAGATAAAGTATGAAAAAAATTTCGGTAACAAATATTAAACACTATTATAAATATTATATTAAAATTTAAATGAATAGCTATAATTATTGTACAGATATTTGCTTTATTATGATTTAATAATATTTTTAATATAGGATTATTCAAAATGACTAAATTGTTTCCAGAAAATCATTTAACATAATATTCGGTGATAAGAAAAATGGAATTGCTTTTGGAGTAAATATATAAAAAATAGTGAATGAAATAAAAAATAAAGCAGTTCAGTGGGTTTTAGGAATCATAAAAAGTTCAAATATGAAAAGTGGCAATGCTGAGCAATGATCCATGGATCTAGAGCTTCAGAGTCTGTTAATCGATCATCATCACCTTAAACAATACAGAACTATGGTAAATTAATTAGAAGATATCAGTTTTATTTAGTGAGTTTAATTTAAACAACTAAAAATAAACTGAATGATTCATCATTTAGATCAGCGTTTCCCAACCTTTTTTGGCTCGCGTACCACTTGGTAGTACATCATGCTAAATTGTACCACTTCATAAAAATGATTGTATTTTGTGAAATTTGTTATTGCGAGTGTGTTATTTTATTTGCATTATACATATTATAGGGTGACCATGTATTCACATCACATAATGAGACAAATTACATTGTAACATGCCTAAACGTCATGCTGGATTATAAACTCACTGAAATTATAAACTCACTGTAACATATATGTATGTGTTTGTTCAAAGTATCATATTTATCTACTATTTTGTCATATTTCATTTATTAATAAATGGTTTTAATAAAAACACAAAATTATAAAAACCCAATTAATATATTTTCTTATCATAATCAAATGTTTTTATAAAATAAATTTAATGAGATCCTTGTGCTTGTTTCGAAAACATAATTTTTTGAAATTTGGTTCAGAAGATGCAAGATATACCCTTAAGTCTACAGCTGCATTCAATCTGTTTCAATACTTTTTTTAAAAAAAAATATATGAAGAAAAAGCTCTTTCTACTAATTCCATACTAGTAAATGGTAATAATAATTTAAGAGCTTTCTCAGAAAACTGTTCATATTCTTTAATGTTTAACCAAAATTAATTAGATTGTGTCGATAATTTAATTAAATTTTCTTTCTCTTTTATTGATAATGATGTATCTTTTTCTAAATTTTCTTCATAGAAGGGATTTGAAATCCACTTATCATTTGTGTTTTCGGGTTTTGGAAAATATTCCATGAAAGACAATTTTAATCCTGTTAAATGTGCTATTATATTTTCTGTATATCTTGAGACAGACTAACCTTATTTTCAAACAAAAAAATATGTAGAGTTTCGAATTCTTCCGGTTGATTGTTTTCAATACACTGTTTCCAAAAATCTAATTTCTTAATCATACTTTCAATTTTATCATTAACATTAAAGATCGTTATCGAGTTATTCTGAAGTGTCAAATTTAAGTTCATTTATTTGCAAAAAATATCAGATAAATATGCAAGCACCTGAAGCCAATCAAAATCATACAATTTCGAAGAGAGATCAAAAGGATTGTCTTAAAAAAAAAACCTGTGCTTCTTGTCTAAGTTCGAATAAGCAGGTTATATAGGGATCAATGAATTTTAATAAACAAAGACGATACAATCACAAACAATAACCTGTCACTTGTAAGCCATGCGGTGAAGTGAATGAGAGTGCAGCACTATCACAACAGTGGCGGCGACATCTCAAGTTACTGGTGGCTAACGGCTAAATTTAAAAGTGCACTCCAAAAAAAAAAAAAAAAAACGATATCAATTGTTGGATTTTCGATCATCGACTGTACATATTAACAACTTTACTGTATAATATTATTCATTAAAATAATTTTTATGAATTATAGGAAAAAACGTTTCTATATATTTTTATGATTTAATTTTTTTTATTTTTTATGTCCGCCATTATTGATTATTTTTTGTGTACCACCAACCAGCAACTCGCGTACCACCAGTGGTACGCGTACCACAGGTTGGGAAACGCTGATTTAGATCATGAGACATTCAATTACTGTGATAGTTAAAATGTCATCAGAGACATTTACCTTGTAAAACTGATGCATAACATTGCACTAAGCCAATTATGCAGTATTTATTGGTAAATAGATATCTAGCTATTCTGTAAAATAAAAAAAAAACTACAAAATTACTGTCTACTCTCAAATAAATAATTTGATACGTAATGTGAAATTGTCTACTTTTTTACACTGCTGTGGAGATACAATGAATTGCTTCTATTAACTTCATTGAAAAGGTAAATAGTCATTTATCAAAGCTTTACATCTGAGATTCTAAAATGAAAAATGAGAACAATAATAAAAACTCAATATCTTCTCTTCCTCTTTCATTCTTTATTTTTGCTTTTCTAATATATAACATATAATAACCACATTCCATTCTTTTTACACTTTGAAGCAAAATATATTTATTAATATTACAGTTTTGACTGTTCCTAGCAGTCTTTGTCAGATCTTATTATCTACTACTTTCTTTGCTCCACCATTTATGGGATAGAAAATGGTGCAGTAAAAAAGTTTAGTAGATAATAAGATCTGATGAAGACTGCTAGGAACAGTCAAAACTGTAATATTAATAAATATATTTTGCTTCAAAGTGTAAAAAGAGTGGAATGTGGTTATTATATATTAAATAAAAACTAACCTGTGATGATTGAAGATATTATTGGCCCGATTGTAAAATCCTAATTCTTTGATTTCTAGAATTAAATTTAAAATATTTATTTGGACAATTAATTATGGTTTAAAGAATATTTATTTCAAAAGTTAATATTTAGGACAATTTCTTTCATGGATATTATTGGAAGTCTCTGGAATTGAAGTCTTCATATTTTTGATTCTGGATTTTACATTACCAAATAAAACAACACAATACAAATAAATAAAATTTTGAGATGATGATATTCATTCTTTTTTCTGAAAATTATATCTCTTATATAAAATTGGGCATGCACTGTGTGCCAATTTATATTAAACAGGGCATGTGTGAAGATTAGTTTACTGCCGAATATTTTCTAATAAATATTGTGCTGTATAAAAAATAAATATTTATCAACATTTTAATTTTGTAAAGGATTCATATAAATATAATATCAAACTTTTAGAATAAATTGACTTATGAGATTGGTAATCAATAGTAAAGTTTCTCTGTTGTTGGGAAAATGCTACTATTTCATCATAGTGCAATTTCATTTAGTTATTTTACTTAAGTACATTAACTTCATACATTCAGAGCTATGTTATTAATGTTAAGATCTGTTGTTTAAGCTTCTTCATAAAATAAAATCCTTTCCATCAATTAATCTAAAATTTAACAAGTTATTATACATATAATATTTTTATCTTTTGAGTGAAGATAATCTTAAAACATTTGTATATTTAACTTTTTTTTTCTTATGTGTCATAACATCAGCCGGGAAGCGAACCCGCTAACCCGGGACAACTGTTTGTAAAGCGGCTGTCACTGACCCCTCGATCACCAATGATTGACTATTTAACTTTATTTATCACCTGATACAGATACTTCAACATTTATTTGATAACGAGAAAGTTATACACATCTTAGATTATTTTTTCCAAAACTTATCTTTTGCTTTACTGTTTAAATAATTATGTCTAAATTTTTTCTTTTGTCTTTTAATTTATATATATATAAAAGCATTTGTTTTTGAAATAAAGGATATGTATATATGTATGTATCATATATACATATATATTTTTTAATTTTCTGTTTAATGAATAGAAAATAAAATGGCAATGAAATTACTTGAACAAAAAACGGCTTAAAAATTGCACAACTAGAAAAGATGTTATATTTTAAGTGCGAGTTTCCCCGAGTAAGAATTTAAATTCACAAATATATATATATGATAAATTATTTTTTTTAACACTTCAAACTTTTTATTATCAAGATCAGCAGGTAGTTCACATTATTTTCAGAGAATACAGATTTTTTGAATTAAAATTTTGAACATACTTGCATAAGCTAAACTTGAAGATTAATCGACTTCCCATGAAAGACTCAATAGCCTAAAATGTATGAAGTATGTGAATATCGAGAATAAATGGAACATATCTTTTTGATTTTTTTGCATAGACCATATATTAGATTAAAATTAAATCTAGAGATGAGGTATTGCTTAGTAAGAACAGTAATGAATAAAAACTTCAAATGATAATTGTAACACAATTTTTTTTTTGAAATTTAAATAAAATTTTAGAAATAGATTGTAAATCTAGAAATACTACTGAGTGTAGATTGTATTTATATCTTGGACTATTTCCATCTTTAGAAAATTTAACTTTATTTAAATACTCCAAGTACATTCAACTGTCAGTAATAGCACACAGGTTGAATGTATTTGGAATATTTAAATAAAATTAAATTTTTCTAAAAACATTCAATACTTATATTAGTTGTTAGAAATAGTCCAATATATAAATACAACTAAAATACCATCATCACAAACATTCAGAAAATACTGAGGGTAAATAGTTTTCTTAATGCTGCTATAAAATATCTCAATAATATTTAGCTAATTAATTGGCATGTTTAAGGGCAAAATATACAAAAACTAGTTTTTAAATATAAGATAAAGTTTAGCAAATTAATTAGAAGGAATACATTTTTACAAAGTAAGACTTAATAATGTAGCATTTATATCAAGTTAGTTAAAATGTTTATTAATTAAAAAGTTATTTTTTCAAAAGTCAAATTAAATCAACAATTACTATTTTGAAAATTTAATTATAGAATTAAATAATTTATTTGTGAAACAACTTTGCCATAGTGTGAAGGTTTGAATGAATATTAACATTATAAGTGATCTGCTTGCTTACTGTAGTTGTTAAATGCATCTGTGAGTGCTATAATTGATAAGTTAAATTCATTGGTCATATTCTACATTTGAAATTTCTCATCTTATTTTTTTATCAATCAACCAATATACCATTTATAAAGTTAATTTAAGTTTAATTTGTCTCAATCAATTTTTATTAGAATTAAAAACATACCTCTGCATAATTAATTTATGACTATATGTTGATCTATTTTTATCATCTAACTTAAATATTATTAAAGGTTTTTAGAAAAATTCAAACAATTTTTTCAAATACATTCAGCTTCTACTAATAATGTACAGATTAATATAAAATACAATATTTCAAGTGGAATTATTCTCTCTTCTTCAGATATTTTTGGCCTGATCAATGATAATACTAGTTTGGAAATTGAACTGATGATCTTCAAATTCATGAGTACTGAACTGTGATTGAATTATTAAGAATAATATCCAGAAATGTTGCGAGTTTTAAAATAGGATGAATGCAATTTGCTCATAGATTTAATAAATGAATAACTTGTAAAATAACAAAAATAATTTTGTATTAGATTAAAAGCAGAATATAAAGTGGGCAGAGATACCAAAATGAGATCAAAAAGATTTTTGGGCCTTGTTTTGTTCCAAGTAAATTGCAAATAATATTCATATGGGCAGCTAACCCAGGAAGTATTTCTCTTGTTTAGAGAGATTCATGTAATTTTTTTAACTAATTAGGAAAATAAATAATGAGAATAGGATATAAGTATTGTAGGAGAAGTTGTTGATGAAATGGAAAAAATAAATGTATTCCAATTCACAAAATCAAAGTTTATACAACAAACATCAAAGGCTATAAATTCATTCATTTAAGCAGAAGTAATGGCAGAATTGGATTATATTTTGACTAACAGAAAATACATGTTTCAAGATTGTAATATTCTTAATAAATTTAACACAGGAAGTGATCATCTATTAGTAAGATGTAAGATACATGTTAATGCAAAACTAGAGAGACAAAAATTATTAAGAAAAACAATATTTACAGTTGATATTCCTAATCTTCAGAAACATTCTAATGAATTTAAATTAGAACATACAAATCAGTTTCAAGTATTGGTAGATTTTGAACATGATTCAGATTTGAATGAAATTAACAAGAAAATAACTGATACACTTTTAAAAACTGCAACAAAGATAGCTGGTAGAAAAAGCAATTGACCAATAAAATTTCTATTGAGTCTAGAGAATTTATGAAGAAAAAAAAGAATATGAAGATATAAAAAAATGATGCATTAAAAAGGATTGAATAAACAGTGTGGAAAAGAGTTGAAAATGCTAGCAAGGAAAGCTGTAGAAGAGAATAAAAGTATCAAGAATGTAAAACAATATTTTGGTATTGGTAGGAAATATATATCTGCAATAAGAAAAAAAATGGAATTATTACTAAAAAGAGGGACTACCATGAAATGGATAGAAGACTTCTATCAAAAATTATATAGTAATAAAGAACAATCTTCCGAATTGCCCAGAATTTAAAATGAAGAAGTGAGACATGCAATTAAATTTATGAAGGAAAGGCTCCAGGTAATGATGGAATTATAATTGATATATTAAAAGAAGCAGGTGAAGAAATAAATTTTTTAGCAAAGTTAAATACTAAATGTCTTAATGATAAAAATGTACCAGATAATTGAAAAAATGCAGATTAATATTAATCTTTAGAAGAGGTGTTAAAGAAGATATTAGAAATTACAGACCTGTCAGTCTTTTATCAGCTTTATACAAAATTTTTACCAAGATAATTACAACTTGTCTATAGAGAACATTGGATTTCCACCAACTGAGAAAACAAGCTGGATTTAAGAGTGGTTTCAGTACATCATATCCAGATATTGAGAGAAGTTATAGAAAGGACAAATGAATATGAGTTGCCATTATGCTTCGGCAACTCATTATGAAAAGACATTTGATTCTATAAACATTTCATCACTAATTAAAGCATTGGATCATCAAGGTATAGATCCAGGATATTGTCATATTTTAAAGAATATTTATAAAAATGCAACAGCAACAATTAGATTACATAACAATACTAGGAAAGTCAACATTGAGATTGAGAAGGGTGTAAGACAAGGTGACTCCATATCTCCAAAACTTTTTACAGCAGTGTTGCAAGAAGTATTTTGTGGATTAAAATGGGAAGCTAAAGGAGTGAAAGTAAATGGAGATTATTTAAGACATTTAGATTTTGCAGATGATGCAGTTGTTTTTGCAAATAATGCTTTAGAGCTGCAGGAAATGTTTCAGGAGTTATCAAATGATAGTAGAAAAGTAGGACTAAAGATAAATGTTAAAAAGACTAAAGTAATGTTTAATGGATTTTCTCAAAATATGAAAATAAAGATTGATTATAATGAGTTGAAAGAAGTTAACAATACAAATACCTTGGTGAGATTATTAATACAGATGGAAACATAATGGATGAAATTAATCATAGAATTAAATTTGGTTGGAGTGCTTTTGATAGAAATAACTTAATACTAAAAGGAAATATACCCATCTGTTTAAAAAGGAAGGTTTTTAATAAAATGTGTTTTACCAGTTCTTACTTATGGATCTGAGACTTAGACACTTAATAAAAGAGCAATACAGAGACTGCAGACCACTCAAAGAAGTATGGAGAGATGCATGTTGGGAGTAACAAGAAGAGATCGAAAATGCAGTATATGGGTAAAAGAACAAACAGGTCTTACTGACCTCATTGAAAAAATTAAAAGACTGAAGTGAAGTTGGGCTGTCCATATTACTAGAAGAGATGATAGTAGATGGGCAAGTGAAATTTTAAATGGAATTCCAAGAGATTGTAAAAGACCCAGAAAGAGACCACATGTGAGATGAATGGATGAAATAAGAAAGTGTGGAGGGATGATGTGGAAAAGAGAAGCTAAAGATCGGAGAAGTTGGATTGAACTTCAAGAGACCTTCAACCTGCAGTGGATTAATAATGGTTGATGATGATGATGAATGGCTGCTTATACTAGCAAAATGTAACTTTTTATAGCAGCATGTGAAATTGACAACTTTGGTGGAATTAGCCCATTTAATGTTTAAAAGTGAAATATGCAAATTTTTTTTGATTAATGATTTTCAGTATCATTGGGAGTGTGTTATTAAATGACTTTAAAAAAAAAAAAAAAATTGTTAGCAGATTGGATAAAGAAAATCTATCAAAACCCCAAACAATTAAAACTAAAGGGTACAAATATGATTTGTTATTATAAATAAAAAATTTCATAAGCAATTTTATTAAAAGTAAAGTAACTAAAAGAATAAATTATTATACTGAATAAAGATAAGTACTTGAAATTTTCCATATCAATACTAGCACTAAACAAACATTATCTTGTACAGTTTGCAGAAAAATCTCTGAGCCATGAGAAATATTTGGGTAATATAGTTTAATATAATTTAAAGAAGTTTTCAGATACTTTTACATAATTTTAAGGTTATATTATTTTGTTAGTAAAGCCAGAATATGATTAGTTTCAGCTTGTAACGTATATAATAAAAAACTCCTCAAGGTATGACCTAATTATATTTTTGAATTAAAATCAATAAACCATCATTGTGTACAGAAGTAAATTATAATATTTTAAAATTGCAATAAGCTGTTATTGAAAATAATTGGGATATGTTTAATTAGCATCTGTAATAATGTAACAGACATCATAGTAACTTAAAATCTATGGTAATAGTTAATTTGATGATAAAATTGCAAATGTGAATTAGTTAAATATTTGTTAGTTGAATATAACATATCCAAGGTCAGACAAGATAAGTGGATAAATAGCTTCAAAAAGGTGATATAAAGAACCTGTCAATTACTAAGATTCCGTATTCAATTTAAAAAATAGCTGCACCAGACTGATAAAATTAAAAAAAAGCTCAGTTATCTGCTATATACATATTAGATATAGTTTATGATATATAATGTAATATATTTGTAATCTTTATAAATAAAATTTCTGTAAAGGAATAGTCCACCAGTTTTGATACCTGAAGCAGAGACGTTAACTAAGTAATAGAGCGCTTGAAAGTAAGTGGTAGTTTGCCGTTGTTTTAATAATCTTTTAGCAGAGTTTATTTTAGTATCTCAATTTTAAATTTATATCATAAATTTTAGTAGTTAAACTATTAAAATACATATTTACATCTACTAAAAATTTCAATGTTAACAACAATAAAAAATATTTTTATTAAACAAAACATTTTAATAAAAGAGTTCCGATTAAAAATAGTGAAAGAGAGAAAGAAAAAATGCAAATGAAATAAAACGACCGTTCAAGTCATTATATTTTTGCGCATGCGCTATACTGAGGATGAAAAATACTGTTTTGCAAAAATATACATAAAAAACAAAGAATATAAATATATTTTGTTTTGATATATAAATTAATATTTCAATTATTAATAGAAGTGAAAATAAAGTAATAAAAATAAATGATAACTCAAATCTTTATTAAAAATGTAAAATTTCATTATGAAAGATGCAGTTACTTAGCAACCAATATTAACCTTTTTTTTCTTCTATTTTTTAATGACAGAATAATATTTTAAATAAAAGCTCATTTCTCTTCAGCAAAAGCAGCTAGCACCGCTGGTGTAGTGGTATCATGCAAGATTCCCATTCTTGTGACCCGGGTTCGATTCCCGGGCGGTGCACATTAATTTTTCGTTTTTTAAACATCATTTAATCTTTTTTCTTTCCATCGTTTAAAATCAAATATAATTTAATTTTTCTCAATTTTATCAAGAATAAAAAATATGAAAATACATGCAATCAAGATCCTTCTTCCCCCAACAAAAATATAAAAACTCAAATTTAATTAAAAATACTGGAGGGGAAAAGTAGATAGATAGTGGAAAACAATAAATAATCACGAGTGATTAGTTAATCTGTATAACAGCATTATTTTAAATCATCATCGATTTAGTGCAGGATTAGGGACTTTAGAGTTTTAATCCAAATCCTTCAACCCATAGCTATTTTTCTTCACATAACTCTAAAAAACTTCGAGCTTATCATCCAAGTAATATGCGATCTATTTCTGTGTCTATGATAATAACTTCTTGAGATCCAATTTAAGACTTCAGTTTATCATCTTGAGTCATCTCTTCTGGCAACAAACCAGACTAACTATATTTCAATTTTTAATTCTTTCAACAATGATAGTGATACCTGTTTGTTCTTTCACCTATATATTTCATTTTGATCCCTTCTTTTTATTTCCAAAATTCATTTTTCTATATTTTAATATGCAATCTGAAGTCTCTGAATTTCTCTTTTATGCAAGACATCATCTAAACAATTTAATTATATACCTATAAAACAAAAAAGAAACTAGCTAACAACACATCCAAAAAAGAAAAAAAAAACTTGTTAGAAAAGAAAAAGTACATTAAAATTTAAAAATGCATGCAAAACATATAATAATGTGCATAAAGAAGATAAATAATAAATGCAATTTTCCATTTAAGAGATTTTTTATGATGTCAATCAAATCTTAATTACTCTAAGGACACACAACTACACACAAAGTCTTGCTGGTCAATTTTTCTGCTTGAGATAAGCCTTACAAGTGGCAACTTTTAAAATTGTTGAAAAGTCACCCTGTGTAGTTTGACCTGATGTTAGTGGAGCATCCGACTTAGTATCGAACTTCTTATGAACTCCAGAACAATAAAGCCTTATGCCTTTTTTTATTATTATTGAAAAGTCTTTTAATACTTACTTTCAATGACCTATTAAAGAATTATTAATAAATTTTAAATAAAATAGAAAGGGGGGGGGGATATTCTTTATATTAAAATGCTCTCAAACCGTTTTTAAAAAAATTATTTAGATATATTTCTGTTAATAAAAATGAATTTTTTAAAATATTAGGTATTATTTTGGTATCTAATTCTAGTTCAGTACCTGAAACATTTGATATTACCCCCCCCCATATATATAATGTTACCCATTAAAAATATACTATATGTAATAGTTTTAAATTACAATTATAATAATAATAATGGATAATAATAACAGTAATAATAATAATAATAATAATAATAATAATAATAATAATAATAATAATAATAATAATTACCCGTATAGATATATACTTTTAAAAAAATAAATATTGTAGCACTTGAAATTGAACTGACAATAATAAGATTCAACATGTATCTTGCTATGGCATTGTAATACTATGTAACTAAAAGGATCAATAAAGTTTATTATTGTTGAAACTTAATAATAATAATAATAATAATAATAATAATAATAAAAAAACAATAATTTTATATAAATTAAGCAGAAGTACTTTCAGTTATGTTATAATCATTATCAATTTAAGTTTATAGTTACAAAACAAAAAAGATATCGTGTGATTTTTAAAAAAAAACTGTGTTATTAATTGTATAATATTCAAATTGGTAAAACTGATTAATAATTCTAAAAATACTATTCCTAAAAAACAAAACAAAAAATATTATTTATCAAATTATATGTAAATGCAAAAAAATCATACATTGAGGAATTGAAATATACATTAGAAAAAAGACTAATTAGAATACTAAATACTATATAATGAGGGGAAAATACTATAAATAATCAGTTTAATATTGTCTCACTTTTTCTTGGCCATGAAAACTCTTGCAAATTAGCCTTTAATCCAGATCACCAATGCTTGACCAGTGGTGTTAATTTTGCAGTCTAATTTCCAGTCTTGACAATCTACTTATAATCAAAATGCTAGCTAGGATCAGTTTAAGAAAAAAAACAAAAGTTGCTATTTTTGTCAGAATAACCAAGAGAAAGGAAACCAACGCTATAGTTTAAAAGAAAAGACTAACTGTATTAACATGGGAAAACATTCATTTTATCTATAGAAAGGTAAGTGCTTCATAAAGTAATCTAAAACTTCAAGAGAATTTTTTTTTTTAGCCTAGAAGCTACTTAATTAAATCCTAAAAATAATTCAGGAGTTAATAATGACAAATTGAGGAAACAAATATTCATTTGACTAATATTTAAGCAATAAAGATTAAGCTTCTACTTGAAAAAAAAAAAAAAACTAAAGAAATTTGAATTAAGATTTCTCATAGTCAAAGAAAAGTTAAACTTTTATAAACTTGAAAGAATAAGAAAAATCTGTATAATTTTAGGTAGGAATTCATTGTCAGAAAATGAATATATTTGGAGCCCAAAGATTAGGCAAAACTTATTAAAAAGATGCTTACAAACGTTTCAAGCATAGTAAATAACTAAAGATGGAGAAATTCTGAAAAAAAGCACCTAAATCTTAATGGAACTTGTTAAGTATGCTTCAAAAGAAAAGATATAATAATAATAATTATAATGTGAAAATTTACTAAGCAGTTGTAGGAAACGTTTGCTCATGGTATTTTCGTGGAGAGCCAGATTATAGACATAGAACAATAAACCAACCCAGTTAAGATTTGTCCAGTTAATTGTACTTGTATGCTTACTATTTTGTTTATATTTTCATGTATAGAGCAAGATGAAGAGAAAAAAAATACTCATTGTGCTAGGAACAAAATCTACATACAGGGTAATGACAGTAATATTAAAAAAAATGTTTTTAAAATGGAAATAAAAATAAGGTAAAAGAGATTATAATTTTACATTTTTTAGTGATAAAAACATTTTTTTTATATGAGAAATACTAATGCTAATATTTGCATTTGAATGAAAGAAAAAAAAAGAAAACTGTTTTTATGTTTATAACTAACTGTACAATGTATATTCATGAATTATAATGTGAAAGAGTATATGTGCAGGAAATAATATTTAAGTTATGTATATATATTCTGACTAGATTATTTTAAAAAATATTATAGAATATAATATTAATAATCACAAGAATGAGTGAGTGCGATGTAAGACCATATTAGAATCTCATTTATTAATAAAAATAAATATTAACTAGAACATCTGAGTAATAATACACAAATCGATTATTTGTTTCAGGACATGATGATAGATATAGGTAGGGGACTATTGTATGAGAAGAGTAGGTTATAAAAGGGGTCTAAAATAGATAGAATGTTAAAGGCTGCATACACTGAAGTAGAATATAAATCAAATTTCTGGGATAGACTATATAGAATAGCACCTTGAAGAAATGATGAAGGATTAGTGGAGTTAATTCTTTGTAATGCTCAGGTAATTTATAGGAAGAAATAGGAGGATTTTCAATAAAGAAATATAGAATTGGGATAAGTCCTAATGAAATAACACATCATAGTAAATGAAACTCCTATCCCTCTATTAAGGTAATAGCCAATAAATCAATTGTTCACCTTTCTAAAGTTAGAGTAAATATTAATCTAGTGTGCATTAAAGGTAACATGAAATTTTGAAGGATTGCATGGATTTTCTAGTTAAATCTGGACAGTGTCCTGCAAGAAATAGAATCACATATGAAACAAATATCACATATAGTGGAATAATTACTCAAATAAATAACCCTCTGAATGAAATACTGAGATCTAATATCAAAATAGAAAATGAGTGTAAGAGATACTATGAAGACATGAAATGATTGTCATAACATAATAAAGAATCCTATTATTGTTGACATATTATAGATATTGTCCTTATATATTGTAATAGTCAGATTCGTGTATCTCACAAATACACTGTAGAATTCAAACCCCAGACACAAAAACTCAACACTCTAGGAGGGGTTGCCTTCTAGAAATCTTAAGTTCAAATCTAAAGTCTATACTCCACAATGCCACCTGCATGATAACATATCTGATGCTACTAATAGCATAATTTCTTGACGGTGCTGGTGGTCAGGGAGAAGCAAGAGACTCTATATTACAATACATCATTGGGTTCACTAACTAAAGACTATGGATGATACAACATATATATATACAAAAGGTGAAATAGATCGGAGTAATGATGTGGATCACAGAAAATAAATAAATATATTCAAACTGACTAAAATTTAAATACAGTTTATTAATTAAACATTATAAAATAGCATTGTCTGAATAAGCCAGACTATGCCATCAACTCATTAAAAGCTAAATATATATTGAAATAAATTTAATAAAGTGCCATTTACATTAATGGCTTGTTAATTTATTTATACTCTCTATATTTTGGGTCAGTGCAAGATAATATCATAATAATGTGCTTAAACAAAAGTACAGTTACATAAAGAAAGGTGAATTTCAAAATATATGAGGCCTATGGTGAATATAACAAGTGTTTGCTTAAATCAATTTATACATTTAAGATTTGAGAAAAGAACTTATATTGAATTCAAGAATAGTGCGAACGAAAGCTTGTTGAGCTAGAGGCATAGAAATGGTTAAGACATGAGAGCAATTGAATAAAATATCATTTTAATATTAAAAGAGAATGGTGGTACCAGTGGAGGATCAATATACAGGATGGAGTATGATATGTTAAAACTGTGTGGCTTTGTGAGATAAAATAAATCAATAAAATTAAAGCAGATGGGATGGCATCTCACCATGGACCTCATGAAAAGTTTTATCACAAACAGTCTGAGTATGGCATTGTACCATGAACTCCATGGCTCGGTGACTTAAGTGTAATATTCCCAGGTATGGCTTTCTAGTTCATACACCATCTGGAAACTGTGAGAAGGAAAAGGGAAAGGTCTGAGCCGTAAATCTCTAGAGAAACAAAACAGGTCTCAACATCCCATATGCCTACTCCAGTAACACACAATATAAAACATAAACAAATATATCAAAGGGATAATTAAATAAGTAAAGGTGCTTAACCAATTCCTATATAATTTTAAGATAGTTCGCACATTCTCAACCTCAACTTTTACAGTTCATAAATGGCATTATAATATCAATATTTTCAATCAGTTACTTGAATTGCATTGTTTTAATCCAAGTTTCCAATTGTTTCTAATTGCACTAGCAGTATAAAAAAAGATTTGTTAGCAACTTTGACTACCTTTTGCAATTCCTTGGAAGTGTAATTAATGAAGGAAAAGGAGAACTTTCCCCAATTTTTTACTCCTATTTCTAGTCAGCCATGTTGTTTATAAATAATCCACTAATATAAAATATTAAAAATTTTCTTTTCAAAAGAACAAACTTCTACTGATTTTGCTAATTTTCTCTGATATTCTGCTTTAGAACAAATATTAAGTTTTACTTTCATTTTGCTCTAAAATAGATTATTATGAATAATAACAACATCGCGCTATATAAGTAAAATATTTAAAATAGATTATTATAAATACAATTTTATAGATAAATATTTAATCGACATCTTATTTCATTTTAAATAAAAACAATATATTAGCATAATTTTTTTTTAAAATAATAAATTTATTATTTGTATGGTTTTTTGTAAACGATTATATAAAATTTCTGATGTGTGCTTATATTTACATCACTAATATCATATATTTTCATTCATTCTACAATCTTTCTGAATATTTATAGACGAGGTAAAAATTGTGCTTTAATGTTTTATAATTAATGCCACTTTATGTTTGCAATGAGTTTTAATAAGCTGATTTCACAAAGGAAATTAATGGCATAATATTATTAGTACTTTTGTTATATATATTGTAACGTTTTTCATATTACTAGGCCACTATATGCCTCAAATTTATATTTGAGCGTGAGTTGATCAAGCTATGTCAAAAAAAAAAAAAGTTGTATTTCTATTCTCAACACAGCTATTTTTCCTGATCAACTTCGGCCTAGAACTATTACCGAGTACAATCGTGAGCAGAACCAGTTTTTAATTTCTACTTGAGGGCGCCAGAGTCGTTAGACCCACTGAGACTGCGTCAAACATATTGTAGCCTGTAAGGTAATAATTATACGGTCTGAGTTAACATTCTCGTTAAGAAAAAGATATCCCCATTTTTCTTAATTACGGAAATTAAATCTATCAAAACAAGAATAATTTGTATACCGATCTAAGTTAAATAACTAAAGATAAGACTTAAATATAATAGCATTAATTCTATACACGTACAATGAAAGTGAAGTTAAAAATAAAGATTTATTCTAACTCGTCAAGCATTCAATATTTATGATTAATACAAAATTATAATGTTGGAAAAGATTGTGCATATGAATTCAATAATTTGATTCAAATATTGGAGTACTAATTATTTAGTCTTATTTTCCGTAGTAACAGTCTGGTTCATTTCTCAGTCCGCAAATCTTCTGATCCAAGAAAAATTTATGGGATAACATTTCCATTCAATTCACTATTCATAAAGCTTTATGTAAAAAAATTTATGGCCATTTACTTACCGGTAAGTTGACACTAAGTAGGTCATCGATCTTCCCGACGTACAATTCAGTTAGTGGGTAGTCCGCAGTAGTTGTTCTCCTTTTAGTTTTATTTCCGAATCTCCGATCAAATTTAGGTAGCCGTATGATGATCTAGGTGACTTTTTCCGAGAGAAAGTGTCGGCAAACGATATCGTTCTACTCACTCATGGCGAGCGATTTCAGTTCGTATCTAAGTGGACACATTTTATTAAAAAAAAATGAGGCACTTCAAATTGCTCAGCACTATTGGAACAATAAGAGAAAAAAGACCCCTTTTCAAATCTGTTGGCTCCTTTTATACTCCTCGATTCTTTTTAGAAGCTCTGCGCACGCTCTTTTTTTTCTTTGTTCTACTTTATAAACTTCTACATTATTCTCCTTTTCTTATTACAAAGTCTGTTTTTCCGCTAAGAATTTCTGCCATTTTTAATTACTATCAGAAAGTTGTTTCTGATAGCAATCTTTCGCCTTTTGAAATTTCCTTTCACTATTTGAATCAATGATTCAATATGCACTTTTCCAACATGGAATTTATTTTAGTTAACTTATTTCTAAAAAAAAAAGAAAAACTAAACTTTCACTGTACGTTTTTTTTCTCTTTAAAACATTATGTTACAAAAAAAAAACAAAGATCGTGTTTGCTCTCCTTTCTTCTTTTTTTTATAATACCTAATATTAAAAAGTAATTTGTACCGTATATGTAAATAAATGGTACAATACCACCGGGGCAGGGGAATGAGAATAAAATATGGGTTTGAACTAATTTTATTCTTAATAAGTCTTTATGGAGTACTTCTAACCCACGTCCTAGTCTTATATGGTTTCAGTGACCTAGCGTTATAGGTACCCCTTTCTCCTTCACCATTCTTTAAAGTGAAAGCATTTGGACCATCCTGTCGGCTGATTTGGTAAGGTCCCTCATACAAATTTTGGAACTTCTTAAAAATATGCTTCCCAGTTTGACTCACAGGGTTCGTTTTTACCCATACTGTATCCCCTGTTTTAAACTTATCAGTCAGGCCTCCTTTCCGCTGGGTTCGGAGCTTGGCACAGTGTTCCAATTTTTTTCTTGCTTCTTCATGATCTCTCCCTTTATCAATGTTTTCTGGACCAGCGGGTAACTTGGATTGGTACAATCTAGGTATTGCTTGTCCGAAGTGAAGTCTTACAGGTGCAAATCCGGTGGATTCATTATGAGACCAATTTATGAAATTTAACACCCTTGGGAGTTGTTTCCCCCATCCTCTATGGTTGGATGCAGTATATACCCTGAAGAGGCGTCCTAACTCTCTCATCACCCGCTCACAAGGGTTTGATTGCGGATTTCGTATGGATGACAATATGTGTTTTACCTCCATCCTCTCTATCCACTGTTGCCAATCATAAGATGTGAACGGCGTACCGTGGTCCGACAAAATAGCTTTTGGTTTGCCTACCCTTTTAAAATATCGTACCTCAAGGGCTCGTATGGCATTCTTGGTATTGGCTTGGGTCACCGGATATGCTGACACCCATTTTGAAAAAAGGTCATATACTACTAGTAGATATTTCATTTTCCCGAAAGCTGGCAATGGTCTATAGAAATCAATAGCCACCAGGTCATTGGGTTCTTTAGGGATGATAGAATTCAATGGACCTTGATACGACTTGTTTGCTGGTTTTGTCTTCTGGCACATTTCACATGAGCTTACTATCCTGGTGACCTGTGCTCTCATATTCGGCCAGTGGAACCATGTCCTCAATAAGGCTTCCACTTTATTTACACCATAGTGCCCATACAAATGATGTGTGTAGTCAATAAGTCCTTCCTGTAAACTTTCTGGTATGATCATTTTCCATTGATCCCTTCAAGGGTCGGTGATATACCATAGTATCCCTTCTTTCAGGCGATATCTCTCATCAGTGTTAGCATCTGCTGTCTCTCCCACTTCATCTTTGTCTTCTAGTTGATCAATAATTTTCTTGTAGGTCGGGCTTTGCCGTTGTACCTTTCCTAAGTGTCTCAATCCTTCTTCTACTACAGCGTCTGTTTCTAATTCTACACTTGCCAAACAGATATCTTCCATCTGCAAATGGTCCTGGGTATCAGGAACAATATTCCGGCTCAATGTGTCGGCTACCACATTTTCAGTGCCCTTACAATACTGTATGGAATAATTGAACTCCTGGAGAAAAAGGCTCCATCGGATTAGCCTACTATTTGTTAAATAACTGTGATTTAAGAACTCTAGGCTCTTATGATCTGTCCTAACAATCGTTTCCGATCCTATCAAGAATTGGCGGAACTTCTGAAATGCCCACACCACAGCCAAGGCCTCTTTCTCTGTTACACAGTAATTAATCTCTGCACCTCTCAGTGGTCTGCTGACAAAATAAATTACACCCCAGGTACCATCCTCTTGAGCTTGCATAAGAGCAGCACCTAACCCATACCCACTACTATCTACCTGAACAATAAATGGTTTCCTTAAGTCAGGGTAAACCAGCATCACTTGACTAAGGAATTTCTCTTTAATAACCCTAAAATTGGTCTCATGCTCTTCCGTCCATTTCCATGACGTTCCCTTATGTAATAATTGCAGCAGAGGCTCCATGTCTGAAGCAAAGTTTTTGTAAAATTTATTGTAGAAATTACACATTCCCAAAAACGATCTCACCTGTTTTGGTGTTCGAGGGGCTGGGAAATCTCGTATTGCCTGGATTTTGTCCGGGTGGGGTCTAATTCCATTGGCATTAATTAAGTGCCCTAAGAAATTCACTTCTTCCGCTGCTAAACAGCTTTTTTGCAAATTAATGCGAATATCCTTCATATTGCACTCTTGTAGAAACAACTTGAGGTGTTGTAAGTGTTCCTGGGCGTTATTGGATGCAATAATCACATCATCCATGTAAACAGTGATTAACTTTTTGATTTCCGGGCACAGCACACGATCGAGACATTTTAGCAGGCCTGCTCCACTATTCTTGAGACCAAAAGGCATTCTGTTAAATTGGTACGATATACCATTATATCGAAATGCTGTGTACTTCCGGTCAGCAGGGTGTAACCTGATCTGCCAATAGCTGGCAGTCAGATCTAACGTGGAAAATATCTTTTTTCCCCGGAATTTATTTACCAACTCATTAATTGGAGGTGGAACATTTTGATCTGGCCATGTAATCTTGTTCAATTGCCTGGCATCCAAACACAGTCGTATGGTTCCATCTTTTTTTTTTACAACCACCAATGGGTTATTATATGCTGACGAACCCTTAGTGATAATATCCCACTCCTCCATTTTAGCTAATTCTCTCTCTACCTCAGCTCTATAGTGGTGTGGCACTGGGTATGATCTTGCCTGGTATGGTGTACTGTCAGCGATCTTGATCCTGTGCTCATACCCTTTAATAACCCCGGGTTTATCTGAAAAATTCGATTTATATTCATTTAAGACTTCTTTTAGGTCCTCTTTCCATCCTTCCTTCACTCCCTTTATTACTTCATCAATCCGTGCCTCTATTGAAGGCTGTTCTATCTCAACCTCCATATTACATACGTTTTGCTGGTTCATTCTCATCCGTGACCCAAACTCCACTTCTTCCCCATCACAGATAATCTTTTCATCTTTATAATTGATCACACACCCAGTTTTGTGCATAAAATCTGACCCCAATATGGCTTCATGTACCAACCCTTTTAGAATTAATAGCGTGTGGGGCATAATTTTATCCCCTATCTTAATTTGCACCCAAACCTGTTTTGAGCCCAATTGTGCCTTTTTGTTATTTGCTAATGTTATTAGCATGCTTTTCACTGGTAGAGTTGGTATCTCTATGGGTTGGCTCCGCATGCGCTCATACGTTGTTTCTGACATTACCGATATCTGGCTGCCAGAATCCCACAATGTCTCTACTTTGACATCGTTTATTTGCAAAACAACCTTTGGGCATTCTTGAGATGTGTACTTAATCGATTCGCCATCCCACTCACAAATAAGATTATCTATCCTCTTTTCTTCTGTTGTTCTACTGATCACTTTATTTCTTTTCTTTTTCCTTTTTTTTTTACTGGTTCTTTTATTTCTTCTTTTAATTCTCTGACCATCTCTGCCATTTCTTTTTTTATTTCTTCTTTGAATTCTGTCATGCATTCGTATAATAGTTTTTTTTTTATTAAGGGTTCCAAGCCCTCTTTTAATTCTTCCGCGCCTTCTGCCATATTTTGTGTATTTTTATTACTTCTCAATTTCATATATGGCCGTGTTGCTTATTTTTGCTACAGTAAACAAAATCTTAACGCTATCAATTTTTACAATATAAATATAATATTTTATTTTGCTTTGCTAATAAATTCGTTCACCGACACCCCTCTCTTTTATCACCCTATAATCTCCCGTCCCCCTCTACCTTTACCGTCATTTCTTACCTTTGATCGGTTTTATTTATTATTTAATAATTTATAAGCTATTATTTTCTTTCAATATAGTCCTTATTTAAAATCCTACTCTAAAAAAAAACTTTTGTAATCATACGCAATAACTTTTTAGACTTGTGCACTATTTGTGGTCATATTTATTTTCCGGCTACGGACATTAAATTCTCAATTTTATGCCGTTTTTAAATTTTCTCAGGTCGTGGTTTTTTTTTTTCTTTTCGTAAGCCCGAGTTGGGTCGCCATTGTAACGTTTTTCATATTACTAGGCCACTATATGCCTCAAATTTATATTTGAGCGTGAGTTGATCAAGCTATGTCAAAAAAAAAGAAAGTTGTATTTCTATTCTCAACACAGCTATTTTTCCTGATCAACTTCGGCCTAGAACTATTACCGAGTACAGTTTTTAATTTCTACTTGAGGGCGCCAGAGTCGTTAGACCCACTGAGACTGCGTCAAATATATTGTAGCCTGTAAGGTAATAATTATATGGTCTGAGTTAACATTCTCGTTAAGAAAAAGATATCCCCATTTTTCTTAATTACGGAAATTAAATCTATCAAAACAAGAATAATTTGTATACCGATCTAAGTTAAATAACTAAAGATAAGACTTAAATATAATAGCATTAATTCTATACATGTACAATGAAAGTGAAGTTAAAAATAAAGATTTATTCTAACTCATCAAGCATTCAATATTTATGATTAATACAAAATTATAATGTTGGAAAAGATTGTGCATATGAATTCAATAATTTGATTCAAATATTGGAGTACTAATTATTTAGTCTTATTTTCCGTAGTAACAGTCTGGTTCATTTCTCAGTCCGCAAATCTTCTGATCCAAGAAAAATTTATGGGATAACATTTCCATTCAATTCACTATTCATAAAGCTTTATGTAAAAAAATTTATGGCCATTTACTTACCGGTAAGTTGACACTAAGTAGGTCATCGATCTTCCCGATGTACAATTCAGTTAGTGGGTAGTCCGCAGTAGTTGTTCTCCTTTTAGTTTTATTTCCGAATCTCCGATCAAATTTAGGTAGCCGCTTGATGATCTAGGTGACTTTTTCCGAGAGAAAGTGTCGGCAAATGATATCGTTCTACTCACTCATGGCGAGCGATTTCAGTTCGTATCTAAGTGGACACATTTTATTAAAAAAAAATGAGGCACTTCAAATTGCTCAGCACTATTGGAACAATAAGAGAAAAAAGACCCCTTTTCAAATCTGTTGGCTCCTTTTATACTCCTCAATTCTTTTTAGAAGCTCTGCGCATGCTCTTTTTTTTCTTTATTCTACTTTATAAACGTCTACATTATTCTCCTTTTCTTATTACAAAGTCTGTTTTTCCGCTAAGAATTTCTGCCATTTTTAATTACTATCAGAAAGTTGTTTCTGATAGCAATCTTTCGCCTTTTGAAATTTCCTTTCACTATTTGAATCAATGATTCAATACACACTTTTCCAACATGGAATTTATTTTAGTTAACTTATTTCTAAAAAAAAAAGAAAAATTAAACTTTCACTGTACGTTTTTTTTTTCTTTAAAACATTATGTTACAAAAAAAAACAAAGATCGTGTTTGCTCTCCTTTCTTCTTTTTTTTATAATACCTAATATTAAAAAGTAATTTGTACCGTATATGTAAATAAATGGTACAATATATATATAATTATTTACTTTCATTAATTTGCTTGATTGAGGTTATCAATATTGAAAAAATATTTCATATGAATATGTATGCAATGTTTATTTTACATATATACATAATCATAAAAGAAATTTTATTTAAGGAATCAATTAATAAAACATAAAAAATTCAAATACTAAATATGAATAAAAATATTAAACTATTCTGTTATAAAATTAATTTTAAACATGAATCTCAGGAAAAATTAAATAAATTACAGCTTTGGAATATAAATTATATGTCCATCCTGTTCTCTTTTGTTTAAATAAAAATCAATTTTGTTAAATTTAAAGTCAATCTATTGCAAGTGTAGCAATGTAATTAATAAAGAAGGTTGATTTACAGAATGATAGTGATAAGCTCACAATTATATATCTAAATTAGAAATCTGAAAATGATACACACTGTCTTTACCAAAATTTTATGTTGACTTTTGAATTATTGAATGATAAACTTTCTAAAAATCATCTTATCTAAGTATAAATAACATGCATAAGCTAATTATAGGATCTTTCTAACACTACTCTGCTTGGAATCAAAAACCCCTACTGTACTTCAAATTTTATGGAATGTTGAAGAATTTTCCAATGCATTGCTGCACTTATTTCAATTTCTACCCAATTGATGAATGACAGGTGCTGATGAATAGTCTTAATATGCTTCAATGCCTTTGAAAATCATTGATAAAATTTCTTCCAAATCATTAATGATTATTTATAATTGTTACTATAATTTACCACTGAAATATGTGATCCTATCATATTATTATAAAATATTGTAGAACTAAAGATGGACCTCACCTTGGGTTAATAAACACAGATAACTATCAACTCTTTGCTTATTATACTTACCATAGTTCCTTAAAGACTTTGTTAAATAAATCACTAAGAGATTTAAGCTATTGAATTAAGTAATAAAAAAAAATCAATTTCATTTAAATATGAACTGTAGTTTTAACATACTAAAAAGAATTTTTGCTATAGACTTTGTGTATATTTATTGTTAGTTTATTATTTCACATATAATCATTATCAGTTTTTAAGAAATAATAGATTTTGAGAGTTTATTATTATATTTCTGTATTGGTACTCTAACCAGGGCCGGCGCTGGGTACTAGGCGCCCGCATGCAAATTTGATTTTGGCGCCCCTGTCAATATGTATGTTTACTAAGGTGACCCGACCGTGTCCCGTGGCATTTTAAAAAAGTCATGATTTTTAGAAAGAATGCACGATGTAATGCTATTTTTGATATCAAAAATAGCATAAAATTGATTGTTAAATTATATATTATTTCATACAAACGGTTTGTATGAAATAATATATAATTTAACACGGCAAATTTAGATGTTAGAAAAATTTGCAGAAATTTTAAAAATAATGTGTTTGTTAAAAATAGACAGAGTGATTCAAATATATATATATATATAATAAATTAAAAAAAAATAATGTTTGAGATTAAAATATTTAAATGTTTAAAATAATTTTCGAAAAACATTTACATATTTTAATCTCAAATATTTTTTTTTTTTTAAATTTCATATTTATTATTTGCGTCACTGTCTGTTTTTAACAACCCATTATTTTTAAAATTTTTGCTAATTTTTCTAACCTCTAAATTTATGCAAATATGAGCAAATTTAATAATAAATTTACAATTTATAAATGAAATAATTTTAAAAAAAGATAATATTACAAACATACATATTTAATTTATTATTATTAATGTACGCTATATCTATATAAACGCTCCATATAAACCAAATTTTTAATCAGCCCCCCCCCCCCCGGTCAATGGTGTCCCATTTTACCAATGTTAAAATCTGGTCACTTTAATGTATACCACCTACATGTTATAAATATTAGTGTACAAAATCTTTCTAAGGGAAACAAACAAGGCAATGTAAATAAATAATTTTTAATATTAAAAAAAAAGAAAATACAGTTAAAAAAAGTAAATGCATTACAAAACATGTTATAATTATAATAATTTTATACTCCTTGACTTCATATTAATAAACCTTGATATGATTGTATTTATTTCCAGTTCTGCACAAATATCATTTTCAATAGCAATTAATGCCAAATTAACAAGCCGTTTTTGTGACATAGTTGTTCTCAAGTAAGTTTTAATTAATTTTAACTTAGAAAAAGAGCATTCACCGCTTGCAACACTAACAGGTAATGTTAATAATATTCTTAAAGCTATTGATAAGTTTGGCATAGATAAATTATTAGAAACTATAAAATTAAGTGTTTCGAAAGGGTTTTGAGAATTTAAAAAATCCTTTTGAAAAATATCTCGAAAAGCACATAATTCGTCGAATAAATCTGTAGCATTAATATCTTTACTGTTATCAAATTTCAAAATATTTTCTAAATCTTTGCATTTTGCTTGTAACTTGCTCTTATTAATTTCTGATATTTTATATAGAAAATTGAAATTATTATAACATGCTTCGAGGAGTTCAAAGCGTTCTGTTAAAGAATTAATCGCTACATCTAAAAGTGTAAAAAACATGTTTATTTTAAATTTTTCTTCAGGTATTTGAGGTGTTTCGTCCTGATGCTCGTAATCAAATTGACGAGTTTTTTTCCGTTGTCGAACTTCTTTGGCAGTTTTAAATTCTTTCTCTCCATCAACCTCTTCGCTAAGTTCATCTGCAATTTTGAGAATGTTTTTGAAATTTGAATCTGATCGATATTCTCGTAAAAATTTATTTAGATTTGCGATCGATTCTAAAGCAAGTGAAGCATTCATATTTACATTTTGGAGCATTTTACTGACAGGATTTATTCTATTTAATATATCATGCCAAATTATTAAAGAACAAATAAATTTGTAATCCTTAAGGTTAGTGCAGAGTGATTGAGCTTCATGTTGAATTTCTCTATTAAAAGATTCGTTGTTCATTATTTCATAGAGTGCATCATAAATTTCACCCAACTGATACCGTAGAGGCCGGATTGCATCAATTCTGCTTTCCCATTGTGTTTCTGATGGTTGTTTTAGAGTTAAAGTTTTAATAAATTTTAAAAGGATTGACCACCGTTTATAAGATGATGAAAAAAAATTGTATATTTTTTGAACAATTGCAAAAAAACCAATTGTATCTACATTGACTTTGGCGGCATCGTTTATGATTAAGTTTAAAGAATGAGCAGCACATGGTACGTAAAATGCACGAGGGTTTTTGGTTAAAATCAAATTTTGAAGTCCAGCCTTTTTGCCTTTCATGTTGGCCCCATTATCATACCCTTGACCACGCATGTCTTCAATGGGAATCTTCCATTTTTCCAGTTGTTCAATTATTGTTGTACATAAACCTCGTCCAGTGGAATCTGTTATATCTATGAAACCTAAAAAGTTTTCTCTAATTTTAACCGTTCCATTATTACAAAAAACGAAGCGAATAATTATGGTCATTTGTTCAGTTTTACTTGCATCTGGTGTACAATCTAAAATAATAGAATAATATTTGGATTTATTTATCGATAATAAAATTGTTTCCCTAATTGCTGTACTTAAAATTTCCAATAATTCATTTTGGCTATCTTTGCTCAAATAATGTACTCTATTGTTTTGATCTAGGGCCCTCTCAACATGATTTTCCATAACGGGATCAAACTTCGCAAATAATTCAATTAATTTTAAAAAATTTCCATTATTTTTTTCGTATAATTTATTAGATGATCCGCGAAATGCTAAATTTTGACTACCAAGGAATTTGATAATTTCAATCAGCCATTCCAAAACACTCCTCCAATGTTTCTTTTCCATTTCATATAAATTTTGAGATTGACAATCAATAGTAATTTTGTTTTTTAATCTTTTCTCAAGTTCATTCCAATTCAATAAACTTTTCATGTGAGCCATACTAGTTTCATGTCTGTGTAAAGTTGTACTTAAATTTCTCCAATTATTGTATCCTTCTATGAGGCTAGATTCAGTAGATCCAAAAACTTTGCAACAAAAGCAAAACACAGAGTTCAAAATTTCGGAATAAATAAGCCATTTTCGAAAAACTACTTCTCCGTTTTCCATTTTTCTATTATAATATACATCAGAAAATTTACGGCCATGTACATCGTTCGGATATATAATATCTTTCTTTTGAACAGGCCCCATTTCTACTAAAATAACATGTAGTTTGTCATCGATTTTATTCCATTCAGCTGGATCTTCTAAATTTGTACACATTTGATATGATATTGGCACAATGACTTTGTTGTCACTTAACTGTTTCTTACTAAAATCTTGTTCAATATTTTCAACAGTTCCCTGTGATCTAGATGATGTGCACGGTTCTGGTTCTTGTTGAATATAAGCTATTTCAGAAGCAGTTGATATTTTAAGATATTTATTAAGTGATCCACTTTGTTTTTTAATGTTTGCTATTTTTTCAGCTTGGCGTTTACGATTTTGTGCACCGGATAGTTTTTTCTTAGTTTTTGATTCCATATTACTTTTACTCATGAACGCCACTTTAAAATAATTTTCAAATGTAATAAATAAATAAATACGGACTCTAATTTATATATTTACATCATGTATCTTAATACTTAAGATTATATATCGCTAATTTAGATGTCCAACACAAATTACTTCTTGCGCCAAAATACAAAACTCTATACGCGGAGGGGAAGAAGTTGTTTAACTTGTTTACCTAAAAAAGGCAGCTAATAAATTGGAAATATTCAGCCATTGACATTAAAAATGGTCAGGTTTTAAAATAACTCAAGTGTCCAGTTTTTTACGCTTTACGCTTGATTGAACATTTTAGTTTTACCATTGGCAAGATTTTCTTTTGTTATCATATATTTTTCTAATTAACACAGGTGGCCTGATTTGCGATTTCAATAGAAAATTTCCTGGGATTATAATTATTGTTTACAAGTTCTTACTAAGATTTTAAAATTTGCAATAAACATCATAAGCAAACGTATGTAATTAATTTGCAAACCTAATTAGTATGCAAAAAAAATAGACTTTTGACAACGATTAAAATATATAAAATAAAAAGTAAACTGAAAATTATATTAAGTTTACTGGAATTATACCTATAATATATATTACATACATGTTCGAATATTTATATCAAATTATTATTTAAATAAAAAATTAGAAAATGTTTTATTTTGCAATATTATAATCGTTTCTTACGATTTCAAAATTATGTACATGATCTAATATATATAAACGCATATACATACATAAGTTCTAATTTATAATACTTTTAGTGTGTGTTTATTTATATATTTGCTAGCAGAAAGTTACTTATAGTTTACTATAAGCAGTACTATATATTTATAAACATTACAATATGAAATTTGTAATATAATAAACTTTATGTTTAGTTTATTGTTCATGATAAATAATAGATTTGATTGTTTTATATTTTTAATATTAAGCAGAGCTTGTGTGCAGGCCTGCTTGTGTGTGTCATTTAATAAGATATAATATGACTTCATATGATTTTCAATAATCTACTCTCAATAATTTTTGTAAATAAACATTTGAGAATAATATTCTTCAAATGTGAGTATTTTTGTTAGTAGAGTTTTAATTTCTCAGGGATGGCGCCTTCTTTTTCAGATGCTAATCTCTCAGTGATGGCGCCTCCTTCTGCCAGCGCCCGCATGCGTTGCATGCCCGCTTCCGTCGGCCCTGACTCTAACTCTTATCAATAGAAAATAAATTTATATTTTGTTTTCTGCAAGTTTGAAATAAAGAACGAATGTGATTAAATTAGAGATTTATTCTGTTTAATATTTTAAAAAACAAAATTAATATTTATTTAATTGTCATTCTCTATCGCAAACTGAAATACCAAAATAAATATTGAATAAATTCATATAACTGGATTATAGTGTAACATTATTATGAATCACTATTACTGAATAAAATTGAAATGACTAGAGTTGGTAAATTCTGTAATTGAGAGTGTATTTTAATGAGCAGTTATTGAGCCGTTTTTTTTTGTCTGACTGGAATCAATGCATAGGCAATAATAAATATAAAGAAGTTTAATATAGTTTTTATTGTGTGATTATTTGTGCAGAGCTTAATCCTAGGTGAATTTTAATATTTTTTTTTATCATTTAGCTCGTTTTCATGTTTATACTATATTAATGCATAGATAAATATATAATTTAGGATATATGGCATCATTTAATGATAGAAAAATAATCATAGATATGTGTGTTTGTTATACATCAAGAATAAAGGGAGAATTAATAATAATAATAATATGTTACCATTGGTGTTTATGCTATATCAATGTGTGAATAAACTTTTGAGTTATGATATATGGCATTATTTAATTATAGGGAAATAATAGTTAATATAAGTGTATTATATCTAAAGAATAAAATGAGGATTATTAATAATAATATGGTTATTGTTATCTTTCTTGATATGGATAATTTATTGAGTCACTTATAGTTATAGGAAACACACTGTCACCATATAGAACTATTATTATTATTATTGTAAGGATTACTACAGTACTTGTTTATGTACTAAGGTTCTTGTGATTTTATTTTAAGTAATTGGAAAAACTTGTCAGGGAATTATGCAAATCTATGAATGTTATAGATAATAAAGAACAGTATTGTAATCCTGAGAAACATTAAATTAATATTCAATATACCTAACTTTCTTATTGATATTATTTATCCATTTATTAATAGTAATAGAGAAAAACATTTGGCATCTATTTATTGCTTATTATTAATAATTATTAATATGTAATTATTTCATTTTCTTATTTAATAAATCATTTAGAATTATGTTATTTTGTTTTATATAAGCTCATATGTACATCTTCTAATATTTTAATAGCATATATAATTATATCTGAATTTTAATATGCCCATATAAGTAGTGCACTGCCCATTCTATTATAATGACAGGCATAGAATTTCTATCTCCAATACTGAGAAGGCTATTAAAAAGAAAAATAACTTGAAATGATTATTGGATCTGGATATTAAACCTGTGCTTCAGTTATCCTACCAGTAAATTTAATTTTTTTTTTTAGTTTCTGGCTTATGGCCTTCATTAGTGAAGAGTCTTGGATTTGGATGAGTAGGCACTAGATAGGGATTTTATGCACAAGCCTTTTGAAATCCATTGATTATTCTGGCTTGCACTGAGTGGCAATACGTATAGAAAGTTTTGCCTGTTTTAATAACAGTTATAAGCAAGCATAAGAAATGGTGATCATGTGATGTTTATTAGCTTAAAACCAATCCTGCCTAATAGGATAGTAGTGGCTATGGTTATTAAAGAAAACCAAAGTCACCAAAATGTATAGGTATTGAACTGAGTTCAGATCTATATGACTATATAAGATAATGAGCTTGGATTGAAAACATTATAGTGTTTTCAATTTAAGACTCATAGTTTTGTAGTTAAGTAGAGATAAAAGGTGGCTGCTGGAGGGTTGTATTAGATCCTAAGATCTAGGTGCAGTGCTCTCAGATCCAAGACTCCTCACTGATGAAGGCCACAAAACAGAAACTAGTCTGGGGATATTGGATGAGTAGGCACTAGATGGGGATTTTGCATTGAGGGGCAATATATATAGAGAGTTTTGCCTGTTTTAATAACAGTTATAAGTAAGTATAAGAAATGGAGATTACGTGATGTTTATTGGTTCTATTATTTTATGCTAACTCTTATGTACTAAATATCTGACTTCTGAATTATTCTAACCTTTAATTAAGTTTATAAATATGACATTTATTCAGAAGAAATAACTTGCTCCAAATAACCAGAATAAGTTTTTCATTTATGTTTGTTTCTCTTCATTGGGGAGATTTGCTTCCGGTAAATGTAAAGTTAAGAAGTTGTAAAAAAAACAACAACTGACTTTTAAAATATTGACGAATTGTTTGCAAGGTTAACAATAATAGAAATTTAATTATGCTATGTTAATTGACAGATCATTAAAATTATTGCAATTTTATGAAGAAAATTATTTAAGTAATAATTTTGCATAAATTATGGAAAAGCTTATCATGTGTGTTTTTTAAAATATATATACATGTTCTCTAAAAGAGGGAAAGAAAATACTAACTGTTAAAATAAAATGTAATATTTTATACAAGTTTCTTAAAGAATATTTCTACAATCATGGGAAAGATAAAAGTTGAGAATTGCTTAATATATGCATTCTAAAGTAACACAGAAGGAAATGTGGAAAATTTTGTTTATCTCCAATGCAACCACGATTATCCTATAATAATTTTCCAGATAACTTTTCATATTCATTAATCTTTCAGATAGCTAGCATATGTTATATGTGTGTCTTTGTATTTGGATCCAAACCTTTATCATTAGAAATAAAATTTTAATTAGTGTGTATTTTCTACTATTTAAAAGAGTTACAGTTGCCAAAAATCTTCATTAAATAAAATGCATTTTTATTTTATATTACTGTGAATGCTTCATTTCCCAGACAAGTGACTGAAAAAGGATTTTATGCCCTTGATGGGTAGCTCACTATGGAAGTAGTTATGCCAAAGAACTAGGGTTTTTAAAAAAAATATTGTTAAAATTATTTTTTTTATATAACAATTATGTGTAAATGTGTTTATCTTTATTATGTACTACTTTTAAGAGTTTATGACAAAATGAGCAGGTAGTACTGCTATTTCTAGATGAAATCTATCCTAGTATAAAGTGATACAGTTAAAATTTGTGGTTTATATTTTATGCAATTTGAGATGTTTATTTCAAATGAGGAGTATTTTGTAATATTTTAATATATAGGTAAAACAGTATACTTAAATTTATCAGAAGTATATATTTTACAATTATCATGCTATAATAGCTTACATTTAATAAAATATTGGAACGGAATTTTATTTCGCCCTTAATCATTTCACAAACAATTTTCTTTATTCTTATTATGTCCACTTCATTTAAAATAAGTATTATGTTATTCATTGTATGTGTGTGTATTCCTTGTTTAAAGCTAAATTTTATTGTGCTGTTTTGAATATATTTTGACTGATATATATTTCTTGTTACTCGTTGGTTTCAGATATTGCTTAGCATGTAAACTTGAAGTTATTGTTATTAGTGATATTTTGCTATCTTGCCAGTGTTGAAATGTGCTTATTATCTGCATACTTTATTAGATATTGTTATGTATTGTGCTTTGTGGGATGAAGATGCTCTCCCCATTATACTCTGAATTTTTCCATGAGAGAAATTTGTGATATATTTTCATAGTATATTTATTGTGTTGCCAATGTGGCCAGGTTCCAGAAGAGAATAATCTATAATTGAGATTTATATAGCTGATGTAGCTAAGTCCCAAGACAGGGTTATCTTTGGTGCATTTTCCCATTTCCTTAGGTGGTGAGACTGCATCCACACCCACATTTATTCCTGAGAGATAGGCCTCGGAAGCCACCATTTCTATATTATTTTGCTTTAAATAGCTTAATTAGTATTTTATCCCTCATGTGAATGAAATGTATATTTTTCCACCATTGAGGTATAAATTATTGTGTTTCATTAAAAGTTATGGCAATGATAGGTTAGTTTTGAGGTGTTTAGGTCATCAGGGTATACTTTGTCATTTGTACTGCCTAGTTAAATGTGACAATGTCTGTATTGTGCTACTGAGCCTTGCTAGTAGTCCACAAACAAATCAACAGAACAGAGTTAATTCTAAATTGCATACTTTTTAAACACTTAATTTTAATGGGAATGCACATACACAATGTTTATTTTCATCAATGCTTGCAAGATATTCATAGCTGGACCAATAAATGATTTAGATTTAAATTTTTTATTAGTTTTCATGTGGACATCAGTTAAATAATTTATACATGTGTGTGACTTCTGATGAACGATCCATACCCTTTTTCTAGTTATTTTAATAGTATAGACAGTTAATTCAATGCAGTAATAAAGTTATTACCATTATATAAGGGAAGTAGTTTAAACCTGATCTATTATAATCAAATAAACATCATTTATCTTTATTACACTTCATATAATGAGGAATATAGTTTAATTCATAATTTGAATAGGGGATATTTTGTAAAATATCTACTAGGCTATAATTAAAGCTACTATCATATTATTAAATTTTATCATTAAACATTTGTTTAATGTAGCAGCTAAATAAAAATAGCCTAGAAATATATCAGCCAGTACATTACAGTTAATCTGTTTAATTTGATATTTTCATTTAAAAATATGGAAATAAAATGTATTATTTAAAAATTAGTTGTAACTTGAATAATCTTTTTTTTTTTATGAGGCAGTCTTGAATTGTAATAAATGCATTCTAGTATTTGCCTATGATGGTCTGTAATCTTTGAACAACCTTGTACATACTTTATGTTATATTTGATTAATAAATTTATTGTTAATTATTTAACTTTCATTTTTGGGTGTATTTTTTATATACAAAATGTTTTCTTGAGTCTTGAATTCTCAAAATACCAAAAATCTCAATATATCAGATAAAAGATCCATATGATGATCTCAAAACTTTAATGCTTATAATAAATTATTTTATAAGAGTTAGAATTGCAATTTTAAAAACAAACATTTATTTAACTTTGCAATGAGTTTTTACTTCAATCCATAGTTCAGATTGTACATTATTTCATTAATTTTATCAATAAAATTACATAGTTCATATTAATTATTTTATTGTGTTGTTAGGGATAGTAGAGGGTTATAAAATGTATCCTTATCTTTCTATTATTCTGAGTGATACCCTGGGTAAAAGGCTATAATTTTTCAAATTTGTAGATAATTATTTCACGTCAATATTAGTCATATTAAACATTTCTTTAAATAATTATTGTTATTGTTAAATATTATGATACATTTGCTTTTGAGAGAAGTGAATGTCTTCTATAGCCTACCAGGATGCCAGTCATTTGTTTGACAAACACTATAGAACAATTTCCAAGATGAATAAAAGAACCCTGAGATCATTGTTTATTATTTTGTAAATTATCAACTTAATATTTCTATTATAAATGTGGTGGTGGCATAAGAATCTTAATATTTTTATGATGTACCATAAGAAAGATACTTTCTATTTTTCTTTTATTCTGCAAGAGTAGAGTTTGTATCAGATCATATTGGCAAATTATTAAATGCTTTGTAAGATATCAAAGAAGTTACGAGAACCTATGAGAAGATATTGCTTTTAAAAGTGCAAATGTTGATAGGTCAGAGAATGTATTTGATGGAGGGAGAAATTTATTTTATATTTAAATTGTTAATTGGGGAATGATTGAAGTTCTTCTCTCTTCCCAAATTGCTTGTTTAATTTATAATAGTTTATTTTATTATTGTTTTAAAATTTTCTTCCTTTCTTTTAAATGCACATTTCTGTTGCTAAATTATTTTATAACTAACCAACCATTGAGCTTAGCCTACATGTCATTGATCCATTCATTCAGTCACTTTTTAAGAGTCTCTCAGAATTCATAATGCTAGAAAAATATACAACATATTTATATCATTATTTATCTAATCATAATTCTAAAGCAATATATAATTTTCTTATATTGAATATTTCCTATATATGTAATTAAAGAATTTGAATTCAGGCTTTTTCAGTCTATTCATCATTTACTTTATTTCAAGCAACCACATATATGTAAAAAGAATACATGATCCCCATTATACATATTTTATACAGAACAAGCACTCATCAGTTGAGTCATATCATAATCTCCCACATATATATAAAATCAGTGCTCAGTTTATATTATGATAACAATTTCTCAAATTTGAATGGTTAGGCTTCAATATTCTCACCCATCCATCTATTCAATCATCCATTTTATTGAAAAACCAATGATGAAATGCTCAAAGACCTTATTGGATTACACATTCCATCAATGATTTTTCAATGAAATGGATGAATTAATTGTTGAAAAGGTGAGAAGACTGAAGTTATCCATTAAAGTTTAAGGAATTGCTATCTTAATATAAATTGATAACTGATTGTAATTATAATGTGGGAAATTATGATCTGTCCTAACTGATGAGTGCTGGTTCTGCATGATATATATATATATATATAATAACAAGTCAGATGTCACATGACATATATAGCTTGCACTTACAAATATGTAAAATTAAGAGCGTGCTAATAGCTCTAAACAAGCTTTTTTTTTTATTTATTTAAGATAAATGCTACTACAAGAGAAGGCATTCAAATCATTTTTATCTTGGATTGTCCCCATCCCCAGACCGGTTTCGACCTATGGGTCTCTTCAGTGAGGAGTTGGGACATTAGATCTAAAAAACCAATAAATGCTTTGCTTGAGTTGGTTTTTTAGATCTAATGTCCCAACTCCTCACTGAAGAGACCCATAGGTCGAAACCGGTCTGGGGATGGGGACAATCCAAGATAAAAATGATTTGAATGCCTTCTCTTGTAGTATCATTTATCTTAAATAAAAAAAAAAGCTTGTTTAGAGCTATTAGCACACTCTTAATTTTACATATTTGTAAGTGCAAGCTATATATAAGTCATGTGACATCTGAATTGTTATTATTACTATTATTATTTTGCTGTTGTGGCTTTAGCTAAATTAAAGAGCTAAGCCTACTAATATATGGAGTATCTGAATTAAGTTCAGGCCCATATGATTTTTTCAGTTGGAGAGCTGACTTTAAAGACATGTAGATGTCTAAAAGTTTCAGATCTTCTTCTAACAATTATCTTTTAGATAAATGCTTTGCTTGAGTTGGTTTTTTAGATCTAATGTCCCAACTCCTCACTGAAGAGACCCATAGGTCGAAACCGGTCTGGGGATGGGGACAATCCAAGATAAAAATGATTTGAATGCCTTCTCTTGTAGTAGCATTTATCTTAAATAAAAAAAAAAAAAGCTTGTTTAGAGCTATTAGCACGCTCTTAATTTTATATATATATAATATACTGCAATTAATAACAACTGAATGATAATTTGCTAGTAATTGCTACACTTCTAGTTTCAAATGCGATTTTCATCATGGGATCAAATTCATCCAGAGTAGTGTAACAAAATGTTTTTTTTAAATAATTTATGATTATATTACATCATATTAGTACTATGTTATATCACAGAAAAATAAAAGCAGAGCTGGATGCAATTACTTTTTTCAGAAGATAAGACTCTAAGAATGTGGTAAATAATATTTAACAAATATTGGTGACAGTTTTATAAAACGGTGAGAATAAATATCCAATCACTCTGAATTAAAAGATATTCTATTTTCTAAACCATTTGTGTTTCAAATTATTTTAAAATGTCTTAAGAATGATGATTTTCTTTGTAAGAGTTGAAGAATAAAACATGCTAGAATTAATATTGACTGGAAATCTTTAATAAGAAGATATGATGGATACAGAAATTGTGGCTAAAAAGTGCAACACTCCTGTGGAAAAAAATCACAGCAGGTCAGTACTTATCTGAACATATTCATAAACTGCCAAAAATATTTCTTGTTTACTATCAGAAATTTCTATGGCCAATCTGACTATTTAAATCTATAGTCACCTTATGTTAATGCCATATGAGGAACCAGTAATAAACTGAGTGTAAGAAATAATCAACAGATAAATGCTACCATATTATTGTAATTGTACACATATGACGTTATATTATTTTACAATTAAAATAAAAGAGGAAAATAAATCTTCAATAAAATTGACTTATTAAAAACTAAAAGAAAATTAAAAGTTATGTTTAACACACACACACACATACATAATGTAATATAAATAAAATGTCCATTAATTAAAACAAAATTGTAATTATAATTGAAATAATAAATTTAATGGTTTACAAACTATTATAAACAATCCTTAAATCCGCAGAAGTAAATTAATGGCATTTGAGGCAGGTTTAAGAAATTAACCGAAAGTACTTCTGCTGATTTAAGGATTGTTTATAATAGTTTGTAAATCGTTAAATTTATTATTTCAATTATAATTATATATATATTGTGACCTTCCAGATTAGCACCATGAAAGAATGTGGGAAGTTCACACTGTGCCAATAGTGATCAGGGGTAACTAATGAGAAAAAAATGAATTATGACATAATGTAATGTATAATTAGGTTGAAAAGTTCTTAGGATGTTAGTTGGAATGTACCAATCATTAAAATTTTGTTTTGATGCATATCTAATAGTGGGAGAGGGGAATGGATTGTATCAGGAATTGTTGGTATGAGAGCTAAACTAGTGAGAATAAGTATTGTTTGTCTGTAAGGCCGATGAGTGCTTATTCATTAATTTTCTAATCTATTGTTTATTGCCATTCCCTGATCTAACTGGTATATGTGGATGCATGCCCATTCACATCATCTCACACTTCACAGCCTGGGTAAAAATACCTCGAATCCAACCATACATGAGATCAAAGATAAAGAATACTTATGGATTCTGTCCTGTTTACCCATTCTCTAAATCTGCAAATTAATTAACAACATTTTTGAGGCAAGCAATTAATCTTTTCCACACTCTGACCCACTAGCATCAACGGTGGAGCATGAGTCTCAACTAATTCATTTGTCTAACTCTAATTATTAACTTCAATTAGACTATCTATTTATTTAAATATAAAATGGTATGTGTGTGACCTTGAGACATCAGATAGTAGCACAATAATTAATTAGAAAATACTAATTTTAGAATGAAGGAATAGAGATGAACCACAGGTAGCTTAAATTCACAGATATGTATTTAAT
The DNA here is from genome assembly GCA_028023455.1 of Epiperipatus broadwayi. Lineage (NCBI taxonomy): Eukaryota > Metazoa > Onychophora > Udeonychophora > Euonychophora > Peripatidae > Epiperipatus > Epiperipatus broadwayi. The sequence goes on along the minus strand of JAQFVV010000433.1, from coordinate 463,639 downwards.
AAAACATTTTGTTAATTTATCTAAATATCTCTGATTTGATTTTATAAAATTATTTAACACAAGTTTCTATTTTGTCATTTATTATGCCTCTGGCAAGAGAGCGGTATAGTTTATATGCCAATATAACAAATGGCATGATTGGTGATTTATGGAAGATACCCGCCCAAGTCTGGGATATTGGAAGGGATATTTTAAAGAGCTATTTTAAACATAACTTTCTTATGATTGAATTTATTTTAAGAAAGAAATGATTAACTCAAACTATAGGAACTGGTGTTGGAGAGAGTGACACAAATATTTGCAAATAAATATTTCAAGATTTAAAATACATAAATTAGTCAGATTGTGGTCAATCTGCCATAATGTGCTCAGACAAAGGAATGTGAACAAATCCCAGCATTCAATATTACATTACCAGCATAGACTCAATTCACTTGCCCCCATTTCCATGATGCTAAGAAATAAAAAAAAGAATGATCTGCACCTTCAGCAAACCTAAAAATATTTCAGGTGAAAGAAATATGAGAATTGCCAAGGCTAGCTGAGCTTGCCCGGTTCTTCCCATTTTGGCTTTCATATCCTAATAAATTATTGCCAGTGAAATTATCATGTGGTCTAGTTTTGATCTAGCGATTACAAAGAACAAAAGACAAGTAATCAAGCCAAATGCATGCAAGGCAAAATATGAATCCTGGAAAATATATTTTAACATTTAAATATAGAAGTGTGCTGAGCTAAAGATTACCCAAATGTTATACCAATTGACCAAAATCAGACAAATATTTGTAATGAGCACTATGTCTCTCCTTCCAACACAAAATCCCACTAACATTTCAAATGACATTCTATTTCTCTCTTATTATTTAATATGAATCTAATTTTTAAACCCCCTCCCTTTCACTCTTTAAAAATGAAATAATTTAACTAAATGACTTTTTATACTTGAATCTCATGTCTGCCCACAACTAAACCGTGTCCGTATAAATATATAAAAAAAAGACATAATAATATAAAATAGTTTCATCTTGACAAAACAAAGGTTGATCCAAAATCTTCAGAGCTAGGGAATTATTTATTTTATTTACCGGCAAACATTGGTCGGAAAATAGGTAGCAAAATATTTATTTCAGTAAAGCTTTTGTCTAGATGGAACAAAATTTGGCATATATTCATTTCATTTTAAGTAATTAATAATATTTTTTAAACCACAATTAAAAGGAAGTTTAGCATTAAGAATAGGCATAAATTTAAAACAGAAAGAGAGAAAAGACAATAGATTTTAAGTAATAGCAAGTATATTTTTATAGAATATTAAATTAAATATTTTAAATTACATTATGGGGATTATACTTTAGAAGACATTACAATTAGCAGGAGTTATATTATTGGGTCACTGGAGTTTAGAAGAATAAATTAGGTGGTTAGAAATAACAAATTGGAAACATATTACCTAATTTATTATGAGTCCAAGTGGAAGTTGGAATCCCATGATGAAAACTGAATTTCCACACAGGCATAGCTAGCTATGAATTGAATAAAGAGTTCAGCAGTTTATTTTTATGAGATTTCTCTGACTTATGGTATTTTGATGATCATATTTAGGACACAGTAGGCGGGCAGGTTGATGCCGTCTATTCTATCATACTTTGGAACATTTTTATCATGATTTTAAAAATTTGACTGATGTAGATTTGCCAGGCAATTGTTGACAAAAACTGGGACTGGCTGACCTCTAATATTCTCTTTGACTATTTATACCTTTTTTAACTATTTTTGGGAAATTCCCTTTTTCATACACTCCAGGCAATGTTGAAATACCTAAAGTATATTGGTATTGTATTCTTGAGATCAACTCTTCCAATAAACCCAATGATTTAATTGTTTCAAATATATTTTAATTAAATGTAGATTTGCAGAATTTATATTTCAAATTATCTTTTCTATTTTACTTTAATTAGAAAATCCATTACCATTTTGTTAATGGATTTTCTTTTGTTTGACGCTAATGGAATGTTAGTGAGGTTTATTGTGAAAGCAAATCTCCAGAATAAAATACTTAAAAAAATATCATATTAAAATTTATGCATTGATTTTTATAAAAGTTTCCATCTGTAATTCTATATATGTATATGTATTTGTGTATATATATAGGTAATATTTATAATAAAACATTTTAATAGAAAATTAATACTTTTTTAACTTATTTACTGGCCTAAAATTTAAATGTAGATAAAATAGCAGACAAAAAGTTTTATAAACATTGTAACATGCATGGATCTGGTTTGATCCTAGTTGAGTAATCTAGAAAGACATGAAGTGTGAATCTGGCCTACAAATCCATCTGCTTCAATATATATATATATATATGTGTGTGTGTGTGTTAAAACATTTACATTTACTTTTTAATTAATCCAGATCTTTTTACTTCTTTTATAACATGTTCAAACATGTAAACAACTTTTTACAAAAAAAATAAAAATGAAATAAAATTATAAATGTAGGATGTTTACATTTATTAAAATAAAATAAAACATAAAAATATTGTACGTATATATAATAAAATATGCATCAATTTACAATTTGGTAGCTAATATTGCTTTATTCTGGGGTGTGTGTGGGTAAGAAGTATATACACTGACCAACCTCATCCATTTTATACCATGTTTATATTATAGCTACGTAGATTAATAATTTCGTTTATATAATATTGTAATATATAATATGTGTAGCTTCAATTACAGGCACCTTGTGCATGACCACTTTTAGAGTGCCTGGCCCAATACCCCACTCTGATGAAATGAGATTAACCATTTAACATCTTCACTAACTATTTACATTTTGATGAAAACTGAAAATATACACATATTTAAACTTTTCTCCCTACTGTCCTACCCCTTAGTTACCAGAGACTGGCAGATATAAAGTCTGTAAGCCACATGTGTTGATCATGACAAAAGTTTCAGTAATCATGCATTATAAGTGCCCTTGATCCCCTGTTCTATCTTTACCCAAAATGTATTGTTGCCACAATGTTCAGCAATTTCAAATGGGCCCTCACAGAGATTACAAAATTTTCTAGATTTAAATTTCTCTGGGATGTTTACAATGGGGTGTTTGAACTATCACTTTATTTCAACCTTGAACTGCTGTGCTGAGATGCCTTTCAGTTTCTTTCTCCTCAGGCTCATATGTTGCATCTGTGTCTACATCCTCTTATTGGACTTCCTGTTGATACGTCTTTCCCTATTCCCCTGGAATTCTGTCTTAAATAGTTTTGGGATGAGTTTTCCAAATTGCAGCTCTATTGAGAGGAGTCCCATGGACTCATTTACCAACCAGTTAATAAAATTAAGTGTCTGGTGTCATGTATGCATTTGACCTCTGATGTTTTCCCCCATATTAATACAATAAATCTCTTCATATCAAATAATAATTGTTAATTGTGCTGAATATGATAATTGTCCTTATCATATTCTGATAAATGAAATAGCCATAGTATAATACACTACTTTATAACTTTGAGCTTTAGATTTTAAAATTTGCACATATCCCAAAGATTTGAATATATACCTGGGTCTCTTTTTATGCAGACTTATTTAACACGATTTTGAAGTTACGCGATTCGTGTTTCACCGGAGGTCGATTTCCGATACTGCGCTATTACTTTAAATAATAAATTTCACGCACTTACGTTATATTGAAAGTAATAGCACATTATTGGAATTAGACTTTCATCTTAGTAATTTCAATATTTTCAGTGCTTTATAATAGTAAGATTTTATGCAATAATGAAATGAAAATCACGATTTTCACATTTTATGAATACACACATTAAATTTTACAAGATTATAATGTAAATTTGTTCAAACATTGTGCGTGTTAATTTTGTATTTTAAATCACATTCTGTTTTTGCTTTTTAAAAAAGAATGTAATCAATTATTATTTTCTTATTAATGACACTAATCATTAACGTGCTCTTAAATTCCAACGAGAGCTAAATGGTTGTATGTCTGGATATCGTGAGCTTCATAAACAATTAATAAAATCATCGTCTCAAAGATTAATTACTAATTACATTGTCACCAGAAAATCAATACAACATGAGAGTGAAGTTGGTGCTAGTTGTATTTTCTCTTGAGAAAAATATGATTTTTTTTTATCAATTTGCAAATGAACTTGTTTATCGATAATAATTAAAACATGTATAAAAAAAAATGTAAATTACTGTACAGTAAATTATGCATAAAAATATATTATTTTGAATAAAATTAAATATTATAGTTAAAAAAAGTTTGTCTTGTATCAATTTTTTTCAAATCTGAAATTTTTTATTAGTCATATTTTATTTTCTTATTTTTTTTTTTTGCGCGAATTTTAAAGTAATTTTACATTGGTGCTTTGCTTTTACGCGAATTTTGAAAAATCACAGACCGCATCCCCCTTTTTCAATGTAAGTTACGTCTATTTTTGCACAATTTTGTTTGTGTGTGTTTTCTGAGGAACCTATCTATTGCGTAAAATGAGATCCAGGTGTACTTTTGTTTTATAATTTGAGTGCTAATTTAGTTTAAATAGAGTTTAACCTTCCTATTCTATAAGATAAAATAATAAAAACATAGCCAATAATGATAGTGATAATATGAATGTCACTACACTAATTTATCTTATATACTATTTGTGTAATCAATGGGATATAAATTATTTTCTATACCTGATTTGATATAATGTCTCTGTTCTATTTCAGACAATGTGTCTGAAATAAATTTGTAAATAAATCTTGTTGTGTTAAAAATTTATTTAGCTGTCTGTAGTTTTATTGTTAATCGCCATACACATTATTATTGTTATTGACATATCATCTGGTTATATTAAAATCATCATCAATCAATATAGTATATTTAACTATGTGTTAATATACCAGAATAATTTTGTTAAGCCCTAAAGTTTAAGAGTACAACTAAGGCATCATCACTTAATAATCCAAATATTATTAACCTAGATCACATATTATTTTAAAAGGTATATTACATAAACACTTAATGTGGATTTAATCAGTTTATTTGAACCCGCAGATATATCATTCACTGATATTGATCACTTTGTGTATAATTATTTGAGAAAAGGAAGTTGGTAAGTTATTGTGTTTAGTTATTAAAAAGTTATTCATATTTTATGAAACTTAAAGTTTATAATAGTTATGAAGTTTATAAAGTTTCTTTGGAATTGCTAAATATTGTTTGTTAATTCAATTTTGTATAAAGAGCTGTTTTGTGCTTAATATTTGGGCAGTGGCAAAATCCCTCTACTGACCCAAGTATATCTTGTATAACAATATTTAAGTTGTTTAAACCCTGAGAAGAATAGGTTATTAATTTGCAATGTAGAGTTTGAATTTATGGTAAATTTTATATCTACAGAATGTATTGTAGTTGGATTTAAGTTATGTTATATTCACTGTTTTATGAAAGTCAATCACACTTTAAGGTGTGTATTGCTTCTTGTGTCTTAAAACGTTTAGCTTGTTTTGACTTTATGGTGAATATTTTGGTTTTGTCAAGCTTGGAATCCCTATTTTATTTAGTTTGTCTTATTATCAATTAATACAATATTAGTTTATAGTTTAAGATCTCAGTCTCCATCATCAAATGAGAATGACTAAATAAAAGAATGATCAAGATGAAATTGTTCTTCAATTTCATCTTGATCATTCTTTTATTTATTCATTCTCATTTGACCTTAATCCATTATCATAATCGATTAATCATTCATTAACTTTTATTCTCTTATCTTAATTATTCATTAACTCTTATTCTATCATCATCTTAATCCTTCATTATTCTCATACATCTTTCTTTTCTCTTTATTCTTAGATTCATTTCATTATTTAATTATTACTTATTTTCATCATCCATTTAGTCATCTACATCCTAATTTACTTATTACTTAATTCATAATTTTAAGTTCATATTCATTCCATAGATCTAATTATTATTTATTTATTGGTTTGACGAATATTAAATTTATTTCATAACATTTTGTTTGTGGATTTTAAAGCTAGTTTGACCAGAAGTTATTATCTTCATAATCACCTTGTAATCTTTTTTAGATTTATAGTTTCATGCTAGATTAGTTCAATAAAGAAATCATCTCTTTAGTTTAATATTTCTTTTATGTTTATATTCTTGATTATTCGGGTAGTGAAGGTAGCAAAGGTGGATTTAGCACCTAAAACATGGAGATTGATTAGTTACCAATTGTTAGTCATTCTAAAGGAAGGCTACAATATATATATATTGTACCGGGTCGAACCATTGAAACCACTTACTTATACATATATATAAGTTTTGGCTGGTTTCAAACTCCTTCCTAATACATTTATAATCTTATAAATGTTACGTGGACGAACCGGCACGTTTGAGCAAAATGGGAGATCTTATTGATAGCTTTAACTATCAACAATGGCCCATCTTGGCTGCTAGATTCAAACCCCTACTATCCAAATACTTTATTTGTTTCAGGGTAAACCCCGGGGTGCCAGCTAGTCTGAGGACTAACGTATTTGGGCAGTAGGCTCATAATCCAGTGCTCGAAACATTCCCTAAAACTAGCTCAGTCTAATTTTAATTCAATAATAAAATTATACAGAATTTGTGGTGGAAAGAATTAATAAAAAGGTTGGTTAAAAAAAATTGACCGACAAATAAAGTTTAAGTTTGAAGACATTTTATTTTAATTAACCTTAATTAAGTTTAAAGATAATTTATTACCCAACATTTATTGACTAAATTTAAACATCTTTATAAATCTAATATAATACACACACATTCTAAATTAACATTTCTAAACTAGTTTAAATATTCTTGTAGATTTTAATAGTAGAACACTGGTATTTATCTAATTTAACTAATACCACTGATATAATGATCACGCACATATTAACTCATATAGCATTCACAAATATAATAATAAAGCATTAATAGCATTTGAAACTTAAACACACATATCAATAGTTCATTTTATGTATGATAGAGTTCATATAATTTGAATCTTGAATATTTACGAATTACAGCAGTGGCTACTACGTATAAATGATAATAAATAAATGTTTACCTAGGATTTTTGGAATGGGGATATTGCTTGTTGTTGGCTGCTTCTGATGGATTATATCTAACCGGTTAGATTTGGACATTTCTTGAAGGGATTTTACGCGAATCCATTGGCTTTATTCTTGAAGACAGTTGAATGTTTGATGGAGGATTTCTGAGTTGTTATGCAGACATTATTTCACAGGCAGGTTTTGATGATCTTGTTGGACAAAAAGGCTGAAGCACGAGCATATATTTCCAAAAGCTGCTCAACAATGCATTTTTGTTTCTGGATAATTAATAGAAATGCACTATTATCTCAACTAAAACAAGACTGTCACTGCAAACTAGACTGAAAACTCTCAATTGTCCGATAAAAAAAAGTCTATTTATACCTGCAATGTGTTGTCCGTGGAATATCCTCCAGCAAATATCTGTTGTCGAATTCTATTGGTAATTAATCCTATGACAATGTGTTTTTGATGATCGTTTAATTAGTAGTAGCTATTTCAAGACGTGTTGTTTTCATATCTTTAATTAGTAGTGCACCGCTGTGTTTTTTTAAAATATATTTTTCATTTATTTATAATATTTAATACTGATACATTTATTTTACATTCGCACGCACATATATAATTTTATTCTACACATCAAAACTAGTTTTAATACTTTTTTTTTTTATTCAATTCGAATGAAAAGATTTATATTTTGAAGCTTTTAATTTATAATAATAACATTCTTTAACTTTTATGAACTCTTAGTTTTATCTTTTCTAAACAAACCCCCCCTCTCCCCTTTTAATCAATTAATTTCTATTTTTTTTTCAAACTCTTTTACGAAAGATTTTAATAATAAATAATTTTTTTTTAGACAAAATTATTTTATATACATGTGCCAATTTGGCCTTGGCACAATATATATATAATTAGTAGGTTTTCTATATTATTGCATTCTTACATGCACATGCTTGAGGTTACGGCCTTAGTAAATATTACTTATCTAATCAATGTGCATTTAAATAAATTTATAGTTACAACTTTAAATTATCATAATAGATTTCTAACTATAAGATCTTTCCATTGACTCATTGTAAATTGAAATATTTCACGAGTATTAATGTGTAATAAGAAATGTGGACTTAATCAATGAAGCATTGAATAGCTTCATGCTCTCAGATCTAACCACTTTAGCTTCACCTATTTATATAAAAAGTAGGTTGAAGTAAAGAAGAGTTCCCCTCTTTTCTTCAAAAACGTAAGCTTGTGGTTAAGACGTGTAGAGGTCCCTACTATCGCATTCTTATGCACATATGCTTGAGGTTACAGCCTTAGTAAATATTACTTACGTAATCAATGTGCGTTTAAATAAATTTATAATGCATTAAGAAAAGTTACGTAGCCATTGTTTTACCAAACATTAATGTATTAATAATCATCCTGCTTTGTGCTCTTATTTTTACAAGCAAAAGAGTTCAAAGAATTCAGATGCCAATACGTGTATAGAAAAAATTTTGTTTATTTGTTGTATAGTTATTTTAAATTTTTAATCCATTAGAAATGTAAAAGTAAAAGAATTTCTCTTTGTAGACAAATTTGAAACTGATGTTTAACAGTAGAGTGGTCCGAGTCAAACCATAAAATTAATTAAAGATAAAATTTCTTAAAAGAAAGTTAGATGAATGGTTTAAATCAATTAGCCACCAAGATAACACTTAAGGCAATTATTCAAAGGGGAGTAACCAAATTTGTTATGGAATGGAGGTGCTATATATACTGGTCACCAGGTGTTGGATTTATTCTTATTCTCAGAATACTTCCAGAGATACTTCCAGATATATTCCTAGAGATATTTCCAAAAATATAACCAGAGATTCTCAGCATGATCTAAGCTTTTTAGATTACATTTATATTGTGTGATCATTGCAGACTAACTAATCTTATATTTTAGTCACTGCAAATGTTTCATCACTTCAAAATTAAGGCAAAGGTTTCTTATGAAGACTACCATTGCCATGGAGTATTAGACCTAATGATTTAATGATTATAGTTGTAGTCAGTGTGGAAGAGACTGAGGTTGCCAAGATCTTGCAGTGGTAACAAGCTCTTGTGACTTCCAATTATATGCTGCTATGACCTCATATTCAGGTCGCAATTCAGAAGATGTGGATTGTTAATATTATATAAAAAGAATAATGGGCATAGAGTTGAGTCTCTACTGAAAATCCTTTCTACTAAAATAAAATAGCAGTTTTCCTGTGATTGCCACAGCAGTAATTAAACTCAAGATGCACAATATTTACTTCAGCCAGCAAGATAATGATGGGGTAAGATCCTGCTTCAGTGACCCTTTGTCCAAGCTGTTGAAATATAGCCACCCAGGTCCAGCCAATGATGATGATGAAGATTGCCAGACCAATGTAGTGTTAAAAAGAAAGTCTTTACCACCCTGTTAAACAAATATGTATAACATGTTCAGCGACCCCAAGTCCGGATAAAGTCTCAAAACACCGGAGGGTAAAATGTATTTTAATCACTTAATCTTGTTGTCTTTAATATTATTTATGTCTCTTTTATCAAATATAATTTGTTCAATATGAATTTTATTATGCTAGGTAATTTATATTTTGGTGGTGCATATATGTTAAATCATTTATCTGCAAAGTGCAGGATTCTCTCAAGTTAGCCATTCTTCTACATTTAGTTTAAAATGTATATAAACTATAAGATGAGTATGTGTATCTTAAACTATATTATATTCATGTTCAAATCATTCAAATGCATATAAAATAAGTAAAGATAAGATGCATAAAATAATGTTTTTACTTTGTTTCTTTGTGTGTTTGAGTGTATGTCAATGCACGATTTAAAAATATTATTAAATTGTGGAATGAATGTAGGAATGAGCATACATGTACGACCGAATATTTAATGATATAATTTCTGATAATGCCTAATATATATGTGTGGGTATAGAACTCAGACCACTTCATCTAAACATTTTAATGAATTAAGGGAGAATGGATTAAATAATATATTATTTTTCTTTTATTCATGCAATTGGTCGTGGGTTAATGGGAGTTTAATAAATATTAATTGATGTGCGTTAATAAATATTTTACAACTTATTTTATTGCATAACAAAGTGTATATTTTCAAGAGCAGCTTTAATAATTTTTTTAAAATTAAGATAAAAAAGGACTGAGCATAACATAATGGGATATGACTCTATCGGGCATTAGAGAGTTGATATCACGTCAATATCATTAATATAATTGATTTGTGTTGTAAATTGGGTTGGTGGCTGTATATTCTTTCAGGCGAGTATTTTCTCTGTTAGTGGTCGTACAAATGTGAATTAATCATTGTCTTTCAAAGATATGCAGCGACTAACCTTTTTGACATCTGTCAGCATGGTAATGAAATAATCAACTATGGTTCAATATCTTGCTAAATTAGAATTCATATTTCTATTGTAATTGTTATTGAGACCTTACCCTGAGGTGGTACAATCACTTCATGCATGATATGTACGCTAAAAGTTTTAAAAGTTAGAACAGGGTAGAAGAATCACCCGGAACAGTATATAGTTAATTGATATATAATGAAAATTCTTTAACTTCTGTTTAAGTTTATGCCTGATCTAAAAAACATATATATCAAATTATATTCTTCTAATTGTGAAACATGGTGCCAGAATATCATAGTATTCTATTGGTTTAATCATTATGGATTTATGACAACACCATTGCAAATTATTAGAATTTTTAAAAGACTTAGGACAACATTTTTGTAACACTATATATTTTTTCAAAATGATAATGCTATAATTCATGCAGTCTATGCATAAGTCAAATATTTATTAAAGGAATGAAGTTTTCTAAAGACCTCTTTCAGAAAGTTTGAGTTTTTTAAAAATATTTTTATTAATTCTTCATATTGATCAAATAAACGATAACGGCGTATTATTCAACACAAACAATCACTAAGTTATTATTGCTCAGCTTTTAAATATCTCTAGCTATTTTAGCTAAAGATAAAACAAAAAAGAAAAATGTAAAAACCTTAATCAATTATCAATTAATTTGGTAATATTTTCCCCCACTGTTTCTGTTTGAAGAGATACTGGAGAGATTTTATGGGCATGACCTTAGGATCCAAATACAAGCTAAAAATATTTTTCAAGTTTCAGATAGGTTTAATCTCTTTATTTTAATTAGATATCCCATGACAAATGTGTCACACCATACTGACTTATAAATGAACAGCTAATTATGCATAAATCCATAATGAAATGATAAATTAAGAATGAATATTATCAGTAATTAGAAAACCTATTTAATAGTATTTCGTTGAATTCCTTCTCGAACATTACATTGTGGAAAGTTGTTGAAAAAGATTTTTTTTCTTAAAGTTAGTATTAGCTTTATCTATATACAACAAATTAATTAATGTGCCTGATATATTTTAATCAAGCAAATCTTCCAGATTTGTAACCCACTTCTCCAAAACTAATTATTAAACTGTGAGCTGAAAGAGTTAATTGGCTACAAATTTTTCAGGAGCAGTGGTCAATTTATTAAAAATTTATATTCCTTGTAATTTCTTGCTTCAACGAGTTTTTATTTGAGGCACTGATGGGTAAGACATCATTGATATGTATGATTTATTGCTAAAACAGCCAAGCTTCTCCGAAATTAAATAGTATAATCAAAACTTATAAAAAGTTTATAATTAAAAACTAATTCTTCTGACAAATGAAGATTATTCTATATATATTCATAATTAAAATTTTTATTCTAAATATATAATTCATGATCTATCTATCTATCTATCTATCTATCTATCTATCTATCTATCTATCTATCTATCTATCTATCTATCTATCTATCTATCTATCTATCTATCTATCTATCTATCTATCTATCTATCTATCTAATTCATGATCTATCTATCTATCTATCTATCTATCTATCTATCTATCTATTATACTGGATAGAAAAATGATGCACCTTGTTAGTATATCATTATGTACAAGATAATAATAATAATTATAAGCTGAATGATAATATTTCATTATATATTTGCATAAATCATGCTGACATCTCTCTGCTTAAGCATCATTAAATGTTTAATTCACTTTATACATCATTTCTAGATACATCTATAATCATTTATTTATCTAGATTAATTATTCTTACTCAAAATATAATCTCATTGAAGAATATTGATGAAATAGTTATATTTTCCTACCCAGTAATCACTCTTACGTATTTCTCTATACTATCTATTTAAAATGATAGCAAATCAGCTTTATTTATTTTAAGGATAACATTTTTTTTTTACTTTCTGACATTATCTTTAGTTAAGAAACTAATTTGTTTTAAATATATATATATATTTACTAAGTTGTGCATGATATGGATTCTAGAACAATTTGAAATACTTTGAAACTATTATTTGTATATCAGATAATTCGCATGTAAGTATGTGCATTATGCAACCAGAGTGAGAATGGAATGAAAGATAGATATAATTATTACTCTTATATTTTAAAATAACATTTTAATAGAATGAAGTAGAAAAATGACAATGAAATTTAAAGTACAAAAATTACATAAATCACTCTTAAAATAATCAATTTAAAACAAAATTGAAATAGACAATTCACTATAAATAAAAATATTATTTAATAATCAATCTGGCTTTCATTCCTTAATCAAATCTTTTCAAGGTGTTTTTTTTTTACACAAATACATAACCAATTATCCTACAGCATCTCTCCCCAATGGACATTATTAACATTACATTACAATAAATATAATTATTAAAATACATTAAATATAATTAGTAAAATACAAATATATATACATAAAATGATTAAACTTATTACAGTCCTTTTTCCCCTCCCATAATATATATACACAAATAATCTAAAAAACAAAAACAAAACAGACATAATAATCTCTTCCTTCTATTTTTAAAATTATAACTCTAAAGTTTCCAATAATCTAACAATGCCCATTTCCCCCCTAATTGTGCTGGCCACATTTGTTTAAATTTTTTTGAATATGCAAAGTCTCATAACATTTTATTTCTTTGTAATTTTTAATATACTTTACTATCTGAATATTTTTTTTACAATTCATTTTATGTCCAATATCTAAAAAATCTATATATGGCCCTGATTTTATATATCCTTTCTGTTAATTGCCTAACATGCTCCTTACCTCTTTCCATGGGGGCAGTCTTTCTTGTCTGACCTATATATATATTGCAAAGGTCACAACTAATTTTGTGTAAACATGATTAAAAGTCCAGCATAATTAGAGGGAAAATGGCATTGTTAGATCATTGGAATTATTATAATTTTAAAAATAGAAGAAAGGGATTATTATGATTGTTTTTTTAGATTATTTGTAAATATATATATATTATGGGAGAAAAAAAAGGAGAGTAATAAGTTTAATCATTTTTATTTATATATATGCATTCTACTAATTATATTTAATGTATGTATTTTAATAATTATAATTTTTGTAATATAATGTAAATAAAGTCCATTGGGGGAAGCTGTAGGGTAACTGGCTATCACTGAAAATCTTGTGTTGACATTTTTTACTCTGTGCTGGCTAAGTAGAACTTTTTTATGCGTTTCTATTTTTTTACTTTTTTATGCGATTAATCATCTGAGATCATCGATACAAAGATTGTTTACTTATTGTAGGAAAGAGAGAGAGATTTTGTTTACTTATTGTATGAAAGTGAGAGAAAATTGTGATTATGAGAAATAGATATAATTGAATTTAGAAAGATTGTAAATTGTTAACGTTTAGAAAGTGTTTGTTCACCATTTTGAATATAGAAGTTAAAAAAATTGTTTTGTTGAATGTGTGTTAATGTAAGGATATTTTATACCTAAGTTGCATGTAAGATTAGTTGGCTTCTTTAGTCATTTTGCTACTAAAAATTTTTTTTAATTAAAGAAAGACAGTGATTTATTTGAGGGAAAAGATAATGTTTTGGAAGCTTATGGTCAGAAAACTTGTGGTTATCGATCGATCATCGTTGAAAGAAAGTAAAGTTTTTATCCTTTCATGCAAAGATGTTTGAAGAGTAGGAGAGGAAGTATAAAGTCAAATATAGAGTAAGTGACTTGGAAAATAAGGAATATGGATTGCATTTATATTTTACAATGCATATATAATGGTCAGAAAGAAATTAGGTGTGCTGTGGTAGAGTGTAATGTATAGGATGAAGTTTATCACTTGAAATGTTTAAATAAACTTAGGAAAGATGTAACAGATTTATGGTTATGTAGACAGTGTGTAAATGTGATAAAAGAGGTAAAAAAGTTCTAAGTATAGATAGTTTAAGAAGAAAATCAGGAGAAATGGAGAAAAATGTAATTGAGGAAGATAGGATAGAGTATGGTTGTAGTGGAGTGATGAGAGATATGGGTGGAAAAATTAGTAGTGAAATGGAGGTGGTTAGCAAAGAATAAGTAAGATAGAGGAAGAGGTAAAGAATGTGGAAGCAAAATTAAAATTGTTAGAGATGAAGTGTGAGCAGATGAAGGAATTATTGAATAGTGATGATAAAGAAGAAGTAGATATGGAAATCCAGAAAGTGGTAGAAAATGTTATGGATGAAGCAGAGAAAGTAGACTATGAGACAATACTGATAAGAGATGTGGAGATATAATTGGAAGGAAAGACAAAAACAGGTATATAAGAGTATTTTTGCCTGGAACTAGAATTAGGGATATTTCAGATAAAGTAAAGAAGCAAGAAAGTAGAGATGTGTTTGTTATGGTAGGGACTAATAATTTATCAGAACGATCAGAGAGAGTAATGGATAAGTACATAGAATTGATTAGAAACTTGAGTAAGGTTAAAGAAAGAGTAGGAATAGTTGGATTATTACCAAGATTTGACAAAAGGTATATGTTAAATAGGACATGCTCTATAAATGAGAGATTGAAAAAATTGTGTGAGAGATATGAGGTCATATTTGTGGATGTGTGGGATTTTTTTATTAAAAAGAGGGAGTTATATAGTAAAGATAGTTTGCATTTAGAAGTTTTAGGAAGTTTAATTTATAAAGAATATAGTTTGGGAAACTTATAAATGGGAGTGGGGTTTTAAGTGGCAGTGTTATCAGAAAGAAGAATGGACATGTAAGTAATAATCAAAGGGTAGCTGATTTAGATATAAATGTAGATGTGGAGAGGGAATGGGTCTGTAAAATTAATGGTAAGAAAGTTATTTATAAATGTAATGGTGAGGAAGAAGTCAAAACAAGGTGGTAGGAGACCAGAAAAGTGACTGGAACTAAACAAAGCAATTAAAAATGAAGAGCTTGAGGTATTAGCAGTAATGGAAACACATCTAAGAGAAGAAGAAGAACCTATTTTAGAAGACCTTGTATATACATAGAAAAGAAAAAGAAAAAAGGGGTGGTGGTATAGGAGTTATGTCAAAAAATATTTAAATACTGTTAAATGTCAAGAACATTTGTGGTTTGAGATATGGTTAGGAAGACAAGAATTGATAGTGGCTATAGTGTATATAGCCACTGGAGAGAGTCAAACTATAATGGGATGGAGTAGTAGCACATATGAATGCTTAGTTAAGAATATACAAAGTTTCAAAGAAAAGGGGAAGAGAATAGTGGTTAAGGGGATATGAATGGGCATAAATTGATGATGTACATAATAAGAACAGAGTGTGAATTTGAGCATTGGAAATTTCTCGAATATTTATGAGGGATAATACACATAGTCTAGAAAAAATACATTTCACACAATATATTATGTATTAGTAGAGAAAGAGGGAATGAATAAAGTATGGAAAATTGAAATGTTTGATAATGAAGAGAGAGAGAGTATGTAATAGTGATCATAACTTCTTTGTAATAGAAATGGTTAGGAATGTAATAAAAAATAGTAATAAAAGCAGAAACGATAGTCAAAGATGTGGATGGAGAGTGAATGATAAGAATAAGTTGGAAGAGTATAAAATAAAAGTTGAACAAATCATGGAATTGGGGATGAGTATAAATAAGGACTGGTGTGATGAAATAGAAAAAGTGGCAAATAGGGTTTTCAGTGAGAGTATTCAGAAGAATAAAAGTAATAGGAAAATAAGAGTTAGTAAAAGTGCAAAAGAGAGGAAAAAAGCATGCAGAGAATATAAGTGTACTATTAGTGTACTATTAAAAAAAAAGAAAGTGAAAAAGATGTTAATGCTAAATGGAAAAAGTACTTAGAAAAAAAGTTAGCTAAAATAGATAATTATATAGAGAGAATGAAATTGAATAGTAAACTGTTAGAAGATAATAATAAAAGTAAAAGAGATGGGAGTAAAATTTTTGGAAATACATTAAAAGAAGGAATGTAGGGGAGAGGAAAATAGTATTACTAGATAATGAGGGAATAGAATGTAGCTCTAGAAAAGAATTAAAGATAATCTTAAAAACAATTATGTAATGGATATAGAAAAGATGCTAGATGTGAAGGGCAGTGTAATAGCAAACATGAGAGTATATAGTAATGGGAATATGCAATTTACAGAAAATAAACTGAATGAGGCAGGTAAGAAATTGAAAGGTGGAAAGATAAGATGTTTGGATGGATGGCAGCAGAGATGGTCATGAATTTAGGGCATAGGGCAAAATTAAAACTATCATCATGTTTTAATAAGCTGGCACAGAAGAGATTTTCTAGGTAGTTGGAGTAGTATAAGAATAAGGAAACTACTTAAAGGGAAGGGTAAGGATCATAGAAAGTTAAACAATTATAGACCAATAGTGGTAACTTCAGTGCTATATAAAGTTTTCTCATATATGGTGGCTGGAAGGATTACAAAATGGATGGAAGAAAATAATATAGTGGGAGAAATGCAAGGAGATTTTTGATCAGATAGACATATAGGAGATAGTTTATATGTAGTTACACAACTCATGGTAATGAGTAGGAATATAGGTAGACAATTATATACAGTTTTTATAGATATAGAGAAGATGTATGATAGAGTAAATAGAAATAGAGTATGGGTACATTTAGTAAATTTAGGAATGGATGGAGCTTTAGTTGATATTATTAATCCGATTAAGTTAAATAATTTTACTTTTGGGAAATGTATGTATTCAAGCACAAGTGCGTGTGTGGCGCAACTGCTCCCAAAAGCTGTTAATACAAATACAAATACAATTAGCATAAATTTAAACGTAAGCAAGCTATGATTATGAAGGCAAGATCCTCTGAAAGCGCTCAGCTGTTTTAATATTTTTAGTTAGCTATTTGTATTTGTATTAACAGATTTTGGGAGCAGTTGCGCCGCACATGCACTTGTGCTTGATATTATTAAGAAATTATATGAAACTAATTACTATATGTATCAATTGGGGAATATAAAATCAGTTGAAGTTAAAAATGGAGTGGGTCTAAGGCAATGATGCCCTACATCACCTATTTTGTGTTTGTTGTATTTGAGAGAACTGGAGAGAGCAATAGAAAGATTAGAAAGAGGATAGAGATACCATTAATAGGTGACAAGGGAGTATATAAATTGTCAGGTCTTTTATTTGCAAATGATGTTTGTATGCAGAAAAAATGGAAGATATGGAAGTAATGCTGAGGACATGCACAAAGATGGGTTAAGAAATGGGGAATAAATTTAGTGAAGAAAAATCAAAAGTAATGATGACTAATACTAGGGAGAGAGAAAGCAAAGAATTTTTATTGGGGATATAAAGTGAAGTGTGATAAATAGATATAACTATTTGGGAATCGTCTTAAGTAATCAGAGAAATTGCTTGGATGAATGGGGAAAAACTTGATAAATGAAGCAAATATATTAAATTTATTAAGTACTAGCAGATGATCTAATAATAACATGAAAGGTTAAAACCTTTGACAGAAGCACCTTAAAAATGTTTATGTGACAGCCAATCAGATGCAATAATGACTGCACAAGGAACTCTCAATTCAAGAACACAAGCCAGAACTACAAGAAAATGATGGGACTCACCTTCTTCTCTACTTAAATTTATATATATAAATAAGTCATACTCAAGCATTATGAACTAAGAGTGTGAAGCTTAAAACATCTTCACATTTAATTCACTAAATCATACAAATAAATAAACAATGTGAAATATTTCAATTTACAATGAAGCAATTTTCAAATCTAATGAAATGATAGTAACAAATGTAAATATATTAAATTTATTAAGCACTAGCAGATGATCTAATAATAATGTGAAAGGCTAAAACCTTCAAAGAAGCACCTTAAAAATGCTTATATGATAGCCAATCAGATGCAATGTATTGCAATGACTGCATGTGGAACTCTCAATTCAAAAACACAAGCCATAACTATAAGAAAAAGATGGTCACATAAGCATTTTTAAGGCACTTCTGTCGAAGGTTTTAGTCTTTCATGTTATTATTAGCTCATCTGCTAGCACTTAATAAATTTAATATATTTACATTTAAATCAAAAGATTTCATGTTGTTTATTTATATATAAGATTTAATGCAGTTAAATGTGAAGGTGTTTTAGGCTTCACACTCTTAGTTCTGAATGCTTGAGTCTGACTTATTTATATATATAAATTTAAGTAGAGAAGAAGGTGGATTCCATATTTTTCTTGTAGTTCTGGCTTGTGTTCTTGAATTGAGAGTTCCATGTGCAGTCATTATTGCATCTGATTGGCTGTCACATAAGCATTTTTAAGGTGTTTCTGTCGAAGGTTTTAACCTTTCATGTTATTATTAGATCATCTGCTGGTGCTTAATAAATTTAATATTTTACATTTGTTACTATCATTTCATTAGATTTGAAAATTGCTTTATTGTAAATCAAAAGATTTTGCATTGTTTATTTATTTATAAAATTTGATGAATTAAATGTAAAGGTGTTTTAAGCTTCATGCTGTTAGTTTGGAATGCTTGAGTCTGACTTATTTATATATATAAATTTAAGTAGAGAAGAAAGTGGGTCCCATCGTTTTTTTGTAGTTCTGGCTTGTGTTCTTGAATTGAGAGTTCCATGTGCAGTCATTATTGCATCTGATTGGCTGGCACATACACATTTTTAAGGTGCTTCTGTTGAAGGTTTTAGCCTTTCACATTATAATTAAGTAAAGCAAAGAAAAGAAAGGGATTGATAAAGAAATTAGCAGTGTTCTCATATAAAAAATATGATGTAGCTAGAATTGTATGGAAGGGAGTGACAGTAGCAGGGTTAATATATAGTAATGATGCATTATGTGTTAATAAAGGGTTATTAGATTACTTAGAAAATGTACAAAGTGAAGTAGAAAGACATGCATTAGATGCAGAAGTGTAAATAGCAAAGGAGGCAATTCAAGGAGAAATGGGATGGTCAAGTTTTTACATGAGAGATGCAAAAAGCAAAATGAAAATGTTTGGTAGATTGCAGTTTATGCATAATAAAAGAATAGTCAAAATAGTATTTAATTGAGTTATGAATAAAGGACAGGCAACAAATTGGATGAGAAAGATAATGCAATATGCAGAAGATTTTGATAAAGACTTTATGTCAGTATACTTATACAAAAGGTGGGATGATAGTGTTAGAAAAATTGTTGAGTGTTATAGTGTTAAGGAATTGGATAGAAAAATAGATGCATTAATAAAGAATAGGGAGTTGGAGAGATGGAGAACTAGTATGGAGAGTAAAAAGAGTTTAAATATTTATAGAAATAAACAGAGTAGCAAGGAAAGTAGTTTATGGTTTAAGGCTTGAATGGGACCTTTAGCAACAAGGGAATATACACATAAAATGAAAAATATGGGTGATTTAGTCTGCAAATTGTGTAAGGAAGGCATAGAAAATATCAGGCATCTGTTAATTGAATGTAAATACCTGAAAGCAGAAAGGGTACAAATAATAAAGTTGTGGAAAAATAAATACAAACAAAGTGATTATACAGAAAATGGCTTATTGGTTTTTATGCTGGGTTTAGAAAAAGACAAGGGGGATTTAGATATAAAGGCCATGGAGTTGACAAAGATTATGTAAAAATGGGATGGAGTAGGATAGAGAAGAATATGGGAAAACTTATGGTAGTGAATGGAAAGAGAATTCAATGTGGCTAACAGGTTTCTCTGGGCATAGTTGTTGAGAGATTTCTCACTCTATATAAGGAGAAGTCACACTGCATCACATCACATATGTAATTGTGTAAATAAAAAACATCTTCAAACGGTTCCATTAAGGAATATATGCTGGATTGATGTATTAAATAATATTTTTATTTATAGTGAGTTGTCTATTTCAATTTTGTTTTAAAGTGATTATTTTTAATTTTATATATAGAAGGCAACATTAGGGACAAATGTTACTTTAAAATTTGGGCATTTAAAGTATAAATCACTCTTATATAACATATATCTCCGAATATATTTATTGTGGAATTTTCTCTTATTTAACTATCATTAAGTTTAGTATAAAAGAAAACAAACAAACCAAAATTTCTTCAAAGATACAGATATACAGTGCATTTTAAATTATTTGTTGATTAATAAGGTAATGAAATGTATTCTTAATATGACAATTTACATTCTTTATGCTATACATTGCCACATTTCATAATTTGGGTAACTATTGAAAGATAGCAACAAAAAATCATAGTTTCCATTAATCAATAGCTACTTTAATTAATATAGATGATTATTTTCTCTCCAAATTAACAAGTTATGTGACTTCTAATATGCTTTTGCCATTTCAGTAGAGTATTAAACCTTTTTTTGTATACAATATTTTATTTATTTTTTACTTCAAGATTTTCTTATTCAGTTTCTATGGCCATTTTTTATTTGAGTATAGCTGTATAACTTTGTTTTTTTTTTTATATTTTTCCAAACAGTGTTACGTAATGTTATTGTTATATTATATAATTTTAATCCATTATACAATGTACCATTTAAGATCAAATAATAAAACAATTAAAAAGCAATATCACTTAAGCCAGTTAATCCTATATTAATTTTGCTTTATCTAATTATTTTTGTTTCAATATAGATACAAATAATTTAAACATAAAAGGCATCTGAATTCCTCTGAAAAGTGGTATTTATGCTAAGTTGCTTTCTTAAAAAATAATGAAAAAAAAATTACAAGAAATATATAAAAATGTACAAGTATTAAATCTCAAATATTATTTTTTCTATACTCTAAGCAATTCTATGTAATGTACTTGCTTTGTTAGCTGAATTTGTTTGTTTTAAAGATTTTATTTATAAAAGATACTTTTAATTACAACTCAATTGAAATTTTTAACATCGCTTACAGATTCCAATCTGAGTTTTACAAAAAGGACAAGAATGAACAACATCTTTACAGGAGGGTATAAAAAACGGAATAAGACAGCAACCTAAAAAGCATCTAAAAATAAAATATTTTATAAATTATATTTTTTAATGCGTATGTATCTGCATATATTATATACATACGTAAAGTTCGAACACAAACATATTTTTTCAATATTAGATCACAAAATAAACATATTTTCTAAATTGGTATTATATCTAAAAAAAGATTTAATATGGCTTATCTAAATCATTTTACATATGTAATCAATATAGCAAGATTTCAGTAAATTACCATCTTTACATGCTTAAACTATATGATATTTGTTCACAGTTGAAAGTTTTGAAATAACAATGCAATCGTAAATGCTTTGTTAGAAAAGCTAACAAATTGTTTTGGAAGACATGAGAGTTAACATATATGTCTTCTGATAAGAACCTTTTATAATATCTATCACTACTTCTCACTAAGTATTGTTTTCTGACCAGTTAATTCTATGAGGTTTCATTATTCCACCTTTAATTTATTATTATTTATGAGGTTATAGATCTGGAAATATTAACCAGCTCAGCCATTTTGACCATCAATAGTTTAGCTAATAACATATAATAAATGGATTAAACTATAAAAAAAATATCATAGAAAGCAAAAATTGTCATAAGTATTATGGTTGTAAATATTTATAAATGTATAATTTTTAAACACTCATTGACTTCAAGTTCAGGTAAAAAGGTATAAATTAATAAACATAAACTAATCAAGTGCACTGAGCCAGCTTTAATCAAAACACTGCAGAATCATAGTGCTGAATAAAGTTATGCAGCACAGGCAAGATTATATGATTTATATGATATAACATGTAAATGAGGCACAATTTGCAAATAAGGCAATTACATATTCCATTTTTGGACAATGTAACACATGTATCCTTTTTGTTACTAAAATATAGATCCTTTGCAATTATTCAAGCCTCTTTATGCTTTTTTTTCCTATCATATCTTTCTGAGAAAATAGTTCTAACACTAAATGGGGAAAAGGTGTGACTCATGGTATGTTTATTATGAAGAAAGATTGATTTGTAGTCAGTCTTTTGATAAGCTCTATTGTACAAATATGCAAGTTGGGCAATTCTCATGGATCTATTTGCATGAGATTCCTTGTAATACATAAAACTACAGGAAATTACATGCAATTTTAGAGACCACTTTAGGAGTATGCTCACCACAGGTATCTTGTCTTTAATATTGTTCAACAAATTATTGAGAAGGTAGCAATCTAAAGATAACTCTGTATGTGTCAGTGCAAATGTTCCTAAGATTATTTGCAATATGAGTGATAATAAGAAAGGCTTATCCATAATTTAGGTATATTATTAATGTTTTTAATTTTATTTACAGTGGTATAAATTTTCTTAATGTTTTAATAAGCATGTTACAATTATTACCAAATCCTATTAGATTGTCAATGTATGCATCTATGTTATTTTTGCTATCTGTTTCATATTTGTATAGATTTTTGTTTTAGTTTATGTTTATGAATTTATACATTTTCATCTGAACTTGAAGTCAACATGGGCTTACAAATTATATGGTTTCATGAAAAGAGTTAATACATTGAGATTTACATATTATAAATGTATAAGTACATTTTAAAAAAATAATAATTTACATTTAATAAAAATAAAATTCAAATTAATCTTATAAAATTTACTTTATTATATATATGGCATGTCCACTATTTTATTTTATTTTTTTTGATAGGCATATCATACTGTAGATTATTATTCAGTTATACATATACAAATTAATTATTTCCATAGGTAAACATTTTTTTTTGATAGGCATATCATATTGTAGATTATTATTCATTTATACATATAAAAATTAATTATTGCCATGGACAAGCATGTGTAACCAATAAAGTTGTAAATTTTATAATGTACTCTTCAAGTATTATATATATATATATATATATATATATATATATATATATATATATATATATTACAATGCATTCTACTTCCAGTTCAACCTATTTTACTATAAATTTATTTGTATATATTGCGATTGCAACTTACTTGATTTTTGTTTGAAATCAAACACACACACACACACACATATATATATATATTAAACTAAAATTAAATCATATGATATTTGACTTGATTTTATTTAGCTAGAAATTGGTCTGGGGATGGAGACAGGCATAGATTAAGATTTGAATGCATTCACTTATAGCATTTATCATAAATAATAATAATAATAATAATAAATAAATAAATAAAAGTAATAAAATAAGCATGTTTAGAAATATTTGCTCTTTATTATGTACAGGTCTCATTTTATGTGATAGATAGGTTCCACAGAAAACTCGCATTAAAAAAAATCACACAAAAATAGACTTAACTTACCTAGAATAATGGGGGATATGTTCTGTAATTTTCAGAAATTGCATAAAAGCAAAGCAACAAGAAAAAATAAAATTTGCATAAAAAAATGAAGTATGACTAATAAAAAATTTCAAATATTTGAAAAAAATTGATACAAGATAAACTTTTTTTATTTTTTTTATTAACTACAGTATTTAATTTTGCATTTTTCACATATATTTTAACAATTATCACTATTTGACAATATGTGGTTCATTTGTGAACTGGTAAGAAATCAGATTTGTCACAAGAGACAGTACAACTAGTGCCACCCCTAGTCTTGTGCTGTGTTAATGATTTTCTGTTGACAAGATAATCGGTGATTATACTTTGAGATGATGATTTTACTAATTGTTTATAAAGCCCATGATATCCAGACACACAACTATTTAGCTCTTGTTGAATTTAAGAGGTTCATTGCAGCAAATTCTCTCAGATTTCAGCATTTTCTGATGTTTTTCTTTGTCTCACACATCAACATAAAATCTATGATTAAATGATTTTTACTTATTATAAAATAATAAATTTGTCTTCATTTGATAGATATTTTAGTTTAGTACTGAAATAAATTTTAAATGTTCACATTTTGTTTCTATATTAAAAAAAAATAGATTGTAATCAAAACAAAAAGATTATACATTATCATTAAAAAGATTATTTTCAGTTTACAAAATCAACAAAATCTTCTTTATTTCTGATTATTTTTAAAAATCTAAAATAATATTTATTTCTATATATAACAAAATATGTTTTAGAAGTTTAAAATTTTTGAATATTTATTGCGATATTTTTATACTCATAAGTATAAATCTATTATTATTATTTACTCATAAATAAAAGTAGGGTTATTTACATAAAAGCTAAGATTCTAAATAGCTTCAGACCATATTCACATTAGCTGCTAATGTAACATTATATTTTTGAAGAAAAAAAAAGTATTTCAAGTCAAAATAAGTTATTAATAATTAAAATTTCTTGATATCTAATAAATATAGTGAAATATGAACTTCTTTATCACATAAAAGAAAACTCGCATAAAAAGATATATATTAAGAAGAAACATGAATTACATAACTTCAAAATCACATTAAAAAAATTCACATAAAATAAGATTTAGGTGTATATCTTCATAGTATTTTTCTGGGAGCTTCACTGTAAAAATATAATAGTAATTTCAGTATAAGTATTAAAACAGGCAAAACTCTCCATACAGTATTGCCACTCAAGTACTTTCCTCAGAGCTTCTTTCTCAAATCATAAGAAATATATGTGGTGAGATTTAAAATCATTAATTTTGTTATTATTTTCTGTTCAGTCTTAAATTCTATTGATTGACAAGTTTTAGAAATATTTTATGCTCCAATAGCTTTTTACAAATATTGTTAATTTTCTTTAATTCACACTTGCCATTTATGCTCATAAGCCTTTTAAAAATCTCTATAGCTTCTCTTAGCAATCTGGTCATATTGTTCAATTTTAAACAAAATTAGTGTTTTATTAAAATTGATGTCATGATTAATGTAATGTGTGAATAAATAGCTGATAAATTAGATTTTTTTCTAACTGCCAAAATGTTTTCTTCCTTTCTTATATTTATTCTACTATTTAGTTATTATATTTTTATTTTATGGAGTTCCCAGAAATAGTACTATGAATTCATTTATCTGTGAGAATATTAGAATTAATATATATATTATGATGATTGCACATACTGTGACCACACATATAGATATTTAAGATTTAAATAATATTAAATATTGTGTTTTGGAATACTAGCAAAAGAATTTAAAACTTATGAAGAAAGAAATGTTTTAATTAATAAAAGAGAAGAAAATAGAATCGAAAATATTCTTATCTTTTACCCTCCAAAGTCAAGATTTTAAGAAATAAAAAAATAATTAAAGTTAAAAATATTGGAATTGTAAATTAGTAAAATTAATAGTGATAAAGAAATATAAATGAAATACGAACTAAAATATGATTTAGAAGAAAAGGTAAAGTTTGAAGGATTTAAGTCAGAGTAAAATAGAAATTTAAAACATGACCATAAGATAAGGATCTGGGTTATAAAAGTACACATTTGACGATAAAACAAAATGCGTGTATGGAGTATGTATGAAGTATGATAAAGACATCAACAATTAATGCTTGTCAATATAAAAAAACATTTTATTAAAAATCTGTTTAATTAAAAGAAAAAAAGAAATAAGAAATAAATGTACAGAGTGCTACGAGATTGTGTAAAAGTAAATCTATATAAATGGCCGAAGGCACATTAAGAAAAAGAAAGGTGTGAATAAAAGCTAAAAACAATGGGTCGAAAGAATAAAGGACTGTGGAATTTTTTTAATTAAAAAAAGGGATTAGAGTTAGAGACGTCTTGTTGAGACATTGGTGAAAGCACTGCTCTAAGAAATAAGCAGATATAATCAAGAGAAACACAAACCTAAGAATCTTTTGAAGTTTAAAAAAAAAAAACAAGAGAAAAACCCAGATACGTAGTGGAAGGACTCCAATGTAAGAACGAATAATTAAATGAACAAGATATGATTTCTAACATCGGTGACACATAAAGAATGGAGGGCTAAGGGCCGTCGTGATCGCTGGATGATTCAGACTCACCATGCTCTAATGGTTCCTGTCTACATATAACAACTGCTGACATAGTGCCTGCTGGAGGGTTTGTTTTGCCATGTCCTTGATGTCCTAGCATGGAGGAGTTCCCACAACCCAAAATCCAACCGAAGAGCGACCGTTCCCTGCTAAAGCAGTGGAGGAAGTCCACATGGTGGTCAGCAAGACTTCAACTTACTTCAGAGACTCAATAAACCTAGGTAAAATATGTATACTACACCTTTACATTCATATGTGCACATATCTTTAATTTAGACAATTGCCAAATTCTTAATTTGAGTGATACAGTCATTATTTAATTTTTTATATACACGAAGTGAAAACTATAAATGTACAATCATTTATAGGATTTTTTTTATATTGTAATCATAGCATAATAGCAGATAATTTGTTTTATTGTGTGTAAATGATTTAAAGTATTTTTTTGTTGTTTAATTTATTGTATTAAATATTTCTTATTGATTTGAATCTGTTTTGTCTTGATTCTTCACCACTCCAAACATTAATATATTCGTAGGGTTTGGGAGGAATAATTATTACTCATTTTGAGTAGTGAATGGACATGTGAGGCTGGTGGTGCAGTATTTTGATCCCATTAACATTTATAAATATCCAAGTGCTGTAATTCTTTAAATCTTACAGCAGTCGAGAGACAGTTGATCGGGAAAGATAACCCGGGGCTATATCCATATAGTTACGGGTTCGGTCAAGTACGAATATAGACTCATTATGTCCGTATGTTCTCTCTGCTTGTGGTAGTGGGAGGTGGATGATTTTGAATTTTAAGAATTTCGTATTATACATAAATAAAAAGGTTCTTTCGTCTCTTTCCCGTTACAATATATTAAATAATAGCTATCTAAATGCGGTGTTATGAATCTTCGTGGCATAGTTCCTATTTTATTTTTGTTACTAATTATACTTTTTGGGAATATATATATATATATATATATATATATATATATATATATATATATATATATATATATATATATATATATATATAACTACAAGCAAAGCTAAACTAGTCAATATAAAATCAAACACCCAAATCCAAATAAACCAGACAGCATAAAATAATTTAAACACAACCTAAGGTTTCACTGCTACAAGCAGCTTCTCAACTGTAAGACTACAAAAACTACACATATATATAATATTAAAAACTACCCACAAATCCATTCACTTCCCATCCACCCTTAATATTAAAAGAACTCTTAAATAAGTTAATTGCTTCAGAATAATAAATTTTCAATAAAAAGACTCTTTAATTCTTCTTTTGATTTCATTTCTCTCAAAGAAGACAACCTTAGCTTCATCAAAATCAATAGTGTGGCCTGTATCTTTTTCATGGACATACAAAGCAGAACTAAGATATCTATTTTTAACTCTACTTTTATGAACCTTTATTCTTTCATTTAAACTCAAACTACTCTGACCTATGTAAACCTTCTTACAAAATAAACAGGATAAATATACACCAGGAATAGTCTTTCTATCAAAATCTTTTGTATTATTTAATAAATTATTCAATGTAACACCCCTTTTCCAAGCAATTTTCTTATTTCCAAACAATTTACTATTTCTACACACAATTTTATAAGAAGACAATTTAAAGCAAAAAATAAATCATATTTTTCTTTAACCTTTACATCCTTACAAATATTACTATTAAATAAAATACTTTTAACAAATTTATCAGAGTATCCAACACTCAAGTAATCTTTATAAAATTGATATTTCTGAAACAAAGCTACCCCACTAGAATTATTTAATTTAATATTCCTATGACAATAATTCCTTAAAGCAGCTACTTTATGAGATACAGATATAGTATCAGGTGTATTATAGATCTTATTCTTTACTTTTACTAAATGTCCATAAACATTGTTTCCTTTCATCCTCTTTCCCCCCCCTTCCAAGAGGAAGGGTGGTAATAGTATATTATTTCTCCTTTAGTATGTTCAGTTTATTATTTTATGGAAGGGAAATTATTATTAAAAAATTGTTTATATTAAAATTATTTGTCGATATGTTGTGATTGTTTATTTGTAGTTGAGATGATAAATTAAGGAATTTGTAAATGAGTTTAATTGTTTTGATCTTCTATAAAATTTGTGTAGAAGGAGGGGGAGTTAGATTTTGGTAAGTTAAAATTTTTAGATTTTTGGTGATTAGAAATGTAGAAACTAATTGTTTATTGTGCATCATTTAGTTAAGTAAAGAATTAAGATCTATAATTAAACCTGATAGCTATAAGTCTGTATCTCATAAAGTAGCTGCTTTAAGGATTATTGTATAGAAATATTAAATTAAATAATTCTAGTGGGGTAGCTTTGTTTCAAATATAATTTTATAAAGATTACTTGAGTGTTGGATACTCTGATAAATTTGTTAAAAGTATTTTATTTAATAATAATATTTGTAAGGATTAAAGGTTAAAGAAAAATATGATTTTATTTTTTTGCATTTAAATTGTCTTTATAAATTTGTGTAGAATTAGTAAATTGTTTGGAATAGAAATTGCTTGAAGGGGTGTTACATTGAATAATTTATTAAATAATACAAAAGAAATTTTTGATAGAAAGACTATTCCTGGTGTAGTATATTTTCTTCCTTGTTTATTTTGTAAGAAGGTTTACATAGGTCAGAGTAGTTTGAGTTTAAATGAAAGAATAAAGGTTCATAAAAGTAGAGTTAAAAATAGATATCTTAGTTCTGCTTTGTATGTCCATGAAAAAGATACAGGCACACTATTGATTTTGATGAAGCTAAGTTGTTTCTTTGAGAGAAATGAAATCAAAAAAGAATTAAAGACTTTATTATTGAAAATTTATTATTCTGAAGCAATTAACTTATTTAAGAGTTTTTTAATATTAAGGGTGGTGGAAGTGAATGGATTTGTGGGTAGTTTTTAATATTATATATATTGTGTAGTTTTGTAGTTCTTTACACTTGAGAAGTCTGCTTGTAGCAGTGAAACCTTAGGTTGTGTTTTAATATTATTTTTATGCTGGTTGGTTTAATTTTGGATTTGGGTAGTTTTGATTTTATATTGACTAGTTTAGTTATGTTGTATATTATATATATATATATATATATATATATATATATATATATATATATATATATATATATATATATATATATATATATATTCTATTTTGG
Source organism: Epiperipatus broadwayi (assembly GCA_028023455.1). Classification (NCBI taxonomy): domain Eukaryota; kingdom Metazoa; phylum Onychophora; class Udeonychophora; order Euonychophora; family Peripatidae; genus Epiperipatus; species Epiperipatus broadwayi. Next base: position 433,985 of record JAQFVV010000433.1, on the reverse strand, counting down.
TGTGAAGAGTTAATCTAAATAATAGAAATGAAAAAAGATAAGAATAGAAATATATATAATTTTATTTAATAGTAAATTATATAAAATGATCAGACCTAGCTTTATCAATAAAATATTATAAACTAAGATCACCTTTTATATTATCCTAGGTAACTGAAGGGAAATTAAATCCTTTATGGATTATAAATTTATATTAGGTTTAAAACCAGATTGCCATTCCAATACTGGGAAATCCATGGAAGGATATTTTACACCTTAAGTATTTATTATTAAAACATACCATGACTAAATTTGGGTAGAGTATGAACTCTTATCTCATTAGTTAACATAAATATAACAATCTGGAATTTGTCTCACTAGCTATTATAATATTTAATTTATTATTTAAATGGTCAGAATCTATGAGAAGAGAGACAAGAGGCAAAAAAGAAAAAAAATTATACAATAAGACTATTGGGATATAGAATAAAACATATATAAAATATTACCCTTCTTCAGGTGATCACACTTAAAACAAAAGTTTTAACAAAGTTTCTGGTTTAAAATCTCTTTTTGTTAAGCTTAACATTTCTTCACTTGTTTGTTTTTGCATTATGGAGTCTATTCTGATATTTGAAATGCTGTAAATCCATCCTTGAAAATTTAAAATCATTAAGTTTTCAATGTTTTAGCTGCTTTATTTTTTAAATTATTTAAATCATATCTCCTTGGATCATATTTCTTCATGTCTCTAAAGATAAATATTCCAGGAAAGAGGACTTTCATTTAACAATCACTTGCAAACATAAATTTTTACCCTAGATCAAGCAGAACTCAGAAATGGCAGTTGAATTTTGATCATATATAAGGACAAAGATAAATAATCAATTCAGGCTACATCGTATAAGATAAATGGCACACTCTGTGGATCTAGCCTCGACACATTATTATGACCAGTTTATAATATTTGCTTTTGTTCATAACTTCTTTGTTTAATAAAAATAAATTAAAATCTTATGAGCAGCTAGCTAATGATGATTGTAAAGCAAAAAACGCTAGTAGAACGCAGCTTTAAATAAAATTTTTAAATCATCTTTTTTAAAATAAATAAATCACATTGATCATCTTTCCAATCATTTTTTTAAAACTAATTTTATTAATTACAATAAAAATATTCGTTCCTAAATAAAATATTTTTATAACTTTGACATTTAACAAAACAAAATTAAATCCTTTTTTTTAATATCATATTTTATTTCAGAGTTTGAATAAGTGACCTTTGAACCTTGAATGTTAAACTTAGGAAAAATAAAAGCAAATTTCAAATCGATAAAGTAAAAGAAATCTTTTCTTTTTTTTTTCGACTTACTTGACTGTTTTTTTCTCTTATCATTATTATTAAAACTAACATCCAAAAGTAATGAACACTTAACCACTCTTGAGGTCGATCATATATCTTGTTATGTGACTGATACAATATATATAGTGTTTAATCAGTTATTGCACTATTATAAAAATATCAATGCTATTTGACAATTTCTATTTACATTAGGATGTCTTTCATATCAATAATATATATATAATTTATTATTGCACAGAAGAAACATATATAACCAATGAAATTCCACATTTTATAAAGTGCTTCTAAATTGTTATCCATTATTTCCAAACCAATCACCCTTTGTGGCTAAGACCTGTAGAGGTCCCTACCTTCGAATTTTTCAGACGTTTATTCCTAAAGGTTACAGCCTTAGTAAATATTACTTATTAAAGAAAATAAATTTATTTTCAAAAATGGGAGATAGAATATGCTATATAAATATTAATTGACCAGTTTGCTGTTAAATCTGTAATTTGACTGTTTATATTTGTTTTTTGAAGCTTCTATAAGAAGCATTCTCTTTTAAAAAGAATCATTTGGACTCAATTATCACGTTGGCATATTTTGATCTAATCTGTTGATTTGTTTCTTCATCAATCACAATTGGGAATAACTTTCATTGGAGAAATATTGTGTTATTTCCAATTGTGTTTGAATAAAAAAATCAGTCATAGATCTAATTAAAATAGATCAATGTGATGATAAATTTGTTTTTCCATTGTTTCTTTTTAGCAAAAGGTCTACTTGTAAAAATCTTATAAAGTCTTCCAAAGATAAAATATGATTCATCATTGTTTATGTTTTTGAAACTGATTTTTTTTTTTATTTGCTACAGCTACGAACTTATATAAAAATCTAGTTACTCTAATTAGTTGGATGTAAATTATTTGTTCTTGTACTATATAGATAAAACACCATTGATTCAAAATTCCTGCTTTTAAAGGATTTTTGGATTTGGGAATTTTCTAGATTTAAAAAAAAAAATCTTTTACTTTATTATTGTGAATTCAACTAAGATAAAAAAAAGAAAAAGGAATATGGAGCTCACTTCTGTTAAAATTATTAATTTACAAGTACTTAGAAAGTGTTGTGTTTCTTTATTTTTGGTTGCAAATATGTGTACAAATGGTACTGTTGGGTGCTCTGTACTGTGCCTGTAGACGGCACTTCAGCGCCTATCAAGAAGTAAATCAATAACTCAAAGTATGTAAATTTAAAAAAGTACACACACACAAAATACATAAAATAATCCCCCCCCCCCCAAGCAATTAATTGAAATGGCTCAAAAATAAGTAAAATACAAAAATTCATAAATTTTTAAAAAGTACACACACACATCATAAACAAAAATAACGCCATTAATTTTTAAGTTAAAAAAAATCACCCCACCTATGAATGAAGAAATGGCTCAAAAACAAGTAAAATACAAATTAAAAAATCACTGCCCCAAGCAATTAATTGAAGTATTATTTTAAGTACGCATTTATATAGATATACGCATATACATGCATATATGTATTATTATCATTTTATTAAATTGCTTTTAATTAATATATGCTAACTTGGAGAGGTTTAAACTAAGAAAAATATAGTACTACGGAACATAATAGGTGAAATGTTATGATAGGTAAAGAATACCATTTCAATATTAAAAGTTACAAAATGAAATGTGACATAATAGACCTCTCACATTAAAAAATATTACCATTTGGCAAAATGAAATATAACATAAAACACAACCCCCTCCTCGACTAATTTCTAAATTGGATTTGTAACATTGGGTTATTTATATACTTATTTTGGCACTTTCATGTAATTAAAAGCTTAATTTACATAACTGAAATTATTTGCTCATCATCCTATTACATAATTTAACATAAGATAGCATAACTATTTCTTGTCATGATGGGGGTCTACCCTGACAACTCTAAACATTAATTAACAGATTTACTTTATTTGATTTATTTAAGATCCTAAATAATAATAATAATAACTTCGCATCTTCATAATTCAGCCAGTCCAGTGGGGATTTGAAAGGATCAGGAAGCGTAAACAAGATTTATAATTTAACTATTGGTTCCCTCCATCATTCAAGGTAAATACAATTATATGCATATAAAAGAATATGTTTTCTATTAAAATATATTAACTTATTTTAAGAGGTGATAACTAAACCAGCAACAAGATTAATGATTCAACAAAATAAATAAAATACTTATAAAGATTATATAAATTATTTAGGTTAAGACCAGCAATAAAATTCTTACATTTTTAAGTTAAGAGTTATACAAAATAATAATATTAAATGTTTACCAGCATTTTTGAGGACTTCTTTGAAGTGAATGAGTAAATTAATGGTGAGGAAGGGTGGTGGGCAATGAGGACATCTTCTCTCTTTTACATTATGCTCAGGAATGATTCGGGTGCTTGGCTCCCTGCTGCTGTGACCCAGAGAAACTGACGCTGACTTACACATCTTTTGAGGTACAGTACACATTGCTATTTTTAATTTAAGCATAGGATGGTTTTGAAGTAGACAAAAAGAACATTCAAGCTTTGAGACTTTCACTCAAAATACATAAATTTTAAAAAAGTACACACACACATCAAAAACAGTTGTAACATTAAATAACTAAATTTTATATTAAACTCCATTCCAAATCAATCATAGCATATTCATATATTTTCAAACAAAGATAAAACAAAATAGGTATAATCATCTCAAGTGAGTTTCATTTAATTTAGATGAAATTAAAATTATATAAGATCGAGCAAGACTTACAAGATTAGATTTAACATAAAATTATACTAAAATATGAAATAAGTGCTGTACCCCTAGAGCAATACTAAAATAGTTACAGTTGTCACCCTTACAGAGGAAATACATTGTAATAGTAAATGTGAACACAATGCACAGCAAGACAGAGTGGTGATGTATGCAAGGAAGAAATGCACTTAAAGAACATCTAATAGATTTTCTTGAAACATGTTGAGGCAAAACCTCATGTATATAAGGAGAGAGAGAGAGTGTGTCTTTGTTATTGTTGATTAAATTATTTTTGCAACAATTATTAATATATGAAATATTGAAAAACTGTTGGAGAAAGAACTTTCATTATATCTATGCTTAAATTAAAAATAGCAATGTGTACTATAACTAAAAAAATGTGTTAAGTCATTGTCGGCTTCTCCAGGTCATAGCAGTGGGAAGCTGAGCACCCAAACCTTTCCTGAGCATAATATAAAGGAGATGTCCTCATCACCCACCACCCTTTCCTCACCATGAATTCACTCATCCACTTCAAAGAAGCCCTCAAGAATGCCGGTAAACATTTAATATTATTATTTCATATAACTGTAACTTAAAAATGTAAGAGATTTTATTGCTGGTCTTAACCTAGATAATTTATATAATCTTTATATGTATTTTATTTATTTTGTTGAATCATTAATCTTGTTGCTGGTTTAGTTATCACCTCTTAAAATAAGTTATTATGCGTATAATTGTATTTACTTTGAATGATGGAGGGAATCATTAGTTAAATTATAAATCTTGTTTACGCTTTTTCCTGACTCTCCCAAACCCCCCACTGGACTGGCTGAGTCACAAAGATGCCAAGTTATTATTACTATTTAGGATCTTAAATAAATCAAATAAAGTAAATCCATTAATTAACATATAGAGTTGTCGGAATAGACCCCCATCATGACAAGGAATAGTTATGCTATATTATGTTAAATTATGTAATAGGAAGATAAGCAAATAATTTTAGTTATATAAATTAAGTTTTTAATTACATAAAAGTGCCCAAATAAGTATATAAATAACCCAATGTTATAAATCCAATTTAGAATTAAGTCTGGGGGGGGGGGGTTGTGTTTTATGTCACATTTTTATTAATTAAAAGCAACTTAATAAAATAATAATATGTATATACATATATTTATATAAATGCATACTTAAAATAATACTAGCTGATATATATAGTTAAAGCACATATAAATAATTACCAATTTAAAGTTATAAATTTAAATAATAGATGTAAACATTACCTGGTGTGTGGCTTTTCACAAATATATGCGAAGGGAGTTGGCAAGGCTATAGATTTTTAAGCTTTGCTATTTTTTTTAATTAGTTAATTCTAAGTTATAAATTTCCTTATCCAAAATTTGCTTTTCTTTGCATAAGAGTAATAGTTTTAAGGTAACCGATTCACATATATTGAAGCAGTCAAATCGGTTGCACATATTTTGCTTCACTGTCTGATGATATTAGGAACTTTCAACCAGAGGTTCAAAATTGGTTTTGTACTCGTAAATCACTAGGGAGTGCAGGTACATATATACATGTGATTATTTCCCACCTCTTTTGTTAGTTAAGCATTATTTGATTAAATAATATTAGTTTAATTCTGAAATATTTAAATCACCACCACTGTAAATAGTCGTGCATATGTGTATGTGTCACAGATAACTGTAAATGTTATAAATTATATTTTATTAAATATGTTTTAGTTTTTTTTTTATTCGGGTATTATTTTACTTAAGCTGTTATAATACCAGAGAAATCTCTAGAGAGTAATTAATATATAACTGAAATTTGCAAACAAAAAGAACATGCCTTGTTTACATGTAAAATGTCTTTATTAAAGTAGATTTATATTAAAAAATTCTACGTTAATGGAAAATATATATCATGGATCTATTTCCAACTTGAAATGGATTGAAACAATACTCTCTTGAGTTTATCTCATCGTCATTTTTAAAATATAACAGTAACAAAGGATAAGTGCATTCCAGTCAGTTAATGCACATCTGGATCTTGCCAGCAGCAGGGAAAATAGAAAGTTCTAGGTTTCAGTGGCGTATAAATACAGCCCAAATTTCTATGTTAAACACTCTGTGCTTTATTTTCAGAAGGTGTTGCAGGATGAACTTGCATCACTTGAAATTTTAAAATATGACTCTTGAGTAGTAGAAGAAATTTGCTTTCTTGATCTTTCCAAGATCAGCTTCATACCACTATATTTCTATGCCATCACCACTTAAAGACTGCCTAAATGAACTGTTAAGCTAACTCTGAAAGGATGCCAGCCATTATTTTTCCAAAATCTGCCTTGTTGACTTTATATTTTAAATTATTTTCCTATACACATATTAACCCATACAGCCATCAAGTCTTCAAATAACAGAAGGTAATTCTGTCTCTGCCACCAATATGAACTTTAAAACCTCCATCTATGTGCTTTTAATGTATTTAAAATGTAACTTTAAAACCTCCATCTATGTGCTTTTAATTTATTTAAAATGTAACTGTCTATTTCATAATCGGTAACGTAGTGCCGATTATTATTAATTTCCTAAAATAATGACTTTCCCTAATACATGAATCTATAATTTTACTTTCTAAACATACTTGCTGGGTTTCACTCTTGCTATTCTATTATTTTAAATGCGGCAAACTTTTAACTTTATTTTATGTTTGATTATATATTATTTAATATGCTAATAATTCAATCTAGCGAACTGATCTTGTCTTAATTTTCTATTCCGCCATTATGGAATCTTAAATAATTAAATGTAAGCTTTCTTACCAAGCCCCAAAGTTCACTTGATTGAATAATGTTAATGAATTGTTCTATGTGTTTCATGGCATACTATCCATTGCCATATTTAAAGATATCAATTTACTATTATCTTAATGCTATTGATTTAGTGAATTTTAATACTGAGTAAATTAAAGCTTTGTGACCTTACCTTTGCTAGTAATCTATCATTTGCTTATCATGCCAACTATCATGATGTTTTTAATTAATTTTTCTACTTGTCAAGCATATTGATATTTGTTTAATGATGGAAACTACATATTCTCCCTTTTTGTGTTTCACTTTCTAACCAATATTTAAGGTCAATTACGTACCATTAAGGATGTTTTAAACTATATCATGTCATTATGCTAGATTTTATTATTTACCAGGGCCTTAATACATCAGCATCATTACAGACCTGAAACTTTTTAGCATTGCTTACCCTTGATGTTATAAATTCATATCTTGCTTTGTCAAACTAATACCCAGAGATCCCGTATTATTTCATAAGGCACATTTCTTGAAGGAGTTTGGAAGCACTGACTCCATGGATTGTGTCAGGTTGTAGCTAGGCTCTGCATGGAGTAACATTGGAAAACCCCAAAACCATGAAATCCCTACCAACCATTTCTTTAGATGCGATCTGTCATAAGTGCAGGTGAGCTTCACGTTCATTTAAGTTGATGAAACCTCTCATCCTTTCTGGTGTTATCATATCGGTCAGCACTGTAGTTATTAATATTTTACATTCCCCACTATTAATCTATAAGTTGTAATGCTATGGTTTTATAAACTATCCCAATCTTTCATTTATTTATATTTTATAAGTTAGAAATGTCATGTTTAAAGCTTATTTAAGCTATCTGCCCTCTCATTGAATGATCTTTAGATGCACTAAGAAATAACTTTCAGTTAACCCTACCAAAATCTAATAATATAACAAAATGTGCAAATAAATGTTTTCCTCTTAAATCATTAATGAAAATTCATTAAGGACGGTATAAATTTTGTAATTTATAATATTCTTTAATTTGCAGAATGTGATATCTTTCATTAGCATATTAAGCCGCATCGTTTTGACTATTTATTGATTTTATTCATATATGTGCCTGGTATTTGCGTATTCGTTAATCATTAATCTATGTTCCAATATGTCATTTATGGAATACACAAATCACTACCGATAATTATGTGAAACCCAGATAGTATTAATTATGTGTAACTAGATTCACAGTATATTTATTTATTGTATATTATCCATATTTGTTTACTCCAGTTCTAATCAATTATTATTATAAATAAATTAACAGTTTAATAAGTTATTCTTTGGTTATATTTTTGTTCCTTCCATGCATGCACATCATTAATTAGATTGCGTTATATATAAGAGTCCATTGATTTTAAGCTAGTTTATGACATTTGTTAATGATTCATAGCAAATAGTAATATAGTTATAAGGTAGCTCATCTTATTGGGGAGGGGGGGTTACAGGTCAGGTTAATAAATTTTCCTATAGATCTTTTGTTTTTCTGTTGTTGCTCTGGGACAGGAATTAATGAAATTTCATTTGTTATTATCAGAAATGTTGTTTGTAATGTTATAGATTTGGAAAATAGGCAATAGGGCAGAGTTCATGATTATTCCTGACTTATGTATCTTGCATATGATTGGACTCCAGGTACTTTTGCCTAGATGCTAGCTCTTGTTAGACGAACATAGAAATGTTTTTCCAAGCTAAAATTTGTTTTTGTAGTTTATTTATAAGCTTTGCTATTTTTTTAAGTTATTTAATTCTAAGTTATAATTTTACTTATCCAAAATTTGCTTTTCTTTGCATAATAATAACAATTTCGAGGTAACCGATTCAATATATAGATAAATGTTTTTCCAAGCTAAAATTTTTTTTGTTTTTCATAGTTTATCGGCCGGGACGCGAATTATCCGGCCACGCCTTGGAAAACTAAGAATAAACTTGGAAATAATTTTAAAATGTATATTTGGAACAAAGAGAAAGTCAGCCCATTTTTTAATGTTAAAAATTTCCCCTTCATTCAAAATTTTCTTTCAAAACTGTATTAATACATCATAATAAAAGTGAAGCAGGTGTATCAAAAGATGCAACATGTCTATCTTTTGTAAGTATTTTGTCAATAATTGTAAAATAATAATTTTAAATTAGTGAGAGGGGGACCGATTTCTGTTTTTATAATTTGTATTTTACTTATTTTTGAGCCATTTCTTCATTTGGGGATGGGGTGGTTTTTTGTAACTTAAAAAATAATGGCATTGTTGCTGTTTTTGATGTGTGTGTGTATTATTTAAAATTTATGAATTTTTGTATTTTACTTATTTTTGAGCCATTTCAATTAATCGCTGGGGGATATTTTATGTATTTTGTGCACATGTGTGTGTGTACTTTTTTAAATCTACATAATTTGAGTGATTTCTTCGAAAGAAATTTATTGATTGCATGCTTCTTGATGGGCGCTGAAGCGCCATCTACCAGCACAGTACAGCACACCCAACAGTACTATACAAACTATTTAAAAACATTCATGACCAACAATAGTTTTTGAATAATAGATATATTAGTATTGAAAAACCATCAAAGAATATAAGGAAATTTGTTCCAATAGAACTAATAAATATTCTATAATGAGTAGTTCTTAATATAGTAATTTTAAGAGTCATTCTAAAAAGTAATATGTATATTTTAAGGGTTAACATTCAAAGCTTATTAATTATTAAATTAATCCAATAGGCATAATAAACAATAAAAGATTAAAACAACATGTAATATTAACCTAGGTTACTTTTTATACTTGAGCAGGGCAAAAATCTTGATATATTTAACTCTGTTTTTGAATTAATTTCTCATGTATTTTTTAGAGCAACCATACACATACACAAATTCTAAGATCATATTGATCCATTTTAATCACATCCATTATTATAATTTATAATAACTAAATAATATATCAACTGATCATAACACATAAAATAATTACAACTTTATAATGCTACACTTAATTTTATATAATTTTTTATGGAGATGCACATAACTGAATTCTCAAGGTAAAGGGAGGCTTAGATTATTCTTATGAAGCATGTTAGCTTCTGTTTATTGGTCATCTAAAATTATCTAGATAGATAGGGTTGTGGTCTTTTGCTTATTTAGAAATAATGATATAGAAATGTTCTTGATTCTTCTTTAGATATTTATAGTTCAATTGCAGATGCATGTCATTCAGTTGCATAATGTGTGTGAATTTAGTGCAAATGCTTGCTGTTGTCCATATTCTATTTTTTTGAAGCATGTTCTTCTAGTTATGATGCAGCCATAATTATCTGATAAAATATTGGAGATTTTTGGTGATTTCTGATAATAACAGGTGTTAATAAAAATGACTAAATTGGAAGCATTCTTAACATATTCTAATGGCAAATTATGCAGTCTAGTATCATTCATCAGCATTATAAAATAATAGCATGTATTTTGTTCATTATCATTTTAAAAATAAAAACACCTGTTATTACTCATAAATACATATACAATACATATGGTATAAATAAAAATGTAAACCATGTTAAATGTATAAATACTAATATTATTACATTAGTAATGTAAAAAATATAAACATGTGTAGTATACTATATATATATATATATATATATATATATATATATATATATATAATATATATATATATATATATATATATATATATATATATATATATATATATATATTGTGTCCATTTCAATTTAAACCAGTGGTTAAATTTGTAGTCATGTGCATGAAAAGAAATATGAAACCAAAAATCATTATCACATTTTTATATAGGAAAGGAAGCTATAGGGCACCCAAGTTTAAACCCTACAGGATCAAGTCCCAAAAGCCTAAGACAGAAAGAGAGCGGGGGAAACGGTTAAGTTCTTTATTTGTTTGTGTGTTAACAAAACTCAAAAAGAGTAGTACATACCTTTTAATTATTCAATAGTTCTTTTTAAAAGTAAGATTATAACACATATAGGCAGTTTTGTCTGTGGACAAGCTATTTAGTTTGTCATTTTCATATTTCAAATATTAACTTTCTTGAAAATTAATCTACACTTGCTAAATTCTGCTATTTTTTCTCTCTATTACTATTTTGTTTTCCATGGTTATAATTTGGGTTTAAAAGTTTTAAGGATTTAATTTTAAATATTGAAAGTATAGTTTCTAAGAAGCATTCAGATTATTTTGATAGGCCAGTTTTTATAAATGATTGGAATGACAGTGTGTGTGTGGACATATTGCATAAACAAATCTACACACATATTGAAAAAAAAGTCAATCTTGTTAAAATTATTATTTTTTACTCAAAAGTTTTGTTGCTATAAAAGCTTCTTGTTTGTATCTGTTATTCTTAAGACTCAGAAGTTCAGCTGAAAATCTTCAAAGAGAAGAGATGGAGTTTCATAGTAGTGCAAAATTTGTCATAAGAGTGAAGAAAAGGAAAAACATTAAGATAATTTCCCTTCAAAACAGAATTTGTCTAATTAGATGAGTTGACTGAAAATAAAAATATATAAAGAGAGCCTGAAAAGTCAGTTAGTTTAGAATTTTAAATATTGAAACTGGGGAAAAGACAAGCTTTAAATTCTACAAGATATCAATTTGAAATCTTTTTTTTATATAAATTTTTTTTTGAAGATTGATTTAAACAAAATGGAAGGTTAAAAATCTATATATGTTTCATCTTGGGCTTGCTGACCTGCCATAAAGCCAACACATCATATAAAGAAAAAAGTCTGAATCAAAAGTATTCTACACCATATGATTAATTGGGAGAAACTGACTGCTCATCCATATTTTAAATAGAAGAAAACATTCTCCTGCATTTAAAAGCTGAATGAAAATAAATAATCTGCTAATAAGTATTAAACCACACAAGTTCAGAGTCCAATGACAGTTTAAACCCCAGAAAAATTATAAATATGAGAACAGATATCCTCCATCTACTAGAAGAGTTCTGCTGAACAGGAAAGGAAACAGTTCCAGTGCCAAATGGTCTCCTACTGAAGCAAATAACTTCATCATTATCATCATCATAAAAGAATTACAAGCCTCAAGTCAAGCAAAGAAAGACTGTTCCAGTGAACCATGGAAATTGGTCATATACCCATGGTACAGATTGGTATGTGTTTGCTGCAAAATGTAGACATTTAATAAATTGAGTTTGAATTCTTGGACGCCTCAACAAAATAAAAGGGACTGGTAATATGAATTTTCATTATATATTTTTCTTTTATGATATCAGGGACTGTTAGTAAAATTTTTAGCACTAAAGTTTTATTTTTTTTTATGTCTGAACTCTCAGAACTAAAATCGAGTTAAACCAAGAATTTCTTCAGTAAGAACAGCTATAAGCTTGATTCATCATTTTATATATGCTAGAATTATTATACCTGCTTATTGATGAATTTTGTTTCCTAAATAGTATTATTGTATATTAATCTAAATTTATGAAATGTTTGTTAATATGTAAAATATTTTTTTTGTATTATTATTTGTTTTGAAATATTTTAGTTATAAGGGGGATAAACACACACACATACACGATAATATAACAATACTTTCCATATGTATGTAATTGTGTATGAATATGAGAATAATAGTCATACAGCATTAAAAATATTTAGTTATGTTTTTTTTTTTTGAGTTAAAGAGTAGCAATCTCAATAGCTTAGAGGGGGAGATCGGTAATTCAAAACTTGTTTCTGGAAATCTTTTTCTTTTCGATTTAACTAACACTTTTTCTAATTAATCATTCTACTTTATATGTTAAGTTTAGATGTATAAAGATCTAAAAGTATGTGTGCACAAAGAGTGTTTATTTTTTTTATATGAAACATTTTCTTGTGGATAGAAAATTTTAGCAATTTGTTATCCAAACTGATATACATTATACTATGATAAACGTTGGATATTGTCATTAACAGGAAAGGGGGAAGAATTTAATATTAATCTTATGATTTCAATATAATCACTTATTATTATTAGTCATATAAATTTTCATTTCTATCTTTAAATTGTAGGTATATGTTAGTAATGCAGTAATAAATGTTAATTTATTTTATTAAATGAGGTGTATATTTTCATTAAGAGTATAGTTGTGATCATTCATCTGTTTAAGTTCTAATTTAGATATACTAAATTAGCCAAATAGTTATGAATTTCTAAAAACTAAATTTCATGTTAGGCTTAGTTCTAAAAGCTGTGGCGGGAAGTACCAGCATCGTCGTCGTCATCATCATCATCACATTTTTCAATTAATGAGCTAGATAAATGTTTAAAGGCCATAAATAAATAGTGATTTCATGGTATTATAATAACCATCAGTCCATTATCTACATCATTCAAGGATGAGTGAATTGTCATCCTAAATTAATAGTGTAATATGAGATAGTACAACTTACGAAGGTATTAAAATGCATTTATCATATTAAAAACTAGTAGATAATTTTTGTCTGATGAATTTTATATACACTCCTATAGCATAAGGTTGTTTTGTGTTTATCTTAATATTAGTGATATAGGTGTAAAATCAAAAATCCTACATTTTGTTAGAAATAATGTACCAAAAGAGGTTCAAACTTAGTATATTTGAAAAAGTTATAGAATATAACTTTGTCTAGATTCAGATAACATAGTGGCACCCTGCTAGACCATATTCACTCCATATGCCCTTATTATTCACTTAGATGTTCACTTAATATAAAACCAAGAGATAAAAGTGGGTAAAATTTACTGTTGGATTTATTGAGGAAGTACTTTCATTGGGTTACCAAGGTACTCACTCACTTGATGTTATGCCATAAGTTATACTGTCTTAATAGTTTATTTAAGTTACAATGTGTTCCTACTTGTTTATTGAGGATTCAATGGATGCCTAACTAGGGTTTGAAATAGGCCAGATACCAGATATCTGAAGGGATGAGTTTCTAGTCATTATTATTATGATATTATTTTGCTAATTTAGAGTTGATTTATATCTATCTCATCATCATTTTTCTCCCTCAAGACACAGACATTATATATATTGTGAGAATATTAAGTGGATATGATATTTTAGCTACAATGTATTAAAAATCTTAAGTAGAAATTAATTTAAGTTACAATACCTTTTGATTGACAATTAATATTTTGGCTACAATGTATTTTAGTTACAATGATTTTAAGGACAACTTGTTTGAATTAATATCTGAGTTACAATGTTTAAATTAAACATTAGTCCCATTAATAATTTAGGTACGACTCATCAAAATGTGAACATTTCAAGCATAAAACTAAACTAGTCAATAATTAATTAAAATTACTCCAAATCCAAAATTCAATCAGATTAGCCAAGAAAAGAAAAATTAAAACACAACCAAAGTTTTCACTGCTACAAGCAGACTTCTCAAGTGTAAAAGAACTAAAAAAACCACACTTATATATATAATATTAAACATTAGCCACAAATCTATTTGCTTCCCATCCACCCTTAATATTAAAAGAACTCTTGCTTCAGCATAATAAATTTTTAATAATAAAGATTCTTTAATTCTTCTTTTGATTTCATTTCTCTCAAAGAAGACAACCTTAGCTTTATCAAAATTAATAGTGTGGCCTGTAACTTTTTTATGGACATATAAAGCAAAACTAAGATATTTATTTCTAACCCTACTTTTATGAACCTTTATTCTTTCATCAAGAAAAGTGAGAAAGAATTACTATTGGATTTTATTTAAAGGAAATTTGAGCACAGATTTTCAAGCTTCCTTCAGCTATCCACTCTATCTTATATAACCAATACACTTGATCATATACATATGAAAAAGATAAATGATATCCAATATATGTATTTCAGATTGAAGAAGTTTCTAAAACTTTAATGTCTTGAAAAAAAAAAAAGAACAAAAAAAAAAGACAAAAAAAGAAAATCTAAATCTACTGGAATGGACCCTATATACTAAGAGTGATAAATATTAAGCTTAACAAAAAGGACCTTCAGTAAAGATTAACAAAAAATTTCAAATATTTCTTAAAGATGATCACCTAAAATGTGATAAAAATTATAATTACTTACCTGTGTGTTTTATTTCTATATATGATCTAACTCTTAGAATTTTTTTGCAAGTAATAATATTTGTATTACTATTATTATTTTTTTCATATGTCATAGCATCGGCTGGGACGCGAACTCACAACCATCTGCAACCAACTACTTGCTTGCATGGCGGCTGCAATACCTCTCGGCTAACAACGCAAGACATTTATATAGTAATAAATTAACTAAAATACATGCTATATGTTTGTATCAAGTGTAATTAGTTAGAAAGTTTATTACTGTATAATAAACATTTATTTTATTTGGTAAGTTGGCCTCCATTCTCTTTTCTCATAGAATCTCACCATTTAAATTTAATAAACTATTTACTGCAAGATGAATATATTGTTTGTAAAATATGTTATGTCTTTTAAAAAAGACCAAAATTGTGATATCCAATGAGACAAGATTGCTTTTACTCAACGAAGCTAGTCATGGCATAACTTTAATAATGCTAAAGGGTGTTTAAACTCCTCCCATGAATTTTCTCGATGTTGAGAATGGTGCCTTGGTTTAATCTAATATAATTTCTATATTCATGGAGAATTTTCCTTTAGTTAATTAAGAGTGGATTTAATGAGCATAAAATGTGCCCATGGTCTATTAATTTATATAATTAGTGCTCAGTCTGATTATTAGTATAATTTATAAGTTAAAATAAATGATACTTCTCCTCTTCTATATATAACTACTTTTGTCTAAAGAAACATCACAGTCTATTTCTGGAAGTTTTTATAACATATATATTGTAACCTCAAGTTCTGATTGTAGAATTTGTGTTGTTTTGTGATAGTATATTTAAAAAAAGAATTTACATAGTTTATTTTCCATTAAATAAATGTTATTACTATAATAGTCATTATAGTACATTTTAAGTCATTTACTTATATTGTAGTTCCTATTATAAGATATTACTAACTTAAGGCAGACTTATATAAGTGAATTTCAATAATTTTAGTTTATTAATTTAACTTTTTTTGTAATTGTAGCTGTAAAATCACAAGTCATTTATTTTTAAGTATAACTTATTCTTAAACTTGTTATAGTGGTACAAATTAAAAGTATTCTTAACTTAGTTATTGCATTTTTATAAATTAAATTATCAATAAATGAATTCTAAAGTGAGTTTAAAAATACATTAGTTAATTTTAAAAATGTATGATTAATTCTGAGTACTGAAACTAATTATTTAAAAATACAGTTTATAAATGTCAGACAAGTAATATATTCCAATATTTTATCAGTCCAATATTTAGCCAATTTATTTAGATTAGTTGTTTTTAAAATAGTTATATTATTTCTGTGTGTGAGTGTGCATGTAATCAATTTCTTCTTAGAATTAAAAGTCAAAAGAAAATAATTATTTAAAATATACATAATTCTTTTTTTATATGATTTTTTTTGCATGATTTTGAAGTAACATGAGTTTAAAAAAAGATTTCTCTTTCTACATGAGTTGCTTTAAAAAAATATGATCAATAAAATAAAAGATACTTTGGGATTAGGCTACTATGATATATTCATGATTGCAATTGAAGCAATGAATGTTACTGTCTGAAAGATTTAAAAATTATCTTACATTCTTAACATAATTCTTAGATTGTCTTAAATTGTTATTAAATTTGTTTTAATTCTAAATAACTTCATGTAAGTAATATAAGATAATTTATTTTTCTTTTTAGAAGATTGTAAATGTTTTTAATTCAGTATTTCTTTACAGATTTGTTTCTGAAGTCGAGTTCATCACAATTACATCACAACACTAAAAAAATTGTTATTATCATCCTTAAAAAAAGTTTCATCTCTTTATTTATCATTATTTTAAAAACAAAAACCCATCTCTTGGCAATATACTTGCAAACAAAGAAATTTGTCCTTTTTTTTGAAAGGGAAGCATATTTTTGGTATTGATGATTTATTTGCATTTTCATATTTGGTTTAAAAAAATCCTTATTAATATTGATGTTAAAAAAAATTAATTTTATTTAATTTTAATTCATTTATTTAAATTTATTTTTATTAATTTTTCCAAAAATCAATAAATGGTAAGTTATACATTTTAAATTTTAGTGATAGCAATGGTATTCCAATCATGCACAAATATATGTGACAGTGAATAAAATTTTGGCTACTTTTCTGTTTTAGAAACAAGATATCCATATTTTTGATAAATTTACAGTTCTGGGACCTACAATTTCTTTTTTTGAATGTGTTGTGTTAAATTTTTAAAAAAATAATAAGCCAAATGAAATAAAAGGAACAAATTACATTAATAATTTTTATTTCAATTTTTTTTCTTTTATTTATAATGTGAAAGTGTCTACACATTTTGAACTTTAAAGATTTGCAGAGGTCCCTACTGTCATTTTTACAGGTTCATAGTCTTAAGGTACTTTAAGTAATGAGTATGCGCTTTATAAATATAATTATTACAACTTTAAAGTTTATAATGTCTTGTTCAGAGAAACCATTGAGTATTTCATTATAAATATCATTTTTCAATTTTTTTACTTTCCAAATAAAATTTGTTTCTATAACTTATTTTTTATTTATGTTCATGTGTATAAAGTAAAATGGTAAAAGCCTGAAATCCGGGCAAAGCCACTTGGGGCATTGTATACATGTCAAAACACATTGTATGCCGTTTCAGCAGCCGCTGCCAGCTGTATACATGTCAAAACACATTGTATTAATCCATTGCTAGGTCGCTTTACATG
Organism: Epiperipatus broadwayi; assembly: GCA_028023455.1. Lineage (NCBI taxonomy): Eukaryota > Metazoa > Onychophora > Udeonychophora > Euonychophora > Peripatidae > Epiperipatus > Epiperipatus broadwayi. The sequence continues at coordinate 416,185 of JAQFVV010000433.1, read as the reverse complement.
AGATTGCACAAAAATATTTCGGCCTGTTTTGTGCTTCGAAACTATTTATGCGTATTCATTCTATTCATAGCTGATTACCGTATCGCTTGAGAGTGTTAAAATATCAAGGCGGTAGCATTTTTTCAAATCTCTGTAATAAAGTAATGTAATTTCTATTTAAATAATGTTGTTATTTATTAATAATTGTCATACGGTTCCCACCCTTCCCTAAAATGTTAATATGTAAAAAATTGACAAAAGGTATGTTCCAACACGCTTCGACAAAAGCTCACGCGCTAAGTCACATTTCTGTGGGGAAACTAGACGAGATCAATAACATGTCTGAGGAGTATGTGTAATTTGTACACTTTTCACAAATGCCGAGTACAGAAAGGTGAGGGAGACTGTGTCCTTTTTTCCGGCACATAATGTCCTCACAAATACCAGATTGTTTGATTATTACAGCAATAAAATAATAAATCGGTTCAAAGTTTGTGTACTTTTTTTTTTTTTGATTTCATTAGAAATTGACAAGTATTTGGATGATGTTTTTCTTTTTTCAGCAGGGTTAAAAGAAATGACTCCTTTTTGTTAATACTATCAAAGTAGGAACCCCAACCCGCCCACCCCCAAAGCAGTTTATTTTAGAAGGCCAAAAAAAAAGATAATTCAAAAGAAATAGAAATAAAAGTCAAAAGGGTTGAGAAAAACAAGTTGTTGAAAATCAACAGAAATTATGGACTTTTTGTTCCAATTACTTTTCCGAGTATTGGAGTTTGAAAACGATATTTTATTCCCAAAAAAAAACATAAAACTTACTTTTGATTTAATAAGAAGATAAAAACAATTTTGTCAACCAAAAAAAAAAAAAAAAAAAGGTCAAAAAAATTGGAAACAATTACCAAATAATTGCATTCTATTTCAAACAAGGTCGGGGTTTTAAATAAATGACTCTTTCAGTATACTTTTTGTTAATAATAACAGTATGGAAAGACCCCCAAAAAGTAAGCTGTTTTTATTGCAGAATGAAATATAAACAAAAGTCAAAAGTGAAACCAAAAAAAGATATTTTTTTTTTAAAACAACAAAAAAAAGGTCTTGACTTTTTGTTACAATTCTTGATGCGAGGGTGGGTGTTTCAAAACAATTTTTTAACCCCAACAACACGAAAGTTTCTTTTGATTTTATAATAAGAATAAAAACAATTTAGTCAAGCAAAAAAAAGAAAAGGTAGAATAAAGTCTAAACAAGTCGCAAATAATTGTATTCTATTTTTTCTGCGGTGGGATTAAAACAAATTTTCAGACGTCGTGAAACGGTCCAAAGATTTAAAATCATCATAATAAAAGGTACACAAAATAAAATTAGCAAAATTTATTGGAATAAAGAAAAATGTGAGGTTACAAAAAAAAAAACAACAACAACGAAAATTAATATAACAATTTGTTAAATAATAAAGAAATCATGTTATAAATAAAATCAAAATTCGTTTAATCGATAAAAAAAAAATCATGTTGTATTATAAAAAAACAAAAAGTTGCGGCCCGGTAACATTATATTTCATTGATTTTGTCTAGCATCAACACTCCAAGTGGCTTTGCCTGGATTTCAGGCTTTTACCAGTAAAATTTAATAGTACACAAAAATATAACATTCTAGCAAAGTTTTTCGTATGGTTTATTTAATTATTTTCATTGATTTCTTAGATCCAGAACCAATTTCCTTATTTTTTCATATATACAATGTATTTTTAAACAATTTTTTTTAAACATAAGTTTTGGGAAACAATCTACCATGTAAAAAGCGAATCAAGTGTATTTCCTTATAAAGTGATTTAACATTTTACAGCTAAATAATATTCTGGGAATTTAAAAAAAAAGTTTAAATAAATGTATTCTTTATTGTTATAATTTTTTGTTTTTGTTAAATAATTGTTTGTAAAAGATGATGTAATAATTGTTTCTGGAATTTTCTAGATGCTTTTAATTAGAATTATTTTTAGAATCTCTTCAGCAACCTAAGCATTTGACCTCTCAGCTTAACTAGGCTATATAAATTAATTACTTGATTGTCAATCATCCAGTTAATTACCTATCAAGTGATTTATAGTCACTTCAATATCAATTTTTAATCAGCATTGTATAGTATAATTTTTATTATTTTGAATTTTGATAGTAAAGTTAATATGCAGTACTAGAACAGAAATCTGTTTGGGTTAATAACTTACTTTCTCCATGACACTTCAATTGTCTCCAATTGCTACACTATTAGAAGATTCATGAAATGTAAATTTCCAGAAGTTACATGTTATCTCACTGCTATATGACAACAGTAACTTTTTACCAAAGGTATAAAAATTGATTTCAATTTGTTTGTTTTATCATTTAAACTTAATGATAATTCTTTTATTGAATGCCTGAACTTTTATATTAATTTTATGACATTAAAATGTTATAAAATTTTGTAACTGCTAAAATTCTATTATCATTTATAGCATGTTCTCATTTATGCTTAATTTGACATTTTTAAATTCAAGTTCGAATATTTTGCTAGACTATTAGGATTATGTAAATAATAAAAAAGTTAATGAATATTTATTATAAATGTATAAATGCTGGTTTAAAAGAAACAAGTTAATTATATGTCTATGTATTTTAAAATGCCCTTTTAAAAATTACTATTGCACTTGCATTATCTAAAAAGGTATGAAACATTTCCTTCTCCATTTAGGAAAATTGGATACATAATAAATTTTAATTATTATGAATTATTTTTTGTATAAGAATATTTATGAATGAAATAAACATCATTAATGCATTTATTACAAATGATGTCTATGTTTGAATGCTGATATGGAATAATTTGCTTTGTCACAATATAAGAAATAAAATTATTATGCTCAAATAAATTTTATTATGCTAATAGATATTGTATGTCTTAAAAGATAAAATATTATATGAACTGTACTCAATGTTCATTTTAATCTATGTCTTTCCAATAAAGATTTTTATATTCATTACACATGCTAACTTGCTGTTTGAAAAATATTGTAATGCCAAAAAAATATAAATGTTACATATCGACCTGATTTTTATTTTACAAAGTATATTATTTATGAATAGATGATTTTTGAGCTCCTGTTAAAAATTTTATTATAACTCTTCAACATTCTATTTATTGCTCCATATTATTATAATAAAAATATGTTTGCTCTTCATGAAAATTTACATATAGCTCCTTAGCATTCTATTTTAAAATGTTTGATCTTTGTGAATATTCATCACAGGAAGCTACGAATTATATTTTATAAAAGAAAATATTATCATCACTTATTCAACATACTATTTAAATATATACAATATGTATTATTATTCTAAGTGCTATTTGAATTCTCTACAATATTATATATTATTCAACCTGCTATAGTAAAAAATATATGCAATGTTTGTACATTAGACTTCATTGTTTTATTTAAATTGCTTATCATTATATTATTAAATAAATACTATATTAATTGCTTAGAATGGCTATTTTAGTTATGTCAGTGTTTAAAATTGTACTTATCTCATATTTTATTTGCTTGCTTATTAATTTTAATCTTCAATATTGTTCATATATTCAGTAAAGTCTTCAGCATGTCCAAGAACTCTTTATTTGTCTGTATCCTGCTTAATGGTATGGAAAGTCAAGACTTAAGGACTTAATTTTAATTTGGTAAAATAGATATAAATATTTAGTTTTAAGTTTATTTATAAATGCATTATGTTTATTAATTTTTCTATGCATTGTTTATGTATGTTTTAATACACACCTCACACTAAGTTCTTAGAATATTATTGTTGTATGAACCCTTTTAGAGTGCATCATATCGGTCCTTTATGGAATTATTTAGCTTGTGAATGAATATATGGAAGAATTCATGAAGCTGATGTATATTTTATTATTATTATTGTAATATTAAATACGCTTAACGTATATAGTGAAATTAAATTCAACGATTATATTAATATTTCTGAAGGCTTATTCTTTGCTTTCTTTCCTTTTCTATCTTTTTTTTTTATTTTTGAAAAATTTTAACATTCTTATTTTTATTTTTTTTCTCTTTTTCTTTAAAATGATTTGTTTATATTTTTTTTTTTTTTATTTTTTTTTTTTATTTCTTTTTTTTTTTCCTTTTTTTTTTTTTTTTTTTTTCATATTTTTTTTTTTTTTTATTTTTGTGTTTTTTTTTGGTTGGATTCTTTTTTTTTGGTTTTTTTTTATTTTGATGCTTCTTTTTTTTTTTTTTTTTTTTATTTTTTTTTTATTATTTTTTTTTTTTTTTTGTTCTTTTTTTTTTTGGTGGTTTTTCCCTCTCAGTGTTCGCCACGTCTCCTGTGCGTGGTTTGGGGTGTGGTTTTTTTGTCTGTGTGTTTTTTGGTTTTTATTGAATTTTTATTTTGTTGTTGGTTTGGTGGGGATTGGTTTTGGGGGTTTTTTAGTGTTTTTTTTTTTTTGTTTTTTTTTTTTGGATTTTTTGATATTTTTTTTGTTTTTTTTTGGTTTTATTGTGTTTTTTTGTTTTTTTTTTTTTTTTTTTTTTTTTTTTTTTTTTTTTTTTTTTTTTTTTTTAATATTTTATTATTATTATTATTAATTTGTATGCTTAGCTAGATTTTGCTACTATTGCCATATTTTATCAGTTTCACACATCATTTATTTATTATTATATGAAATAGTAGTGTTATTTCTATTTTATAAATTGTTTTATTATGCCAGTGAAATTCTATTATACCGTTAGTAATAGCTAGCATAAAATGTTATATTTATCCCCCCCCCCCCAGATTAGAGACAAGGTCTTAATTCTTTATTGCCCTCTTGTATAGGTACTTACTGTAAATTTATTCCATCATTTCATTTTTGCCATACTTTTAAATTCCTTGATGATTATCTAGGTGGTATTATATTAAAGTCATGTGTGATGTTAACCATGTCTTTATTTTTGCTCATGAAATATTATTAAAGTCATGCGTGATGCTCAACAATGTCTTTATATTACTTTTGATACATTTTGAAGATTACTCATGATGCCATCATATCTTATTATTATTGTTATCACTAGGATTACATTCATTGTTTTTGTATAAGAAATTAAATAGAAAAATAAAATTGTATTGGATTATTAAAGAATTTATTAAAGCAAAAACCCTAAGATCTTAATTATTTTAAGAAAGAATTATTTTGATTATGATAGTTGATTTGTTTACGAAAATTTTACATTGCTTACAAGATCTGATTTGTTTAATCAAAAATCTTGATTAAGAAAGTTGATATGCTTAAGAAAGATTTATTGAATTAAGAACATTTTGAAGTAATTTAATTTTGTGTAATTTTTTCTGCATAATATTTATTTCAGAGAGTATTAGAAATTTTGATTGCATATGTTGTTTATTTTGTTTTAGAGTAGCATAAGAGCTAGCCTAACTCTTTTTGGCAGATCATTTGATTAGCTCACTGTAATTTATGTATTTTTAGTGGATAATGCAGATTCTTTGCCATCCTATCTCACTTTTTAAAGGTTACATTTTGGCTATCATTTTATTAGCAATACCCTGAGCTTATCATTGCTATTGATTGGTCTTCCCCTGTTATTTATTGTTATTTAGATAGCATACCTTGCTAATCCTTTATCACTTTTTTTTAGGATAAAGGTCTGCTTGTTTTTTTATTTGTCTGGCAATCTATTTATCTACCATTTCATGCATATACCCAAAATTTATTATTAATTCTATATCTATTTATCTATCTGTTTGTCTGTCTACCAACCTACTTATTTGTCAATGTGTCTGTCAGCCTGCTTACTTATCTATCTATCTATCTATCTATCTATCTATCTATCTATCTATCTATCTATCTATCTATCTATCTATCTATCTATCTATCTATCTATCTATCTATCTATCTATCTATCTATCTATCTATCTATCTATCTATCTATCTATCTATCTATCTATCTATCTATCTATCTATCTATCTATCTATCTATCTATCTATCTATCTATCTATCTATCTATCTATCTATCTATCTATCTATCTATCTATCTATCTATCTATCTATCTATCTATCTATCTATCTATCTATCTATCTATCTATCTATCTATCTATCTATCTATCTATCTATCTATCTATCTATCTATCTACTTAAACATATCTATTTATTTTCTTATTCATATATTCATCTAGGAATCTATCTATTTATATATATTGAAATTATTAAATAAAATACTTACCCCATAAAACAAAGTAAAATGCACATTATATAAGTTAGGCTTCCATATTCATACCTAATAGATGTTAGAACTCTAGAATGACAATAGGGGCATGTCATTTGCATAGAATAAGGAAGAAAAGTTGTTACTGTGATTATTGTAGTTTCAGTATGTACTGGAGACATTCCTAATATAATTAAGAGAAATTTAAAATCTACTTACAATTTTGTGAAATTATTTTCAGATTTATTATACTAAAATCATAATTGAAATATAAAAAATCTGTCTTTGTTATTTAGAGAAATGACAAAAACTATTAAAATATTGATTAAGGAATTTAAAAATTATCCAAAAGATTTTAAAAATTTATGCATTTTAAAATTATATATTTTTTGTTGATATAGTGCTTTACTATATTTCTACATTTTATCCAGAAATAATTCAGTTTCAATTTTAAAAAAATGATACAATCTCTTATTTGTAAGTCAAATTTACTTGACAGATCTCAATGAAATTGTATACATATCCACAGAGATAGATTGACTTTTTTCACGAAACTTCCAGCAAAAAATTAATTTTATATATACATACAAGATTTGAAATAACAGGAACTCTTAAACCTGTAGCTTAATTGTAAATATAGGAGATTTGAACTCAGACTTTCAAACACCTTCACTATCCACCACACTACTGATACATATGACCATACACACGCAGAAAATAAAATTACAAAAAAATCAAGTGAGATGTCACATGACTTAATTTAATAAGCTTATATTTACAAATGTTATATAAAGCTCGTAAAATAAGCTCTTAACAAGCTTTGAGAATATCCCCAATCCCAGACCAGTTTCTGATACTGGCATCATCAGTGATGTGCTAGGATATTCAAGCATTAGATGAAAAATACCAGGACAAGTCCAGCACTTTATCTAATGTGTAACTATTAAATAGAAAATCTGAAATTTTCAGACATCCACATGTCTTCCAATCCAGTTAACTTAAATAGCCATATGAGATTGAACTAAGTTCAGATACAATATATATTAATAGCTTTAGCAAGTCTTAATAGCAAAAAATAAAATTACAAAAAAAATCATATGGATGTCTGAAAATTTCAAGTAGATTGTTTTACCAAATTGTTGCATCATAGTCTGGAAATCATGAATGTTATATCCAAAGTATGTATTTCTGATGGTGCCGGTAGTATATTCTGGAGATTTTCATTTACAGTTTGAAATCTAGTTTTTTGATAGCTATTAAAAAATTCTAGGGCTAAGTATCTCAAGTTGGGTTGCTTTCCGATACTTAATATTGAGTCCTATATTCTTTTTTGCATTACTTCCTCAAACAATAATTTTCTTCAGCATTTATATAAGTTTGAGCTTTTGTCTGTTGTGGCTATTACTATTGATTTTTGTGAAATACATTTTTTGAAAGTATTAAATAATTTAATTGGGATCATGCTTCTAAAATCTGTGTTGATTACTTGTAATTCTTGCTGTGTCCACGTGACTGATGGGACTTAAGGTTATCACAGCTATTGAGATTTAACATGTTAATGTCTATTTGGTTTACTTTTCTAAATCTTGGGCTCTGCATTAAGGTTGGATTGTTTTGTTTATGTCTTGATTTGTACTTTAATTTAGTAAAATCTGCATGCTTTTTCTGTTTTTTTTGCACTTTGTACATTGTTAATAATTTTTGCACCATTTAGAGTGTTATCTTTTTGTTCTGATGCCATGTTACTGTTGTAAATTGGAATTTTAATTTCTAATAAGTTTAATTTTTTGCTTACTTTTCTGGTGTAAACTTCCTTGTATTAGTTGAAACTATTGTTCTCTTGGTTCTAGACATTTTTAGAACAGTTTTTCCATTTTGTTTTAAGTATTTTCTATAAATTTACATTTGGACCTTCATTTGATGTGCTGCTTCTGTTGTGTAACATTCTTCTTCTTATTATTATTATTAGTAGTAGTAGCAGCAGCAGCAGCAGCAGTAGTAGTCATAGTATAGTCATAATAGTAGTAGTGGTAGTAGTAGTAAGATGCATTCTGAAAACATTACTATAACTCATAAATCCAACAATCACACTTTGTGGTGCAATTGACTAAGTAAATCCTTACATTTGGACCTTCATTTGATGTGCTGCTTTTATTGTATAACATATTATTATTATTATCATTATTATTATTATTATTTTCTTTCAAAGGACTTTATTCAATAATTTAAAAAGGTTACACAATTTTTTTACACATTATCCTTGATTATTATACAGACAGTCAATTGTTTGTAAAGCTGGCAGAGATATAAAAGTTCATTATCATATAATGTTTTTTCAATGGTGGCAAGTTGTAACTTTTTCATTTGACATTTCTAAATCTTTTGTGACTTCCTATTTTTTTATAAGTTTGATGGTAGCTGCAATAGAGACCAGGTGTCAATAAATGTGTGATTTGTTATTCTCTGATCTCTTTCAGGTATACTAACCAGTTTATTTTTGAATGTGTTTGGGTGCCTTCTTGGATTATTATTGTACATGAATTTATACCTTGTACACCATAAAGCATAGAGAATGAATACACTGATTCTTATTTCAGTAAAAACTCCTTTTATGAATGAGGCAAATAGGCATTCCATATTTATTCTTTTATTTTTTAATAGTGTATTTATTATTGAATGGATGCTATTTAGTCCTAGACATGAGAAAAAATATGATCCTGTGTTTCTGAGTCTCTGTGGCAGAGGTTACATAAATTGTCTACATTTTGACAGTTCCTTCTATATTTCAAAAAATGCTGTGTGGGTAGAAAGTCAAGGTTAATTTCAAGAAGAAAATCAAAATATTTTGATTCAAGTGACCAGAATTTAAATTTATGGCATAGTTGTCTATTGGTGATATTAAGTACAGTTTTTCCATCAATTTGTGATGGGTGTAAAAGCAAGTATATTTCCCAGTACTTAAATTTATTTTGAGGTGGATTAAAATTCAAGTTTTTTATAGATAGTAATGGTGCAAGTAGTGTCTTCAGGAAACCTTGTAAAGGAGGTGGTTTATCTATGGGGGTGATTTTACAGGTTATTTGTAGGTATGGGAATTTTTGTGCACATGCAGAGATTATGTTTAGCATTTTTTAAATTCTGAAGGTGTAAATTGAATGAAGTCCCAGACGATTTTGTGAGAGTGAATTTCTTAGCAGTTTTACTGATATTGCGATTACTCCCCCCCCCCACAAGAGTTTTCTACAAAGTGAGTCTGTTTTATTAGTGAATGCCTTAGTATAAAGTATTGTACATATTAAAGAGTGCTATCTTTATGTACAGTGAAAGGTAGGCTTTTATTAGTGAATTGACTATATTTTCTACTTTATTTACAAGATTTTTTTGTATAAGTAGTCTCATTAGTGAGTGATGCAGATAGAAATTGAAACCAAGAAATGGATTAGGTTTACCTTTAAAATGTTTTGTTATACTGCTGCCAGTGAAAATTTGCCAGGCACAAGATTTCTCCATGTTAAATTTTAATTTATATTCATTTGTATAATTGGAAAGTATCTTTAGAAGTTTAGGAATGTGTTTTTGAGATGTCAAAAAAATTGCAAGAACATCCATGTAAGCTATACATGAGATGTTAGTATTTAAGCAGGGTACATAAATTCCAGGTAATTCATTCTCTATGATTTTAATTAGTGGATTTATGTAGGCAGTAAATAACAAGGCACTAAGAGGGGATCCTTGTGGGATGGATTGATGAGGTACTATTGGTGGTGAAGTTTTTCCATTTAGAGTAATGTATATTTCACGGTTTATTAATAGGTTAGCAAGTAGATTTAGGTAGGCTTTTGGTACTGTTTATTGTTCTAGAGTTTTCAGTAGTGTATTTATTGCTATTGTGTCAAACGCTGCTTCTATGTCTAGTTGAACAACTATAGGACTGTATTTTTTGTTGTTTCTTATTGTTTCTATAGTTGATTTGAATAGAAAAACTGCTTGTCCAGTTGAAGATTCCTTTTTAGCAAATTGCATTTTTGAAAGTTTCGGTATAATATATTGCTCTATTTTGTCTTTAATTACTGATTCTATAATTTTTATTCCAAGGGAGGACATTGTAATTGGACGTAAGTTTGTTACTGATGAAACCATCTTTTTATTTCATAAATGGTACAAGCAATATTTGATAAAGACCTGGTATTCTATATATGTCTTTAGTTAAAAAATTTGTAAGGTTAGACATATACTCAGCTGTAATTTTATTAAGATGAGAATATATGAACTTGGGAATCCCATCTATTCCAGGATGGCATAAATCTGGTGTTGACTTTATTTTTTTGTACAAAATCATTAGAAGCAAATTGAATTTCTTTTTCTGGTCTACTATATAAAAGTTGTGATGGATCTAAGGGAGGATTTTTTTGAAATTTATCTTTAAAAAATGAAAATAAATGCTCCAACATGAAATCTCCACAAACAGTATGTGATTGTATTTTTACGGCTGATGGTACTCGAACTGGAGAGGGTGACCTAATGCCATCTGATGTAATTTCTGGTTAAGATGTGAGGCTTGTTTAAGTATACTTTTTTTTTGTGGCAATGTATTCTTTAAGCTGTTCTGAAAGTGATTGATATGTTTTTTTTTAATGCTACTAATCTGGGGTGGTCATAGTTAGATTATGATGTTGTAATAATTTTTTTATAAGTGTCATCCATAAGGTTTAAAAGTTTAGTTGGGGATGGTGTGGTCCTGGTAAGATGGTTAATATTAAATGTAACGGAATAGCATTACATGGTATTCAAACCCAGGCGTATGGGGGTATATTCAACTATAATCAATTGACGAAATAACTGACAGGGACAAAACTTTTATAAAAGCGGTCTTGCTTTAATAATAAGCGAAGAACAGTCGTTTCTAAAAGCCGATCGCAGCTATATATGAGGACCTGTCAGATTTATTGAAAAAAAGAGTAAAAATTGTTGTTATTTTATTATTTTGTGTGTGTGCACTAAGAATAAATCTATAATCCGTCGTTGTAGTTTTTTGTTATTTATTTTTGATCAATTAAAGAAGAATGATTGAATGCAAGTTTAACTTTTATAAAATAATTTAAATTAATTAGCAATATGTTCTGAAATTCCGAGCAATCTAAGATTAATTTGTACAAACGTAATTAGTAAATGTAAAAGTAGAAATTGAAACAATAGGCAGGATATGTGCTGGTACGCCGAGATAAAACAAGCCAAAATTAGAAACAGAGGTGTGAGAAAGTGTACACTGCTATTGTACGACTCAGATTTCTGTCCCCAGTGAAACAATACCTAAGAAAAACGGTTAAATTCCAAACTAAGGTCAACAATCCCAGAAATCTCGGAGTTGAGCTGACACGCGATGGACTTATCAAATAAAGGGACTCACAGGTGCATGGGATTGATTTGAGGAGAAAAATTCAAGGTGTGAGGGCGTGAAGGCAAAGATCAAAAAGGCCGAACAGCGTTTTCAGAGACAGTTTGTGCTTTTTTTTGAGAGATTATTAAGAGACTTGATTTTATTAGACGTTATGAATCTAACTGCCATGCGTTGCTGAATATAGAATTCGCGGCTTGACCGCCGGACCTCCGCGTCCAGTCCAGCTGATTGCCATCAAGATGCTCATACCACCGGAGAACCTCATATTAGGACCACGTCGCTTGGAGACCCGCAAATCGCGGAATACCTCATTAAAGAATAATCTTCGCTCAGGATCCCATTACAGTCGTTCTACATTTCACAGGTAGCTATCGTAAAATTTGTTATATTCAATTGTGCACTTAAAGAAATAACTTTAATATCCAGAACTATTAGAAAGACATTAATCTAAAACAGTATAATTAATATTAATCATTTATGAACAGTTCGAGAATTTTTTACCTAATAAATTTGCCGACTGATCAACAGTCTGAAATAATATGTGCAAAGTAATTTGAAGTTTACCGTTAATTGTCTCGGCTTGCCGATCACATACCTGCGTTAATCATTATTAAACAGATTAAATAAATATTTATGTAGCTAATTTTTTTTGTTATTTAATTGCTTGGAGTTTCAACATAAATTTATATATATCGGAATGAATGCTTTAGCGTAAATTTGTTTGTATGGAAATGAATGTAGTTGATATTTTGGGGGTAGGATTTTATTGATTTTATGCTTATGTCGTGATGTTTTTTTTGACTAAAGTTAAGTTGGATTAATTTGTTCTGTGGGATGTAGGGCGGGCCTTTCTATGATTATAATAACGGAGGTAGTGTGAAGGGTAATTGTGGCTGTGTTCGTTTCATGTTTCCGACTGGAGCGAGGCACGGGCATGTTTTGTGATATAATTGAGTGGGCTTATGCACATACATGGCGGACTCTTCTAAAAGTTCTCCTGGTGCCTATTACTGGGATTCGATTCGAATCTATGTATAAAATAAATAAAGCGTACGTGTATAGGTGTTAGAAATTATCGTCACAGAACATCATGTAATCCCCGGACGGAAGAACACAGCGGGTGCCAACAAAAAAAAGGAATCGTCAAGAAAGGAGTAGCGAAGGTAGTGGTGGTTGTCGCGACGCCGGGCGGTTGCATAAATGATAATAAATTGACAAAAGCGTGCCATGCTTGGACTGGGTCCATTTGTATACTTTTTATCTTATGCAAATAGATATATATTTCTGAGAAAAGTAATTCTGGAGTGTGTGATGGAAGAAGAACTCTGATGGTTCTTCCAGTAATTATAGTTGATCTGATATTGAAATTAAGTTCCAGAGATACTATGACTGCAGCATGATCAGATAGAGGGGAGTTCTTTAGAAAAATGTTCATCATGTTATGCAATGATGAGGAATAGAAGACTAGATCAATCAATGATGAAAATCTTCCATTATTAAATGATACAGCTCTCTCTGGCAGAAATCCTCTCCCACTCATCATAGGAAATGACAGATGATGAACCCATTTATTGGTAAATTTTTCGTATGACATGTTAAAGTCCTCTATAAGTAATACTGGATGTGCTGTGTTCACAAATTTGGAGTTCAGAATTAGGATTAATCTATTTATAATGGTGGGGCCTGGAGGGATATATACAATTGCAATGTTTAGTGTTATAGCTCTGTGGTGAAAAGTGATTATTAGTATGTGTGAGTCAATATATAATATTTTAAAAGAGTTGAATGGGAAGTTTTTGTCGATGATGATTCCTGTTCCTGCTGATGGTGTGTCAGATGTATTTGAAAAAGCCGTAAATTCTTTGCCATTTAGTTTATTTGATGGATTAATTTGCGATCCGCTGTATATTTTTGTTTCTATAACACCGAGTATGTGTGGCTTAACAAAGTCATACCACTTAGTAAGAAGATCAATTTTTTCAAGGGAGTTTACCCTCTGACATTAAAAACTCCTATATTAAGTTTCATTTAGTGTGTGTTTATTCTATATATTATACAAGTCTATATTAGTTCTTAATTGTATATAAGAAAATTAATCAATAAATGCGAGCAAAAACTCATATTGACAAATTAAAAAAGACAATTTTACTATATATGATTATGTACTGGATTTTTAATTGTATCACCTGGTCTCATTTGCTTTATTGCTATTGTTTCTTTGTATATAGTATTATCAGAATTGGTATAATTATCGCTTATCTCTTCCATAGGACTATCTTCTTCTGTTGATAGTGATACGATATAATTATTATTATTATTATTATTATTATTAGTAGTAGTAGTAGTAGTAGTAGTGGCAGTAGCAGCAGCAGCAGTAGTAGTCATAGTAGTAGTAGTGGTAGTAGTAAGATGCATTCTGAAATTGTTACTATGAACTCATAAACCCATTATTCACACTTTGTGGTGCAGTTGGGTAAGTAAATCCTTATACTACTTACAATAATTTATTTTTATTTGATGGATTACAATGATCCATCAATTATGTTAGAAATGCCATTTCTAACATCCAAATACAAAAATCTATGTCCAATTTAACTCCAACCTATCTTAGTAGCAATCAGATAACACAATCTAAAACTTATAATAATCAAATCTATTCCGAAGCCTCTAATTTAATTACTGATGCAAATCTTTATTCCTCAAAAAATTTGCCTATTAATATTAACTCTAAGGCAGAAATACGAGGGCCTAGAGACAACATGATAAATGTTACTGCATTAAGTAACTCTAATCAATTTTTCAATAATCCGTTAATACTTACAAAAAAAAATAAACCCAAACCAAACAGCAGAAACAATTATTAATAATTCTAATAAAAAAGAGTTGTCTTCTATATCAAATTACAGCAGATCTTATTCCAAAAATATTACTAACTTGGATAACACTATAAACATTCAAGCAGAAATAAGAGAGCCCATAATCAATGAACAGCATGTTTTAGTGACACAGAACCCAGTTGAAGTTCCTATGCAGCTTAACGAGCTCATCACAATTAATACTGTGCAAGAGCAACATGGTGAAGAAGATGACAGTTTATCATGAACATTTAATCTGCTTAGTCATTTCATGCAAAACACCGACTCCAATGAAGCAAATATGAAAATATGAGTGCTCACATTCAACGCAAACAATTATCCAGAGCTTACAACAGTGAGCCAACCCAGGTGAAATCAAGCCAAAGTAAACAACAGTGAAAATAATCATTTCTCACAAAATCAAAACTATACTAACACACCTAATAAAAAAATTGCTATGTATACCAAAATAATTAGATCTTTTCCTTCATCTCCGGTCTATAGTGCACCTACTACCCTTGAGTCAGTTTCCAAAATACTAGACTTTGATGTAAAAATGGAAGTTCTTGCTTGAGTCAAGAATCCACAGAAGCACTACCTCAAAATATCACTCCTGATATGTATGATGAATGCAATGCTAACTTCAATGAAACAGTTCCAATGAGTCTCCCCAACTCTTTTGACAAAACCATAATTATAATGGCCACTAATACTAAATGTGAACTAAACTGATTCCTCCTTGATGACTTTTACCAAATGTTAACAAGTAAAAACCTATGATCATATATCTTTAAAATTCTCTCACACCCAAACAATAGATACTTTGCTTAGAATTTTACAATAAAACTCAGCAACAAATCTTTTGAAAACATATTAAATTTCTAGGCACAATTTTTTTTTGTTATATTGACACTAACTGCCCTCTAGTGGTCAAGTTAAAAATTGTCATGTTGATTTTAATGAAGCAGACTTAGTCGTTAATGAAAAATTATGGAAAAATCACATATTTCAGATATTTAATGGGGAAAAAAGCAGCTGTACCGATATATACAAATACAGCAACATTTGGTCTAATAATTAAAAAAATGTCAGCTCTTATGACATTCCTACTCTTCATGCCACTGAGATCTCACCACTGATCATAACTTTTAGGGGCATTCCACTTCAGTGCTTTCTATGCAAACTCAGAATGCATTTGACCAAAGATTGCCCCAATAAATTTTGTAATAAGTGCAAATTCAAAATCACTAAACTGCACTCATGCTCAAATACTACAAACACAAAATATTCAATATCCATTCACCCACAAATGAATAAAGCTAGTCTTATTGTTTCATAATTAAATCAACCTACCATGCAAGTAACAAATATACATACACCCTCAACAAAAATTTCTCATACTAATGCAGACTCTCTACCTATACACAATACAGACCAACAATCCACTCTCAAAAACAGTTCTCCAGAATTCTCAAACAATAAAGAATCAACTGCAGATTCCATAATAACTGAGACAAAGATTGACACTCCTTTTCAACTAGCTAAGAAAAGTAAAGTAAAGAAAACTAAAGACGATGCAGTAATACATAATATAATTACAAATAAAACTACAAACTGTGAAAAAATCCAAAACCTGCAGCCCCCCCCCCCCAAACGAATCAAAGTATAGTGTCTACACTGGTAAAAAAATTTAAAAGCTTCTAACTCATCACCAATAAACAATTACAACATAGAAAACACTTATTGCATTAGACAATCCATTCAATACTCTTTTTTTAACGTTTAATCTTCCAGAAAATCAAAAGACAGCTCAAGAATAACAACAAAAATAATTTAATAGTCATAAATACAATAATTGAAAATAATTCTGAAGCTCAAAATGGTTGGTCAATTAAATGGTTGTTTTGATTTATTTGGACTTTTCTTTAATCTGCTCTAAAATGAAGCACAACCAGCTCGTAGTTTATAGCCAGTCTTTTGGGGCTTACAAAAACTCTACCAATAGGTGTTTTACATAGAATAGCCAATCACATTTAAAGAAGTATACAGATTAACATATACAAAAACCCCTATAACACCATACACTCAACTCACTAAACATACAACATGCTCTTCTCTCTGGTAGCAGTCAATGTCAGAGGACTAAACTCTCTCCAAAGAATCTTTGCAATATCCAATTGGATTGCAATACACAAACCTCATCTCTTTCTTTGCACTGAAACCAAGTTATCAGTAAACTCAATAATCAAACCAGAACACTATTTCCAAAAGTATGGATTTACTAAATTTTCCAACTCTAACTTCTCATTTGCAGGAGTTGGAATTCTTAACCACCACTCTTCTCCTTTCCAAAAAAATCAACATCCTATACTTAGATTCACATATGTGCATTACAACTCTCTATAGTCAAGCTTACACAATCAACATTATTCTAGTATACTTATATAATCAACCAAATCTTATTTATCAGCTAATCACTAATATAAACATAATACATGCTACCAACCCCTTTTCCACAGTCTTTATTGGAAACTTCAATATGCCATACTCTAAATTCACACTCAAATATTCACCTCCTAAATAAAAAACTCATGAGTGGTCAAGGTTTCTTCTCATCAGACTCCATCTCATATTATACTAGTAAACACTCTTCATTAATTGTAATCATTTTCTACTCACCTAAACTTCATTTCTTAATAGAGCCATTTCTATCCCCAGTGGTATTCTCAGACCATATGGCATAGACAGTCACTATAAAAATAAATATGCTAGTATTTGAACCTTCTTCAATAACTAATACCACTAGATTACTTCTAAAATCCAGTGCACTTGAAGCCATACTCTCTGAGATTTACATTTATTTTAATAAAATTAAAATCCTCACACTACAACCAGAAGAAGCATGATTAGTTTCATAAACATTATTACATCTACAATTAAACATTATACAAACAGAAACCCTACAACTATACAAATGATAAAAAAAACTAGGATTGCTACACCAAAAAATCAAAAGCACACCAACCAATACATTCTCAATACTCTTAATTCTACTTCTCAAGCAAGAATACAAACAAACACAACTAGTTTAGCTGATTACATAGCTACCAAAAAAGCAAAGATTTTTCTACAAAATACTCATAACTGGTCCAGAGACTACAAACACTGACCAAAAAGCTCACACATACATTAATTGTACATAACTTACAAATGATAATGAGAGGGAATGATTGCACCATTGCTTGACTATTTCAAGAACAAACTCCAATCATATCCCCACCTTAACACTGCAAAACTCAAACTTAACAATATAGTAGTTAATCACAATATAATAAATGAAGAAATAATAAACAAAATCAAAAAAAATACCCTAACAATGTACATCCTGGAATACACACAATTCCCAAATTCATACTAGAACACCAATTACTTCACTGTACTGATAATTCAAAATATGCTTAGCCATCTATGAAATCAAATACATATCATTCCACAGTTATACCCCATACCTTTAGTACCTTTTCCCAAGAAACCTATTCTTCCTAGGCCAATATCCATGTCTCCACTGATTATCAAAATAACAAGCATTGATTAAAGTTAAAATCCAACCCCTCATCTTTCAAAAAATTTCCAAGTTCAATTTGCAAAAAAAAAGCAGCTTCATTCCTGAAGTGCTCTTCCTTTTCAGAGGCATAATAGATCAAGTCAGGCAGGGAAAAAAGGCAGCACCAATAGCAGTCCAGCTGGATATTGCAGCAGTTTTTGATTCAGTTCCTATAGACAAGCTGTTAGAAGTAATTGAACAATACAATGTTCCTTCATCACTTAGATGCATTCTGGCTAACCTACTTTATAATAGATTCATCCACATCACATTAAATGGTAAATCTTCTCTCAGTTTCAATCACATAGCTCCATATCACAGGGATCACCACTCAGCTCACTTCTATTTATTTCATACATTACCTCATTGCAGGTGGAAATTGAAAACAAATTGCCATCAGTAGTTCTATTTCAAATGAAACTCCCTATAAACCACATATCCTTTATGGATAACATAGTGGTCTTCCTACCTTCCAAAAAATTTATACCCATGCTATTAGATATACTAAATAAATACACACTTAAATACTCACTCAAGTTCAATTCTAGCAAAATGGCAATATGGAATATTCTCACTGGTAGTTCTAATATTTCACTAACCAAATCCCTTCCGCACCTTTTTGGGGGAATTCCTTTTCATTTTGCAGTCAATGCAAGAAGGCTGGCCATACGAAATCAACTAATGGAATCAATAATGAAAACAAAACTCACTTACTAGGGCTTATTTCTCAATACACAGTAAGATCACACTCATCAACATGTTAATATTACCAAAAATCAAGTATTACTTGCCAGTCATTGGTTTTTCCAAAGTGTTCATCATGAAAATTCATTCATTATGTATCAAATTGATCTGGAATAAAAAGGCTGTCTCAATAAGCATCAATAAGCTACAAAAACATACAATATACAATGACATGTCATTGCATTCAAGCACTATCTTCTATTACCAAAAATTGTATAATACTATAATAAAAATTGCCAAAAACTTACCTAATTTTCAATCATATTTACAAATAGAACCAACTGATACTCTCCCACTTATTATAAAACAAGTTCATAAAGCAGCTAATATAACATATCAGAAAAAATCTAGCAACGTACATGGAATTACACACAAAGATTGATTATTAAACTACTCATCAAATTCTTAACAATATGGATGCTCAATCACATCCCAACAGTTTGTTCAATATAAACAAAGCATTAATTGTGAAATACAAATACTAGCATCTAGAACCTAAATATCTAGATTTTATGATTAAAATCAACCTAGAAGCTTTGCCCACAAACAAATTTCTTGCCAAAAAATGAGATTCTCAAAAATTGACCCTATTTGCTCTCTCTGTAATAGGGAAAAAGAAACAATGAATCATTTTCTACTGGATTGCTTCTCACTTACAAAATATAGACATCTCATCACTACAATATTGCACAGCAATAACATCACCATAAAAACCTTAATTGACAGTATCTCGAAGGTTTTTTTCCTAATAATTAGAATATCAATCTACCTCCTATTTACATTATGGTTCCTGAGATGCCACTTTATATTTAACCCCATCTCTCGCAAATATTAGTCAATGTTTTCAAATAAATTAGAAAAATTAAAACTAGGGACTGGCTCATTGCTCTAGCCGACATAATGTCAGCCACCTGGAGCCTTCTAAAACTCTAACACTACCCAATAATAAATTAAAGTGCTCAAGAGTATAAAAAAATCAAAGAACAGACACTACCATTGGTAGCATGAAAATACAAATTATTTTCTAACAAACCAATGAACAGTTAGAACTCATTAACAAAATAACCTAAAAAATACATTTGTAATCATAAATTGCATGTGATTGTAACCTGACATGTAAGAGTGATTATTAAACATAGTTCAGATTTTAATAAATACTCAAATCTATATAACTATTAGTTTTTTTTCATATGTCATAACATTGATTGGAGGCAAACCCGCAACAACCATCTGCAACCAACTGCTTGCTTGCAAGGCAGCTGTGCTGACCTGTTGGCTAACAATGCTTGACAACTATTAGTTTTTATTACTATTATATATAGCTTGAATATTCAGGTATCTTAAGAATTTTGAAATCCAAGAGTCTTGCTTATTTAGCTATATAGATATGACAATGTTTCTCACTGAGGTAAGGCCATTAATTAAAAACGAATGGAAGAATCTGTTTTTCACTATCTTATGCTTGTATGGACAGCCTGAGAGTAGAGTCAGATGAAATAGTATAAGAATCTAAAAGATTAAAAGTAAGATTTCATCAATAACAATAATAATATAAACAGCACTGCTATTGTGATATTTTTAATGTAAGTTTTTTTTAGATTGGAGTCAAGATTTCAGAAATTGTTTCTGACAATCATCTTTAAAATTAGATACAGAAGTGATAAGTTTTATGAAAAAAATCATTTATTCCACCCATAGCTAAATAAAACAATATTAAAATAACACTATAAAATGCCTGAATTTAATGGGGAATTTAACCAATTATTTTATTTTTTATTAATAGAAAACAGCCTAATATGTATTATAACAAAACCCGTATTTACCTCTCACTAGACACGTATGTACTATCAAATATGTATGAGGCGTATTAATATTTAATTAATTAATTCGACCAAAAAAAATATTATTATTTAAACTTGTGGTCATTCTCACAACTGTGATATATCCCCAACACGTATTTATGGTCGTCCAAGGATACCAAGCGCCAAACTTATACAGATATAAGTATTACATGAAGTAGATATATCACCAACAAGAATACTATTTACAGAATGTGAGAGAGGTTCTGACCACCAGCTAGCTCAGTCTCATGGTCGGGTGATGTCATAGCCATGAGTAGCTATGAATGGGGTAAAGAGTTCACTTTTATTTCTATTTTTTAGTCTAAAAATATCTAAACAATCCTAAACCAAATAAAATGATTTTATAAACAATCAAACTGAGTCAGTACTTTACTTTCTTGATATATGTTTATTGAATAAAAATAATAATAATATTTAGCACTCTGTCATTTTTCCCTTTCTTATCGCAATCATACGTCATTCTCTCATAGATCTCACAACATATCTTAAGTAACGAAAATCGATACTATGAAAGTTTGTATCATGTGACTTTTAATCCTCGTTGCTTTCGTACGTCCATAATGGAGTGACACTTTAAAGAATTATCATAAAGTTATTTCACAAGTTGACTTTCACTGATTATAAAAACACAAACATTTCTTTTTTATAAAGAAGATTTTTAACAGATTAATAATAAGAGTTATTTACCTGCTTTCCTGGGAAATAGCAGAAGCAATTTTTATTTTATTTATTGTTCTATAGTTCCGTTCCTCAGGTAATAAGGCCATTCAAGGTAGCGATCTTAGATTTCTTCTATGTCCATTGGCTGATGAGGTTTATTTGATTCCATGCTGGAATTATGTGTTATTTGAGGTATCCTGGATTTATGGAAGCAGCTGCAGTAAGTTGGGATCAGGGGCTTGGATCTGATGTGGCTTTTCTTACCCTGACATGTCTGTTGAAACCGCCATTATATAGTTTTAAATATTCACTCGTTGAGTTGTTTACTATTGTAGCTCTGCCGGAAAAAGATAATATGCATTGTGGGTGGCTCGCTTTTATAGCCCCCTCCATTGTTTCTAGAAGCTTCTTTTTACCTCACTTCTGATCTTCAAGGTGGAATAACCAGATCCATAGAAGTGTGATAACTTGTGTCGTCATTTCTGTTTTAAATAACAGAACAATCAAATCCCGTTCTGCCGGAAAACTCTAGTTTTTCAACATGAAACAAAAAAATCTTGTTTCTCTCTTTCCACTACTTAATTTATTTATATACACATTTATCACACACACATACATATCATTAAAAATGTCAGAGTCCCTTCCCCCTATGTTTATGTATTTATAACCACCACCACCACCACCACCATGTAATAACAAAATTAAATATTAGATATATCTTTACATATATATATATATATGACTACCAATTAAATACTTTATTTGTGACTGGGTTTGAACCCATTCTGTCACAATACTCCCTCCTCCAAAAGCCTTCAAATACATTTGCGTATTTTGAACGGCTCCTTTTGTACAACACTTATGTATTTCGCCCAATATGCTCCTCTGCTTCTTTTCCTGGTCCGAACTTCAGCTTCTCCAGTGGTCTCTTCTCTTCGGGTGTTGCTCTCCATTTTGGAAAGGTATCCACTCCCGTTCTCTGCCCTCTTTCATCCTCTTTGACTGCTTCATGATGCCTGCTGTAGTCATATGAACTCATGTCAATGATATTGAGCAGCTCTGCAATCTCTCCCAGTGATGCTTTCCTTGCCCCCAAAATCATCTGTTCCACTCTCATGAGCATACTGTGTCTTATAATATGCAGTATATGACTTTCTGTCATGTTGCATAAGTCCAATGTCTGCAGTCTAGCCACCTGTTTATGAAAGAATTGAGAGTAGCTATCATTGTACCCATCCTTAAACTTTTCTTGCATAATTTGATAGCGTGTTAACTGCTGCCTATCCTCGGACCAAAAGGCCTCTCTCACTTCCTTTTTATATTCTTCAAAAGTAGCCAGATGTTGACTAAGCACTTCCCACCATGACTGGGCATTGTCTGTAAGGTTGCCGCACATGATAACTATCTTACTTTCTTCCGACATGGGATTTATATTGAAATATTTTTCTAAATTAAGTAGGTGCTCGACTGGTGCTTCCCCCATTCTTCCTGCAAATGAATGAACTTTTATGAATTGATTCATACTCCCTTGCACCATCGTGTGACTTATTGCTGCTGCCGGCTTTCCCGAGGGGTTTGCTTGAGCACCTTTCTTCTGTTCATCTCCACTCTCCATATCTGTCTTTTGACCTTCCTGTTCCCCAAAATCATTCTCATCTTTGATTCCCACTTTCTGTTCTAATCTGTCCATTCTCTTTTCTATCTCTCCAAATCTCAATTCTAGACTTTAGAGTTTTTTTAAAATTCGCTCCAACATATATATTTTCCTGTTCCTCTTTTTCCATATTCTCTTGCGCTCTTGTTTTTATAAATTTATCCTTTTTTATTTTACCTTCGATTAATGCTTCAGACCCACTCCCCCATCCCAGCACCCTACACTGCCCTCCTGTTAGCCACTTTACCTCTCGAAACCTCATCGGACTAGACAAAGAAATTAAATTTAATAGTTTATGTATGTTTGATCTACTGCGCAGCTATGAAATGACAAGACTGGTTATTTCTTACTAGATATATATTTAACAAATTAACACCCTTTGATTTATTTAGCGCTTCATTTGAACTATATATCCAAACAACCCTTTTTTTCCATAAAATATAAAACCTTTCACTTTTCTCACAATACTATAAACGAATATCGCTTGTTAACGTATTTCTAATATCTCATAACTCTCCGCATTCCCTCTACTTTTCTTCGAAAGTCCTTTAGTTGGGACACCATTATAACAAACCCATTTTTACCTCTCACTAGACACATATGTATTATCAAATATGTAAGAGGTGTATTAATATTTAATTAATTAGTTTGACCAAAAAAAATATTATTATTTAAACTTGTGGTCATTCTCGCAACTGTGATATATCCCCAACGCGTATTTATGGTGTCCAAGGACACCAAGTGCCAAACTTATACGGATATAAGTATTACACGAAGTAGATATATCTCCAACAAGAATACTATTTACAGAATGTGAGAGAGATTCTGACCACCAGCTAGCTCAGTCTCATGGTCGGGTGATGTCATAGCCATGAGTAGCTATGAATGGGGTAAAGAGTTCACTTTTATTTCTATTTTTTAGTCTAAAAATATCTAAACAATCCTAAACCAAATAAAATGATTTTATAAACAATCAAACTGAGTCAGTACTTTACTTTCTTGATATATGTTTATTGAATAAAAAAAAAAAATAATATTTAGCACTCTGTCATTTTTCCTTTTTTTTTTATCGCAATCATACGTCATTCTCTCATAGATCTCACAACATATCTTAAGTAGTGAAAATCGATACTACGAAAGTTTGTATCATGTGACTTTTAACCCTCGTTGCTTTCGTATGCCCATAATGGAGTGACACTTTAAAAAATTATCATAAAGTTATTTCACAAGTTGACTTTCACTGATTATAAAAACACAAAAAAATTTTTTTTATAAAGAAGATTTTTAATAGATTAATAATAATAGTTCTTTACCTGCTTTCCTGGGAAATAGCAGAAGCAATTTTTATTTATTTTATTTATTGTTCTATAGTTCTGTTCCTCAGGTAATTAGGCCATTCAAGGTAGCAATCTTAGATTTTTCTATGTCCGTTGGCTGATGAGGTTTATTTGATTCCACACTGGAATTATGTGTTATTCGAGGTATCCTGGTTTTATGGAAGCAGCTGCAGTAAGTTGGGATCAGGGGCTTGGATCTGATGCAGCTTTTCTTACCCCAACATGTCTGTTGAAACTGCCATTATATAGTTTTAAATATTCACTCGTTGAGTTGTTTACTATTGTAGCTCTGCCAGAAAAAGATATGCATTGTGGGTGGCTCGCTTTTATAGCCCCCTCCATTGTTTCTAGAAGCTTCTTTTTACCTCACTTCTGATCTTCAAGGTGGAATAACCAGATCCGTAGAAGTGTAATAACTCGTGTCGTCATTTCTGTTTTAAATAACAGAACAATCAAATTTCGTTCTGCTGGAAAACTCTAGTTTTTCAACATGAAACAAAAAAATCTCATTTCTCTCTTTCCACTACTTAATTTATTTATACACGCATTTATCACACACACATACATATCATTAAAAATGACAGAGTCCCTTCCCCCCATGTTTATGTATTTATAACCACCACCACGTAATAACAAAATTAAATATTAGATATATCTTTACATATATATATATATGACTACCAATTAAATATTTTATTTGTGACTGGGTTCGAACCCATTCTGTCACAGTATGTATCGACATAATTATTCAATTGCTAAAATATAAACAACGAGTTTACTACTTCAATAATAGTTTCAATTTTGATGTCATAAATTATCCATCTTACATGAATTTTAAAACTCTTTAACAATACCATTAAAACATTTGAATCTATTATTTATATAATTAGAAAGCAAATGTAAATATTATTGTAAAATTAATTACTATCATCATTAACAGATACTTATTGACAAAAAAGTAAAACAAAATTAAAATGCTATAAATAAGTTTTGTGACGATTTTACACTTTTTTTATATATTTTTGATACTTTTATTCTCTTTTATAGCTTTTCTTGCGAATTCATAATAGTATTTTCCCACATTGTTATTAAGTCATTTTCATGCCATTTTAGAAAACTCTAGATATTCAATTTGCATTAATGAATCATTTTTAAATAACTGACTTATCAATATACCTACATATATCTCATGCTGATTTTTTATTTTTTTTACTGTCTTGTGTAGTTCTTTAACCTTTGTATATTTATTTTTTGAAACATGTTAATATTTTTTTTGCTTCTTCACTGTAGACCAGTGATTCCCAACATGGGGTTCATATCCCATGGGGAGGATGAGAAACAATTTGAAATTGAGTTATTAATAGTGAATTCTTTTGAAAATTTTTTGAGTTATTAACAGTGAATTTGAAAGCCCACTAATTGTTTTTATATCTTATTATTTATAAATTAAGCTAAAAGTGTTTTTTAAATTTTCTCTCTTCCCATACCATCTTCTTTTCAGTGTCTTTTTTAATATAAATAACATTTATTGCTTGCCTCTCTATTGTTACTTGGAGCAAGTTAAATGGTTTGAAATTTCATTGTACTTTAACTGTCCTTTTGTTAATGATCTTTAAGGCTTCTTCCATTTTTTGGAGTGTCTTTGATAGAATCTTTACCATAGAAATGAGACTACTTATTCCATGAAAATCATGCACACATTTGTCATAAAATATTTTTTTATAAATTATGTTAATATTCATTAACTTTACATAATCAAACGCCATAACTGATTAGTTTATGATTTTGCCAACATATTTTTAGAATTTTACAAACCATTCTTAAATGAATTTTTTCTCTAATACTTTTTATTGCATTAATAGAGAGGTTCAAGTCTCAATTCCATACCATAAATTAAAGCAAAATGACACTAAAATTAATAGTAACATTCAATTAATAAAAATAAATAACTGTATAGTTATAGTGGAGCGGTCATATGACTTCTAAGCATCAAAATAACAATAAATCTATTCAACTAACCAAAGTATTTTATATATTTATTTTTTTTCAACTGGAATCACCTAAAAAAAATTTTAATGTTTTTAAGACTGCCATTTTCATCCCTATACTAAACCATGCAGAATATTTTTATTAGTGATTTTTTTTTAAGAATATTCACCAAAGACTCACATCTTGTTTAATTTTGATAATATTACAAAAAAATATTATTTCCCTTTTTATATTAATTTATTAATAAAATAGATCATCTTAACTTCTTAATGACTAAAACATTGTTTCATTTTAAAATAATTTAACGTTTTTCTTTTTTTATTATTAATCTATATTGTATAGAAAGTAAAAATTTAAAAAAAAATACATTTTACTGTAAATTTATTTACTGATTGATTACAACATTAAATAAGCAAGTGCTGAACTGAGGCAGTGATGAGATCCATAGGTAGTGGACAATGAAATGATCTTTAGGTATGAAGTTTACTGAAAATAACTAACAATCAAGTGTCCAAACAAAGAATATCTACTATTGCCTTGTAGCATAAGATGCTAATTGCAAAAGTTAAATTTTTGACAGAAAACAAATATTTATTTTTGTGTGCTTTTTTAAAAATTGCACATAAGTCTATTTTATCTTATTGTCTTTAGTCACTTAAATTAATATAGACCCAGACATTGTATTTCTGTTGGGTCAAAAGTCATTTCTTCTAGCATTAATTGTGGCACTTGTATTAAGAATTTATGAAATTATATTTTAATTTTTTAATGCATTGTAATTCTAATGCCAATATTAAAACAAGTATGTGGTACATGGGAATGTATTTGGACTTTATAAATTGGTTTGTATAGCCATCACAAAACTCATTCTAAATTTTTGTATCATTCATTTTTCTTTAATTAGGATAACCAAATTCATTTATGAATGATGTCTAATGATATAAATTATAATAGTGTATATTTTATTCAAATCATTATTTACAAAATACTCTAACAATTGTAAATATTTTACTTAATTTTTTTTGCTTATTGAGAAATAGTTTTACTTATATTTATTGAACATTGTTTTTGATTATACAATTAAATTAACTTATTTTTTTAATGCTCTATATTCCAATGATATAATTATTATTATTATTATTATTTCTAAAGCTTTAATTTGTTAATCTTTAGAGCTAAAACTGAAAAGCACTTATATACATGTGTGTGTGTAAATTTATAAATAAATACTAAAAAATACAGTACTTAAAAGTTTATAAAAATATATCTATAAACTTTTAAGTACTGTATTTTCTAATATTTATTTATAAATTTACGTATACTATTTTGAAGAAATACAGACATCAATTTGTAATATTATTAAAATATATATAATTTGAAAAAAATATATATACATGTAATATATATTGCCAATTATATATCTGAAGAAGTCTTCTACCTTCCAGCTAATTGAGATGTCAGAAAGTAATAAAATATTGGAAAATGAAAGAGTACAAAAAAGAGAATTTGTTTTTATTAAATAAAGTTCTTACCATATGGTACTGTTGAGTATGGTGGTGGAGGAGCTACACATGTTTATATATATATAAATATATATATATATATATATATATATATATATATATATATATATATAATGGTTTGGTTTATATATATATATATTAAAAACAAATATATACCACAATTTAATAGAAGTACTTTCAACTATCTAAGTAGTTTTTTTTTTTTTAAAGTGTCATAGCATCGGCCAGGACGCGAACCCGCAACCCGGGCAACTGCCTGCAAGTGAAAGGCAGTCACGCTGACCTCTCGACCACCAATGCAAGACAACTATCTAAGTAGTTGTTATCAACTAGATTCAAATTGTATTACAAAAAACCTTTACAAATGTAAACAAAAAGAAATACGTCATACATCAATTTTCCCACAATTCATTAATTTTTATATTGGCAGCCTGTCTATTTATCAAATGTTGCTTTTCACTTTTTATTAACATAGCTTCTTTAATTTTGCTTTTATTATTATTTCTTTCAATACACAAAATCTTAACTTTATTAAAATCAAAATCAAAACCATAATTACATGTTACATTATGATCAAAAAGTACTAATGGTGATTATCACTTAAAGTTTATATCTTATTGGATAATAACTATAAAATGCAATACAAAAAATACATAAGCATACTCATCAATTCTTTGATTTGAATTCTGGATTGTGATATAGTTATTTCAAATAAAGGTAATTTTATAATGTAATCAGTTTATCTCATCTCACTTTAATGTTGTTAACCAATGAATTCATATTACACAATTGAGCAACAATCAGACAAATTTATTTGATTTAAGTTAAATTAAAATTTAGTAATAAATAAATATCAATATATCATATATATATATATATATATATATATGTTAATAGATTGTAAACAATTGATATGTATACATATTGAATGCATAATAAATCATCAACTGACATTAATTTTATATTTAAATATGTAATTGCCTATTGACCTTCAATTATTTAATATCAAATATGAAACATATATGTTTATGTAATACAAAATATGTTGTAGGTCATTTATACTTTCCAAGATATGAGAATTTAATACACATACATCTTATATAATTAATATATATAATACTAGACCATACTTCCCTGCAGAATTCTGCTCCTAATCTTGCACTGAGCATGAAATGATTAAGATTTAACAGGGAAAGAAATGGATACCAATTTAGCAGATTGTCTGTACTTATATATATTGGTACTTCCAGCTAAACTGATAGAAAGAGTTAATTGACAGGACTCTGCCAATTAAATACACCTTTAGTTGATATCCTTCTCGAATGCCTGAATGTTTAGACCTAAGGTAAGTACACATTTTTGAAAAGTCTATTTATAGATAGCTTTTGTGCACCACTTCTAGAAAAGAATAAAAATGAATTTCCTCCCTCCTAGAAATATGTGCAATACCTTATGGTCAGTGGAGCATGAGAATAAGATTTACACCCCGGTAGAGTGATATCCCATGTGGCTAGCTCAGTACTCTACATCTAGGGTCTTCAATGGGTAAGTTAAATGGTTATTAAAGGTACATGATTGATAAGGAAAGAGTACATTTTATCAAATAAATAATAATATGAAGACAAAACCAATTTAATATTATGATTAAATATTTATTTAATCCCAAATACCCACCACCGATTCATACTTAAAATGATATAAAAATAAATAAATGAATTATTATCACAAACCCATATATATATTTGAGGCATTGAAATGGATAAAATATAAATACAATTTTAAATGAATAAGAAAAATAATAAATTCCTAAAACTATTTACGTTTCCTAATGAATGGAAGTGGTTTGAGCTTTTTACCCTGTAGAAATAAGTTATTTCTTGTGTGATTTGATATATATTCCTCATATAAGATTTTCGGTCATACTGGCATACAGTTCTACTCAGGACTTTAAAACCTGTTTTATTGATAGCAAATATAATTTTTTAAAAAACTACTATGTGTGCATATATCTGTACTATAAAATATTTTATTAATTTCTTATTTTACATGTCAATAAGGCTGTGTTAGCTCAGATACCATAGAGCACTCAACATAAGGTGCTGTATCTATTTGCCTTTTACGATAAATTCTTATACATGTATATACGTGAAGCACAATTATACACTCACTACTATTCTAAATATAAAGTTATTAGTGAACTTGCTTATGGAAAATTTACAATAAATAAACCCTTGGGCACTCATCATAAGATGCCACAGTGACAAAAAATAACTTAAAAGGATATATGGATAAATACATTTTTAGATACTCAACATGAGGTATCGTATTTACCGAATATTACAAGTGTATGTGCACGTATATACACATGTATATTTATGTATGACAATTTTCAGGAGTAACAACAAGAAGAAAAACAAATAGCAACAAAAAAAATCTAATTGCAACCTTTGCTGAAAATACTAGAATTTGAAATAGAAAAATGAATTAAAAGATTTAAGTAAAAGCTGTATCATTATGCCTGTAATAACCATAAATTCAATATATATATGCGAGAGACAACTCTCTCTACTTTTTTTTTTTAAATGATTAATAATAATAATAAAAATGATATTTTTCTAATTATTGGAAACGTCAGAAGTAATTAATTCAGTATTATAAAATATTTTTAAAAGAAACTTATGTAGGTGTCTTCATCTTCTCCTGACTGGGCTTTGAGTGGGCTTCAAGTCAACTGGCTGTGTGGTGAGGATTTTATCTCATTCAGGCATAAGCAAGGCAGCTTTTGTCATCAGTGTGGCAGGCTGGAACTGGTGTGATCACATCTTGGTGATTTGGACAGAGAAAGGGCAGGTGGACCGGCTGGTTTTCTACCCCATGGTCATTTTAGTGGAAGCTCTGGTAGATTTCTCCATATTTTCTATCTGCTATAATACAATAATTATTATTAAATGTTCATTCGCTATCTTGAATGGTTCATTAAATCCTTAAGAAATCAAGAGTTCTTAAAAGAACTGTATAATGGATTTCTTCTTAGAAAATATCAGCAGTAGTCTAATCCATAAATTAATCTCTAAGTGGCTAGATGATTGAAGAATTCTGGAGCCAAAGTAGTGAATGACTTGAATGCCAAAGAAAGAAAGAACTGAATCCCACAGCACAGACTAAAACCTATCAATCCCACTCATAAGAACTAATTCAGATAGCCGTCTGAGAAGTATGAATCAGCCAACCCTTTTAATTTACCTTATCACTTAGATTATAACATTCCTTTCTATTTTTCTGATTAAATTCTACATTTTAGGGTTTGATACAATGATTAGTTTTCATCTTGAATACTCAGGCCACTTCATTACAGATATTAATTCAAAAGAATTTTATTTTATCTATAAAAAAATAACATTTTAATTTTAACATTCGTTATCAAACATATTGCTTTTTGATTAAGTTTTTACCAAAGCAATTAACATTTTTTTGATTATGGAATAAGATTATAGTTTTTAGAAAAGTAATTAAAAAATAAAATATATATACAAGTATGTTGGAACAATTACTTTAATTATTTATTTTACTAATATGTTCCAACATTTGATCCATTTGTTTAATAAAGTTTGCTTTTCTCTATTTGAATTTTTCAGAGAAAAGCAAAATACATAAAATGATATATACTGAAAGTATACAAAACAATAAAAAAAAAATACATCAGTTTATTATACACGTATTTGTGTACAATATGTTAAATTGGTGTGTGTGGGTATTGTAATGCTCAGACCCACCTTCCATTTTTAATGTAGCACATTTATATATTTGTTATGCTTAATATATACAAATTTACATGTTTATCTGCTGTAAATTTCTTTACAGCAGACTTTGTGCATGGACATTTGATAATGCCTGGCACAATATATATATATATATATATATATATATATATATATATATATATTCTAACCTTGTCTTGTGCATCCTCACTTCAGAATAGTATATGATATAAAATAAAACGGGTTCTAGCTCAGTTAATAATTAATAAATAAAATATTCAGCATTAAAATTAAAATGTTTCACTAGCTCAAATTTAAAATATGAATAAGGTTCAGTTTTTAAATAAATATTTACTATTTTCATGAGACTTGAAGTGAAAATACAGGTGACAAGATAGATCACATTGAGCCAATATCCCACAGGATACTACCTCAATGGCATAAGAACACTATCCCCCCTTATTACTATTTCAAATAACAAACTCATAGTATTCTTACGACTTTAATAACTTCTACTCACTAAGATTAAACTAATAATTAAGTCTTAATCTTCTATTTGTAATAATCTAGCTCAATAAAATAATCTCAGGTTCATAAAGTTTATTCTAAGTTAATTTAAAAATACGGTAGTAAAATATGAGAAGGGATTTTATGTCATAATCTACACTGAAACTAATAATAATAAATAATAATAATAATATTCTTCATTGTTTAACTACTACTGGATATCTTTTCTTTTTGTTATATTTTTATTACCATAATAAAATAATAAAATAATTTTATATAATCTTTTATCTTCATGTAATAATATAATAAATACGTGGTAGCATGTGATAACCTGATAAACAAAGGATGTGTGGCAACTGATAGCATATAATTCACTATACTATTGTGATAACTGATTTATGACCAATAAAACAATGTAAAATTATAATTATTTAATTAAAAGAATACCAATAAAATATTTAAATTCTTAAATATAACTCTCTATTTATCTTTTTGTGCAAAATTATATATTTGTTTCAATTGTTATGAATATATCATGATTTCATGCAGTGAAGTGGTGAAATAAACAATCCAGAGACAAAATTTTGAAAAACAAATTTTAACAAAATTTATTAACAGCAACAAATAAAATAAACAATTTATGTACACTATTTACAATGGTTATCCCTAGATTATTTTTACATTTTTATCTACTAGGTTATAAAAAAATAATTTATAGTTTACTTATATCTTTATTTAAACTTAAGACAAAATAAAATGTTACTATTTGATTTCTCGTTATTATTACAAATATATTTATTTATTTTATTAGCAAAATATTTCATCCTTAATATTATTAAATTATCCTATTTTTAAAAAAACATTCATAGAAAAACATTCTACAGAAAACAAAATTAACTTTATAATGAGTATGGATTTATCAAAATATTAAAAAAAAATTTCATCTTGCAAAGTCAAAGATGTTACATAAAATATTCATCCAAAATTCAGTACTAGATTTTATTGTTTTATCATACGATGCTTACTAATCATAATATATTCTTATTTAGCCTTAATTTAGTATGATATAAGTGTAACAATCAATATATTCCTGTTATTCAATAAACAAACAACAATATACTATGCCTATTCCCTACATTTATTGTATATCATTGTTTTTTTAAAATATGCAATACTTATTTTTCTCAAAAAAAAAAATAATAATAAAGCATTCAAAAATAATTAACATTTTAAGAAAATGTCTTTGTTTAGATACTCTATTTTAAAAATTTATATTTCATTTCCGAAATAAATTCAAAAATATATTCTATGATTCTTTCCTTTCCTTAGGATTCATTGGACCTTCAATTTTAAGTTATAAAATTCTATTCCTTCTAAGCAAATAAACCAATCTTATACAAAACGATAGCATAACCTAAGCTCTAAATTATTTATCATTTCTTTTCAAAATATCTTACTGAACAATGCAGTTACATGAAATAAAGATAGCAAAACAGATGTATAGGATTTAAGGAAGAAAGCTAGAGTATCACTCTTAATATATCTCAAAAAATCATGGCACAGTGCAAAGAGGTATGACCTTTACCTGTCTAATAACCTCTAACATGAACGATGTTAAAGCTACTTCTTCAGCTTTATTTAAAAACATCAAATATTTAAAGACATATAAAACACTGTCCAAATAAAATGTGTATCAGTCATAGGGCTTTGTTAACTATGCTGATAACCACATAAAGACTAAATATTATTTCTATTCCTTATCATATCCTATTTTTTTAAAAAATACATCATCTTGGTTTCCTGCTAACTATAGTACTTCCAAGCCACTATCTCAACATTATTTCTCAAGATTTTTCTACATCTTACATCGATAAATAACTATCTGCATTTACAAAACAATAAATAAAATTCATTGATAGTTTAAAACAATTTCACTGTTCCATAGGAAAAGTTTGCTTACTTCATTATTCTATATGTTTAATCATATACAATCTACTTAGACAATATTTGAATATCCAATAACATGAAAGTTCTAAAAGAATCACATAATTATTTGTTATTATGTTGGATTATATCACTAATATATATATAAAAAAATCATTGTATGCATATTTTCAAATCAATCCTATCTCATAATGTTTTTGAAAATGTTGTATGAAAATGCGTTACATATAATTAAAACTTTTACACTTCATTCCTACTATTCATAGATGATCTAAAAAAAACAAAATATACATTATAAATTATTAACAGTTATTATTATTACCAAATAACCCTTTTTATCTGGTCATCTTTTTTTAGTAGGCTTCTTCCATCCACTTGATATAGAAAAACATTACATACATAAACGAAAAGACACATACATACATTTTATTTAAAAATATTCTTATCTAAATTATTAGATTATATTATAAATTTTATGTTATTAACAAATTAAGGTTTTATGTTTTCCTAATCTTATAAATAGAAAAATTTACATTTAACTAAGTTAGTAAAATAAAAATTTAAAACTATAATTACGTCTTCACTTGACCATAGTTCATGATAAAATCCAAAAATGTTTATTATTTTCTCTAGAGTTTTAAAATGTTCTCCTCCAAGTGCGTTAAAGTTTAAAAATAAAAATAATTATTAATCCATTTAGTAAAATTTATAGAAAATAATCCTGGGTCTTTACTGTTCAGAATGAAAATTATTAAACTGTAATATTAAAGAATTATTCCCATGAAGTTTATTCAATATTCTCTGATGCATCACTCTGTTCAATATAACTTAAGTTATCCGAGAAACTTTTACACAATATTTGTATTTTCATGGATCCATCCTTTATTTATTTACTATATGTTCATTTTTTTTATATAGGTTTTATTTCTTAATAAGTTCTTTTTAATTCTTGTAAAATATATATTTAAAAAAAAATGTTTCCTTCAAAAAGGACTAAACATTCTATTTCTTTCATTATAATTTATGATAACTCATACGATATAAATATCTTATTCTTTTTTTAAGAAAAAAACTCCTGGATAAGCTTATAAATAATGCGTCACAAATTTTTTAGATGGCAAATAGTTTTCTGTTTAAGCTTCCAGCATGATGCCCGAATTATTTTTATATGAGTTAGAATAATCCTCCGGTTGAGCATAAATAAAGCTGTATTATAATTTAAACATATTTTATTTCGTAGTATATCCATCTCTATTGCGTAGTTTAGGTTAAACTTCAGATAAAATACTCCTGGCAAGTAACTTTTAAAAAACTAGAAAATCATTTCCACGAAGTTTCTAAATATATATATATATATATTTTAAACTCTCTTTTGCAAAATACTTTAAAATTATCAATTAGTTTTTTGCAGATAAAGTTATAAAAAAGTACTAAAAAATTGACTAAAATAAAAATTTAAAAATACTATCTCTTTGATAGCTATAATTTACCTTTCTCTGGTTTCAATACATTATTAATCTCCTCTTATACACCCATGCAATTCATATTTATAATCTGTAAGAATACCTCATTTGATTGGTTGATTCTTACTTTAACTTGAGAACAAATTTACATATTTTCAGTTTATAGCAGAATTATATTTGAAAATAAAAAATTATGACGTAATGAACTTAAAATATTATTTAAAATATTACTTTTAAATCAATTATTACTTTATCAAAATTATTTAAACATTTAAAATAACTTTTAAAATAACTTTAATAACCTATTCCATTTTTAATATTCAATTTATCTAGTTTTATTTAAATAAAATATTTAATTTTTATATTATGAGTGTATTCGTCTTTATGATACTATTTTAAAACATTTAGAAACATTTATAACAACTATTTAATATTCACTTCTATGATAGATAGTAATTACATTCAGTTCTATAATACAACTTTTAAACATTTCAAACTCTGTTATTAATTCAAACAAGCAGTGTGTGAAAGTATGTAGTATACAAGTCACATGATCAACATAACTTTGACAGACGATTTTCAATCTATTTCTCTGCCTAGATTTATAAAATTGATACACTTATTATATTATATAAAATAATTATAAAAAATTTGGAAGAATAATTTTAAAAATATGGAACTAGATATAATATTCACCATCATAAAGTTTATTTTAAAAATATACTATATTAATTTTGACTATTGAATATGATTATAAATTTTAATATAGCATTTATTAAATTATCAGTTTTAAACTATTAAAATCGAATTTATTAAATATACTTTTAATATTTATAGCTGTGTTATTTAATATGTCCAGCTTTTACAACCATATGCAACAATATTTTAAAGCTTTACATAACTATTTTTAAATGATTCGCTATAATTTTATATACTACGTATTTTCTTTAGCTTCAAATTGTACTTTAAAAATATAATTGACAAACTATAATTAAAGTATTAAAAGAACATATTCTAAAATTTAAAATTTTTAGTAATTGACTGTTATGAACTATTACTGACCTATAGAAAAGGGCACAATATATATATATAGTAACCGAATAGAATGAGAGGGGGTGTGAGAAAGAGAAAAGGAAGGAAAAGAAATAATGGAGGAAGAGAATAGAGGGAGAAAATTATGAAATGAAGGTAAAAATGATGATGATGAAAGGTAAGTGGAAAGAAAGAGGGAGAAGATGATAAGGAAGGTATAGAGAGAGATAAATTGTATCTCAATGAAATGAGAGGGGTGTGTGAGAAAGAAAGAGAAAGAGATAATAATGAAATGAGAGAGGGGGAAAAGAAAGAGAAGGAGAAAGAGATAATGTTAATAATGAAATGAGAGGTAATGATAATGGTAAAGATAAATGATGGGAAAAGAAAAGAATTGAGAGGGAAAAGAAATGGGGAAACATAATAGAAATTGTATATATAATGGAGAGAGAGAAGAAATGAGATGATGGGAAAGATATGAAAGAGAAATATAAGAAGAAAGTGGAATAAAGAAGAGAGAAATGAAATGAGATGATAGAAGAAACTCTTAACGAATGTTTAAATGACTGAGATGATAGAAAAATATGAGAAATGACATGAAAAGAAATGAAATATAAATGAGAGACTCTAAACGACTCGGCTCAGTGGAGTTACAATAAATTTAAAGAAAAAAGATGATGATCCAGAGATGTGTAATCAAATAAAGATCAAATCCAATACTGATGAACTATAACTACTACAGCATATTAATCTTTTAATAAACCATACAAAAGATTATCTAAATCACTAATCAATGCTTACTATATTAGTCTTACCAATAGATCATACACTCTCTGAATAAGACTAATGATACTTTGCTTTAAAAGATTATCTTACAGAATTATATTTAATAAAACAACAAGGGTAAATAACCTCAGGGATTTTAAAACTAAAACTCTTGTGCAAAATTAATGTTTAAGTTAAGTTGCCTAATAAAGAATTACTGTGATTAATAAATAAATGACATCTTAGCTGACCATAAAATAATTACCATATGTTTAATCTTAAAATAATAAACAAAACAAGTATTAATTCACAGCAATTTAATGAATCAATTTAAATTTAAACTAATAATGGCCTATTATCTAAGATATTACTCGAGCAAAGAAAAAAGCAAGGGTACTTTTAATGCCTTTCCATACTCACAGACAACCACTAAAGACCTCAAATGCAAATGGATTAGAATTCTTTAAATATATAAGATTTAAGATGATGATCGATGATGTGCAGTGAATATAAGATAAGGTGGAGCTTTTAAAATAATATTAATTAAAATATTCTTCTGAAGTACTAATATGGTTAATCTGATATTGCATAATCTTTAGTCTGAAAGGATATACTGATACTTAAAAGAAATAAAGTTTTAACTAAGTATTTAATTATGTATCTGCTATAGTGCAATTATCTGTATTTGTGATTCAATATGAGAATCATTTACTTTAACATAGCCTTTTAATTTTCAAGACAATATCAACTAGATTTAATTAACTTAGAATATCCTTGTGAATTTCTGAATTGAAGATTCAATAACTTTAAAATTTTAAGATTTTATGAACTTGGAACCCAAGACAATAATATATTTTCATATAAAAGTAAAACAAACAAAACAAAACTTTTTAAATAATAATAATTTGGTTTATTAATAACGAGAAGAAATGTTTACAAATGTAGTAGAATACAAACAGTACCAATACTGCACTAAGATTTAATATAAGTATTTGGACTCTTAACAGTTTTATTTAACTTACATTAATACATTTAAGAACAGATAAAGGGGTTATTCAATGTTACTTTCTTTTAATAATTGGATTTTTCTCAAAAAATACTTTAAACTTTAATTATCATATGTACTTAATAAGCACACTACTATTCTTCTTTATTAGACTAATTTATAACATTATTGTGGAAGGGGTTATGTGGAATTGAGGAAGTGGGCAAGGAAGAGAATGGAATGGAAGAATGGATGAACTGATTAAGTGACTACTCTCTGGACCTGTCTATTGAACAGACTACTATTGATTGATTGATTGTGTCATCTAATAATCAGAATAACACAGAACTAGGTTTATATTGAAAACCCTAAGCTTAATTTTATACTCCTAAACTTAACAAATGCTAAGTTGGAATAAGCATATTCAGCAATACTTTTGAAAAATATCATCACTAGTTTCACGGATATAACTAATATCATAGCTAGATATATGTTTAAATCAGATTAAGCTAATATTAAAAATAAACTAACTTAAGGGTATGGGACAATCATTCATCAGAGATCACTTATACTTTTTTTTAAAAATAACTTTAGTCCACATAAAATTATTCCCTCAATGTTTTAAAGATAATGATGTAACCAACTTACAAATCCAGTGGCAAAATTCTGGATGAAAATAATAAATTAGTATGTGTGAATTGCCACTTATACCATATGCATATTTAACATACTTTAAAATAAATATAACTTATTGTTGGTTAGCTTGTGATGATAAAACTATCATAGCAACACAATTCAAACATTGATATACCTATGAGCCTTAAATTAGCTACAACTACCTGAAGAAATACATTTCCTCAAACAAGCATATCTTGTCATCACAAATCTAAAACAAATGCAACATCACCTACTGTGGTGGAATTAACATTAAGTCATCATGAATGATAGGCAAAAAATATAAAAATACTAGGTTCCTCAGAGCTGGAAAAGAATGTGGTGGCTTCCAAAAAAAATACCTAACCTTGAGGCAAAATGAAGATGTCTGGAATTCATCTACAGTACATCTGGGAACAGAAAAACACACCAGAAAAGCACGATTCTCTTTCATGGGATTTCCAATGCTTATAAATGTGATCATCACTGAAAAATACAATATAATAACCCACTTTTGGGAACAACCACTATCAAATCATGGAAATACAATACAATAAGGATGGAGGATTTTATCTACTCCATAAGCATATTCAAAAATTATTAACTAAGCCTAACTCTATGAGGCTAACAAATACTAACTAATAGCAAGATATATACTTCACCTGAACTAACTAAGTTATTTCTAAGAAATGTATAAAAATACAAAATGTATATCCAATGTTCGAACCAACAAAGTAAACTATGTGTCAACTGACTACTGTAGAAAATACTTTAAACTTAAATGCATATAAAATTCTAGGCAAGGCATTATGCACACATACAAAATATTAAATGCTAAAATATAGTGACTAGTGGACTTTTAAAATTGTAAATTAAATGCAAGAATATTTACTTCTCGATGAATATAAAATATTTGTAATTATTATTAATATAACATTCATAAAACAATTGAATGGATACTCTCTGATAAACTTCTTTAGTAAATTTAAAATAAAAATTGAGTAAAACATCCCATTTATATGAAAATAAGACTGTGATATTTAATCTCTATAAATAAAATTATTAAATAGAAACTAGCTAGTGTAATGCTTAATAAATAAACTCTAAATCTACTTAAGAATGGCCAAAAAACATTTGCTCATTCAAGTAAACCTATTTCATTTTAAAATTATAACACTAGTTTACCTGTATATTTATGCAAAAGTGTTACAAAAAAAATTAATAGCATAAATATTTTTATGGTTTCCTTTTTTTTTTAAACCAATAAAGCAGACCATAAAAAATAATACATTAATTCAAGTTCATATTTCAGCTCCTTAATGATTTTTCCATTTCATAATGTGTAGACAATTTATCCAGGTTAAGATACATATCCGAATTCGAAGCTTCAATTATTACATTTATACACATGGCAATGATTTTCAAATGAAAATGTTCAATATTTTCTTAATAATACTTTTTTAAAACAATTTTAAAAAAAAACTTAAATAATAAGATTAAGCCGGCATAAAACAAAATAAATTCTTCAGCTGAACACACTTTAATTTATTTATAGGATCCCAAGTTCAAAATTGCATATAATAATAATATTATCTTTTTATCTGAATTTCTTTCCTCTTTTAGGAAAATGCTTCTTTTGAAATATAGTTTTTAATTAATTTTCCTAATAATATTCCAAGACGTGTTTTAGTTTTAAAACCAATTTCCTTTGATTACTTTTAAATATGAGAATAGAATTTTTTTATCGTTCAAGACGTTTCTCTGTTTATAAGCTATAATTAATGCCATAAAGTTATTTATAAATACTGGTAAGTATGACCATTTATAATGTACTTAATAACTATAAATTCATTATCAATCATTACAGATTGCTTTAAAGTTACTTTGTAAATAAAAGTTATCCTTTAAAATGTATATATTATCTGTTTGCATTTAGCTAAACAAATCATTTTCACCTATGTTAAGATATAAGTAATAACTTTTCCTTTTTTTTAAAAAAAAATAATCATTTTTTATAGTTTTACTGTAATCGAACGTAGTAGCTTCCTTATAATGTTCTTTTTTAAACTTAAAATTTTTTTCTCTTTTTTTTTACATATACTTTTAATCTAACAGGAAAAACAATTAGTATTTTACTTTCAAAATA
The DNA here is from genome assembly GCA_028023455.1 of Epiperipatus broadwayi. Taxonomy (NCBI): domain Eukaryota; kingdom Metazoa; phylum Onychophora; class Udeonychophora; order Euonychophora; family Peripatidae; genus Epiperipatus; species Epiperipatus broadwayi. Next base: position 375,074 of record JAQFVV010000433.1, on the reverse strand, counting down.
GTTTAATGCAACTGAATGCTTATCTATGGAAATGATTAATAATTCATTCCTTAACCTTACTTTCAAGTAAAGAAAAATAAACAAGTTAAAGTCATATAATATGTGAGACACTTCATTTATTCTAGACATTTTTTTACTATAATTTCTATGCCTCGACTGAAATTCAAATTGTCAGAAAAACAGATTACCTTTCTTTTAGCCATCCATCATTACAAGACGATTTTAAATATTTTAAACATACTTATATTTTTTAGAAATATCAAGCTTTTTTTTAAAAAAAAATTACTTTTATTAATAAAATTTTAATATCCAGCACCAGTTGAATCAAAACAAGATCAGCCCCTGGATGACCCCTTGGATCTCCATTTTATCTCACAATTTTTCATCCACCTACAATTCATTTAAAAACCAATAAAAACTATTTTTTTTATTAAATTTTAATATTCTGACAAACCAGTTGTGGAATCAATCTACTGATGTAATCAATATAATTTTCCCATACCATGTGATTCTCAGCTGCAAAGTCAAAATTTTTTTATTAACAAATATTATGCAACAATTTTTTTAATGATTTTTTATAAATATAAAATTTTAAATTTATACCCTTTATTAAACCCTTAAATATTTCATTAAAAATAATTTTATCCACACATTTTCTTTATTTACTTATTTTAAACAATATTGGAATTAAATTATTTTTTTATTCTTATCTTTCCATGTCTATGCATGCACATATATTCTCACATAGTCTGGCCTTACATTAATTGTTTAAATTTTTTTTTTAAATTACAACAATACAATGTTAATAAATATTTAATCTAAATAATTTTTATAACTGGAATGCTAAACTACAAAACTAATAACAAATATTCTTCTTTCTTTTTTTAATAAACACTTACATATCATTTTTTAAAATTTATTACTTAATTATTCTGACTTATTTATAATATCTAATTATTATTCTTTAGACATTAAAATGGATTATATAGTAGTTATTTTAGAATACATTTAATACTATTTATCAATTCACAATTATTTTTTAACATTTGCTTATGTTAAATTATTACCTAACATCCCTTAACAAACCAACTGACACTATTAAAATATTTAGATTATCCTATTTTAATAATTAACTAAGTTAATTTTCATTTTTATCATCATCATTTTTTAATCCAAAATTTTAAACAAAAGGTTAAGCTAAGATAACCTTGATTACCTCTTGGAACTAAGTGACACTTCAGTTAGGTACAATATATTGTACCAGGTTCGATCCATTGTCGATCATACTTACTCTGCAAGCTTGGTTTAGCTGGGTTTCAACCTTATTTATAATAAATTTATAATCTTATATGATAAATATGACATGAACGAACTGACATGTTTGAGCAAAATGAAGAATACTATTGATAGCAGAGCTGTCAATAATACCCACGATCAGACCGAGCAATGCAACACATAACACGATCACATTTCCAGATCGTGGCCCACCTTGACTGCTAGATTCAAAGCCCTACCATCCAAACACTTTATTTGTTTTGGAGTAAACCCCAGGTGCCAGCTAGTCTAAAACTAACATGTTTGGACAGTAGGCCCATAATCCAGTGCTTGAAAAATTTCTTAACTAGCTCAGTCTATTTTTTTTTAATTCAATAACAAGTTATTCCTTAACTAGTGGCAAAAAGAATTGACCAAAAAAATAAAGCTTTAAGTTTAAAAGACAGTTTATTTTAATTAACACTAATTATTAAAGTTTTAAACTACTTTAGATATTTTTTAATTAGCATAAACATTTAAGGTACTTATATATAACCATGCGCACACATTTTTAAATACACATGAAAATATAATCTAACAATGTTAAATCACAAAGTATTAAATAGTATAATAAATATTAAATATAATGCATTCAAACCAACATGCACATCAATAGTTCTTTATGCATCAACACCAATGACTACTTTGAATTTATAAATGGAAATAAGAAAGTTATTAAATACCTAGGTTTTTGGAGCATGGACATTTTGGTTGTTTGCTTCCTGTGTTTCCAGTGTGTTTCTCAATTGTTTTATTACCAGCCAGCTGGTGTTATACTTCTGTGGAGGATTACTGTTGATTGACAATCCTGGTTACTTCTTTTATTAAGGTTAAGGATGGTTATTTATTTTGTGGCACTATTATTATTAAAACAGTATACTCAGACAGCTCTCATTTATTGGGTGGCTGTTACTTCATCTCAGGCAGAGTACTGGTATTTAGACAAGGTTTGAAGTTCATCATATGTTTTGATGAAGCTATTATCACTTCATGACTGCTTGATGAATTGAACTTGTAGATTGACTGATCAAAACTAAAACTGAACTGCTTAATAAAAATTGATTATTTATACATAAGATGTGTTGTCATTTTGATATCGTCCAGCTATATCTGTTGTTGAAGTTCTTTCCTTGTTTTAATTGTATTCCTTTGAGATAAGCTTTTAATCCTGTTGTTGGAGATATCAATTAGCAGCCATACATGTTGTTTTTACATTTTTGATTAGTAGCCATCGGTTTTTAAATATAATTTTCCTTTATTTCATGTTAACATGCACGTATTTATGCAATGTTTATAATCACACATATATATTTTATTAACAAGCATTCATCATTTACGCACATGTATATTTTAATCCAAACTCAACACTAGTTTTAAGATTACCCTTTTTCTTTAACCCAAATAAAAAAGATTTATATTTTTAAACTTTAAGTTATATTTCAACTAATAATAATAAACTCTTTACTTCTTTTTATAAAACTTTTAGTTTGACTTTTCTAAAGCAAACCCCCCTCCTCTTTTTTAATTAATTAATTGTAACTTTTATTTCAAAAACTCTTAGATTTTTAATTTTACTTTTACGAAAACAAACTGCAATAAAACTCTTAAACTTTTATATACTATTTTTTTTAATGAATAATTTTATTTTAATAATTTTTTAGACAATTTATTAAATGTACCAACCATGATATTGGTACTATATATATATATATATATATATATATATATATATATTGTAATCTTTGGTTTTGCCAAGAATGCTGATATTTCATTTATTGTAGATATTTAATAAAAAAAAAAAATTTAAGAAATTTTCATTAAGTTAAAATATATTTGCAAATCATATTTATTAAGATTAAATAAGCATATGAAGATCTAAATAGTACATTATTTAAAGTATTTCTGTCATAAATAAATATTATTGTATTTTACTTTAATGTTTTTTTTCCCCAAGTACTTTAAGTTTAAGATTAAAATAAATTTTAATGATTTAAACCCAGAAGTGTAGCTAATAAGAGCTTAATATTAGAGAAGTTTATATTATTCTAATACAGTTTAGTATATCCAGTTTGGTTCTTGAATAAATCATAATACTAGTTAAATTAAATTTTAATATAAAAAATTAATGTGTAATTATGATTATTATAATAAAGTATTTTATTTAAACTAGTTCTTAATGATAATCAATTTATTTGTTAAAATAGTATTATTAAAATTGAATTTAGAGATTAAATTAAATTAGTTGACTTGAAAAATAGGTAATTAGTTTAGTGCTATTTAAAATAAAAAGAGTTAAATTGTGTAGTTTAAAAGATATGAAATAATTTCTAGATGTGTGTCAATGTGCATGCATAAGTAATTTTAATTTTTATTTATTAATGGAAATATTTCTTTATTTTACAATATTGAATAGTATTTTAAAATATTCTTATTTAGTTAAAGAAATAAAATAAAATATTGGTGAACCTCTAAATTTGTTCATTATTATAATAATTATTATATAATATTTATTTTTACTCTATTTTAACAATATAATTTTTTAATTTGTATCTTTGAAAATAAACATACCTAGACTATCATGTGTTTGACTGATTCTCTAGAAAATATTTAAATTGTTACTATTTTTAGATTTGGGCCATAGATACTAAACTTGTCAATCAAAATGATTGATGTCAGCAAGCTATATAAGATGCATACACAATATTAATGATTGATTGAATTTTTTTGTCCATCAACTTCATGAGAAAAGCTTTAATAATTAAAAATTAAAAGTATAATTTTATTTTTTAAAATACGTTTAATTTTTTTTCCAAGTAAAGTCAGTATGCAAGAACTATCAGATGCTAAGTCTGATCCTAAGTTAATCAAAAATCTAAATCAGAAATATTGAAGAAAGAATTTGGAAATCAAAATGTTAAATAATTGTCTACTAATGAATAAAGCATTATTCTACAAAACGAACACATTTCAGGTATTAAACATAATTTATTCAATTTCATTTAAGAATTATTACTTACTTATGTCCCATGTTTACCATGAACTATTCAAATTTCTTATTTTAGAGTAAATTCACTAGAAATTTAGCTTAATATTAACTATAACAGTTTTAACATTCTTTAATAATTCATTAAGATAATAATAATTGTCAGAAACTTTTAAATTTTTTTGCTATCTATTAAACAGTTTGTCTTGGATAAATTTATTTAAAGAAACTAATTATTCAGGAGAAAGAAAATCAATTTGTTTTGGACACTATTGACATTTTATTATCATCAATAATTAATGTTATTTGTTGTCTTAACTAAAAAAAATGCTTGATAAATTAATTTATGCTCTCAAGAATTTATTCAAAATCAAAAATATTTAAAACTTTTTGTGTTATGGAATGTTATGTTTATAGTATTAGTAAATTACATTTTCAGACTAAATGTAATTAATTTTGACAAAAATTACTATTATAAAATTTATGTATTCTTTTATGTATGAAATGATTAGTAGAAGCTTGTTCTTTTTTTTAAAACTGCTATATTTAAATATTTATTTTGAAACTGCTTAAATTTCAAAAAGAAACTTTTGATCAAACCATGATATAAAAGTATTTTGACTAAACTGCATTATATTTGAATGTTTTGTTCAGAAAATTTGCTTAATTATAAAAAAGGTATGTGTGTCACATTACTATATTAGATATTTTACCTAGAAAAACTGCTTAATTTGGAAAATAAATGTTTATGAACAAACCACTGTATTGAATATCTTGCTTGGAAAAACTTGCTTAAATTGAAAAAGAAGAATGTGTGATTAATTACTATATAATAATAATTACCTGCCTTTTATAAAATAAAAAATGAGAGTCATGGTATGAGAAGTGTTGAAAACTATTCTGACAATTATGTCAATCATATGATGATGATTCCTGAAATAATGGCTATTTATTTATTAACATCATCTTTGTGTGTGTATGTATGAAATCTTTATAAAAAATCTATTAATGCTTATTCACCTTTTTAAATTATATTGACAGCCTTTGGAAAAACATACTTACTTGTTAAATTTATTTACTATCAAACCTGAAGCTTTGCAAGATTAAAAACTTTAATATTTTATATTTTTATAAAAAGAGCTTTGGTAAAATTTTATGCTTTAGAGTTAAGGCATGCAGTTATAACTTATTATATGCTATTTTAAATATTATATTTTTTAATATTTTACATGTTATGGTCTAGAGTGCATGGCAGAGATTTACTTATTATTATTCATGATACTATATAATGACTTAGTATTAAGTTATTTTAAAGAGTATTGTTTTGTCCTTTATTATGAGAACTATATTTTTATAATGAATGTTTATGTGTTTATAAAACATGATGTATATTTCTTGTTCTTTTAATTGCTTAAGGCTACATTTATCCAGTCATATTTGACAACTATATTACTTTTTCAGTTTTATGCATCAATTTAGTATTATATTTATTGAGAGTTTATAATCAATTCCTCTCTTAAATAGGTGATATGTTATCTGATCATTGTACATTTCCAAGATACACAAATTTTATTTCTGCCTTGATGATTTGGAGATAAAGCTTGGCTCTCTCATTGTTACTATTGAAATAATTTAGATATTTTGTGAGCAGATAGAGGGTCACTCTCTCTAGTATTGCTGATATTTTCCTTGAAGGGTATTTCTCTTATGTTTTATGATTGTAAAATGCATTATTTTTGGTGGTTCATCCCCATTTTATTATATATGTCTAGAGACAAGTCCTAACATATTTTCTTGCCCTCAGAAAGTAGATATGCATTTTGGGTTCATGCCATCACTAGGTTCATTGCTTTATTTAACTTCTTTTCCTCTTGGAAATATTTTCTTCTATTGTACTTACCACCGTGTATGGTGTAATGTATATTTTATTACATTGGCAATTGATAGGTTTGTTATTTTGAAATTATGCTACTTTCTTCAGAAGCACTTTTAACTCACTAAGTGTAGATTGAGTTTTTGATGTATGAATCTGTTTTGCTGTGCTGGGCCAGTGCTACATGAGACAAAACTGATAATGACTTGGGACAATAGCATAGTATGTATGGGTGTATATGTGTAATCTCTGAAAAAAATTTAAAGATTTAATGCAATTTCAGCAATTAAAGACCATAGAATTGGTAAGTAATATATAAATTAGTGAAAGGTATATTTTATAAAATTGTAGAATTGTTTAGAACATATATTTTATGCAAGAAGGTATAAAGTTTGTGCCATAAATATGTTTATAATTTAATAAAGTTCTATAATTTTAAAGACAAAAAATATTTTAGTGATAATAGCTATTCAATTTTAAGGATAAAATTTCATTTAATAATCTTTTACTTAACAGATGTACTTGTCCACCTAAGAACACCATAAATCATGGATATTTAATTTATCCATTTAATTTATTAATTTTAAATAAGTTTAAATTGTAAATGTATTCTCCTGTAAGCAACTGTATTGGGTTATTGTAACAGTGTTTTGAAAATTTTGTAACAAACTTCCCATAATGTTCATGTTTATAAAACTTGTTTATTGTAAAATAAATGTTATTTTTGTTGTTAAATCTTGTGTAGTGTCTTTACAATGTCTTGGTATTTGCCAATCAATATATCCAGAAATCTAAACATTGTGTAATTTATATTGCAAATACTATTATGCTATTTATTCAAAGTACATTCACATAAGTGGAAATATTAAACTATTTAATGATGATGATTTCACAGATGTAAATAATGCATTTGAAATAAAAATATTATTTATTTTAATCTATTGATCACTGTAATTTAAACTGCAATTTATTTAAATAAATCTGATTTTATCTTCAATCTTTTTTTATTTCCTTTTAATACAATTTATGTTGTTGATGAATATTTTGAGTGGTCATATCCTACAAGAAGATTGTATTATTCCAAATTTAGAGTTTTGTGCATTTTTGTTTTAATTAAAATATTTTATTAAAATTTTCCATTATTAAGTAGGTGAACATTTGCTGATAGACTAAATGTATGTCTTATCATGTTTATCACTAGAATATCATTCATTTTACTAACAACATGTCCATAAAGCAAACTATTAAGAAATTTAACATTAAAATATAAGAACCCTGAGATTATAATATCATAGTTCTATAAAATAAGAATTTATATTTACTGTTAAAGAAAAAGCAAAGTGGCATAAACAAATCAATAAGATTTATAAAAGATTATTTTATTAAAATGTGGATCTGATATTGGCTTTAAGATGATAAAGATGGAATTGAAAGTGTATGACTGTATTGGAGAGGGATAATGAAATTTTTTTTATTATAAGTAAAGAAATTATTGTACCATTGCTATTTTGTGATGTGTGCTATAAGTACTGAAAGCTTTGAAAGTTTCGTAAGAGTTTAGGTTTCTCCTCCTCTTAAAATTTTATTAAGTTATACTTTATAATGTTTAATGATTATTATTATCATTATTATTATTGTAGCTTGTTATTGTTAGCAGTAATTGTTATAGCAAAAAACCCTGAGCTTCATCTGATTCCTTGATTCATCACAATTCATAATTTACACATTGATCTCTGTTTACATCCATAGTTACCACAGATACAATTTTAGCTTGTCCAACATGTTGGCTTGATTTATGGATATTGATTTATGTCTATCATTTTGAGCTTTTTAATTTTGTTATAGGATAAAGACAATATCTTGTTATGTCTTCCTGAAGGTTTGTGATGATGGTGTTCTAGTTGTATTTTTATATTGGACTATTTTCATCATCTAATATGTGTGTTGAATGTCTTTAGAAAAGTTTAATTTTATTTAAATATTTTAAATACATTCAACTATTAATAATACAACAATAAACAGATTAGATAACTTTTAAACTGTACTCACAATTATTTGATAGACATAATATATACAATGTAATTTTTTTAATTTCAATATCAAGTATTCTGAAATATTTAATCTGAAGTCCAACAAACTATTAATATTTAGAATGCAAAGGAATTCAAAATTTTCCTCTGTCTCTGTATGTATTTTTTCAGGTTATTAAATATTTTTTGGCTTTCTAAATCAAAAGCACCTATACAAGTTGGGAAGTTTCTTATCCCGTTTTTTCATCTTATGAGATCTGAATTTGCATGTAGCAAATAATGATGTCGAAGAGATTTGTACATAGAAATACTGAAGGATAAACATAACGTAGATAAGATGATTGACTGTGAATAAATTCAAGGTTTCATTTATAATTTATGTAAATTATGGATTACTTATTAAGAGTTTGAATATTTAGATGCTTTAAAACCATTAACTTACGTGATGGTTAAATATTTATGAAATACATATATTGTGAGAGAGACTAGTCTAAATCTTTAGTTCCAACATAGATTTTGAGATACAGAAACAATTCTAGAAATTAGAAATTTATTTTAATACATACATTCTATAACACTAATAATTAGTACAGATATTTATTACAGTATGATAGATAGTTTCAAAAGTTGCTGTAATGTTGACAGAGATTATCTTTACTTCATGAGAGAATGATGTAATGAATAGATGGATACACCTACAAATTCTGCTTGGTTTCCATTTATTAGTATAAATATATGCATTTATTTAAATAAATATATATAACATCATGTGAAGTTTACCAAATCTATTTTAAATAATAATTGAACTGTTCTCTAGCTGCCAAGTTCGATAACTTTTTACAAAAAGAGAGTGGACTATCTCTTAATGTATTTTAAATCTTTTTATGTACAGTTATAGTTATTTAAATATATCGTCATCATCATCATCATCATCAACCATTATCAATCCACTACAGAATGAAGGTCTCTCCAAGTTCAATCCATCTTTTCCTATCTTTAGCTTCTCTTCTCCACATCACCTTTGCACACTTTCTTATTTCATCCACCCATCTAACATGTGGTCTCTTTCTGGGTCTTTTACAATCTCTTGGAATCCAGTTGAAAATTTCAATTGTCCATCTGTTATCATCTCTTCTAACAATATGTCCAGCCCAACTCCACTTCAGTCTTTTAATTTTTTCAATGAGGTCAGTAACACCTGTTTGTTCTCTTACCCATACATTGCATTTTCGATCCCTTCTTGTTACTCCCAACATGCATCTCTCCATACTTCTTTGAGTGGTCTGAAGTCTCTGTATTGCTCTTCTATTAAGTGTCCAAGTCTCAGATCCATAAGTAAGAACTGGCAAAACACATTTATTAAAAACCTTCCTTTTCAAACACATAGGCATATTTCCTTTTAGTATCAAGTTATTTCTACCAAAAGCACTCCAACCAAGTTTAATTCTATGATTAATTTCATCCATTATATTTCCATCTGTATTAATAATCTGACCAAGGTATTTGTAACTGTTAACTTCTTCTAACTCATCATAATCAATCTTTATTTTCATATTTTGAGAAAATCTATTAAACATTACTTTAGTCTTTTTAACATTTATCTTTAGTCCTACTTTCATCTGATAACTCCTGCAACATTTCCTGTAGCTCTAAAGCATTATTTGCAAAAACAACTACATCATCTGCAAAATCTAAATGACTTAAATAATCTCCATTTACTTTCACTCCTTTAGCTTCCCATTTTAATCCACAAAATACTTCTTGCAGCACTGCTGTAAAAAGTTTTGGAGATATGGAGTCACCCTGTCTTACACCCTTTTCAATGTTGATTTTCCTACTATCATTATGTAATCTAATTGTTGCTGTTGCATTTTTATAAATATTCTTCAAAATATGACAATATCCTGGATCTACACCTTGATGATCCAATGCTTTAATCACTGAAGAAATGTTTATAGAATCAAATGCCTTTTCATAGTCTACAAATCCTAAGCATAATGGCAACTCATATTCATTTGTCCTTTCTATAATTTCTCTCAATACCTGGATATGATCTACTGTACTAAAACCACTTTTAAATCCAGCTTGTTCTCTTGGTTGGTGGAAATCCAGTGTTTTCTGTAGACGAGTTGTAATTATCTTAGTAAAAATTTTGTATAAAACTGATAAAAGACTGATAGGTCTGTAATTTCTAATATCTTCTTTATCACCTTTTTTAAATATTAATATTAATACTGCATTCTTCCAATCATCTGGTACATCTTTATCATTTAGACATTTGGTATATAACTTTGCTAAAAAATTTTCTATTTCTTCACCTGCTTCTTTTAATATATCAATTACAATTCCATCATTACCTGGAGCCTTCCCTTTCTTCATAAATTTAATTGCATGTCTCACTTCCTCATTCAAAATTCTGGGCAATTTGGAAGATATAATAGGTATAGGAGGCACTTGTTCTTTATTACTATATAATTCTTGATAGAAGTCTTCTACACATTTTATGATGTCATCTCTCTTTTTAGTAATAATGCCATCTTTTTTTCTTATTGCAGATATAAATTTCCTACCAATACCAAAATGTTGTTTTACACTCTTTAGACTTTTATTCTCTTCTACAGCTTTCCTTGCTAGTTCACAATTATACTTTCTTATATCATTTTCAACTCTTTTCCATACCATTTTACAAAATTCGAGATATTCAATCTTTTTTAATGCATCATTGTTGTATATCCTCATATTCCTTCTTTTCTTCATAAATTCTCTAGTCTCAGTAGAAATTTTATTGGTCAATTGCTGCTTTTTTCTACCAGCTATCTTTGTTGCAGTTTTTAAAAGTGTATCAGTTATTTTCCTATTAATGTCATTCAAATCTGAATCATGTTCAAAATCTACTAATACTTGAAACCGATTTGTAAGTTCTAATTTAAATTCATTAGAATGTTTCTGAAGATTAGGAATATCAACTGTAAATATTGTTTTTCTTAATAATTTTTGTCTCTCTAGTTTTGCATTAACATGTATCTTACATCTTACTAATCGATGATCACTTCCTGTGTTAAATTTATTAAGAACATTACAATCTTGAAATATGTATTTTCTGTTAGTCAAAATATAATCCAATTCTGCTGTACCTTCATTTGGATGCTTCCATGTCCATTTCCTTTTAACATTTTTCTCAAAAAAAGAATTCATAATATAAAGTTTTTCTTTTTCTGCAAACTCCACAAGTCTATGTCCTCTCTCATTTCTATTACCATAACCAAAATTACCTACAGCATTTTCATCTTTCATTTGTTTACCAATTCTAGCATTAAAGTCTCCCATAACAATTTTAAAATGTTGTTTACTCTGATCAAAAGCCTTTTGTACATCCATATAAAAATCTTCTATAACTTCATCACTATGAGAACTTGTTGGGGCATAAACCTGAATTATCTGCATTTGGTATCTGCTATTAAGTTGTAAAACTAATCTTGCCACTCTGTCTGATACACCATCAATCTCCACAATGTTATTCTTCCATTTTTTATTTATAATGAATCCTACTCCACTTGTATTTCCAATATTTGTGCCTTTATAGTAGAGTATATGTCCACTTTTTAAATCAATTGTTTCTTCACCTTTTCTTCTAACTTCACAAAGTCCAATAATGTCCCATTTAATATAAGACAGTTCTTCTTCTAACTCTTGCAATCTTCCTTCACTTGAAAGTGATCTGCAGTTGTAAGTACCTAAATAAAAAGTCGTCATCAAATGGCAGCCTGAGTCCACAATCAGGGGATTCTTAGCACCCTCCGCCTTCGGCCACCACCCGCTGCCTTGGTTGGTGACTTTACAGCCTCCTGGGAATAAGGGCCATGATTTATTTTTGTCTGTCATGATTGTATATATTGAAAAAATATTCTTAAACTCGGAAATAAAAAGCCAATAAACTCACTACGCTGGCTAATGTGTGTTGGTGAGCAGTCCATCCATGTTTATATACTATATGAATAATCACATAGTACTAACAGCTGCAACAACAAGAACGTATGGAGTGGACATTAGGAATTTGCTCTGCTCAGTTCCTTTAAGGCCTCCAAGAAGAATCAAAGGGTCTCCTTGCAGTTAATAGCAAACTCCTTTCTGTAGCCATTTAAATATATACATATTCAAAATATAGTAAAACTCATATAAATTATAGTATTATTGTATTTTAATATATATATATTTGAATATTACATATATTTTGGAAAAATACAGACATCAAATTTAATTTATTACACCCACACATGCACCCCCCCCCACACTCACATCATCAACCATTATCAATCCACTGCAGGATGAAGGTCTCTCCAAGTTCAATCCATCTTTTCATATCTTCAGCTTCTCTTCTCCACATCATCCCTGCACACTTTCTTATTTCATCCATCCATCTCACATGTGTTTTTTTCTGGGTTTTTTAACATCTCTTGGAATCCAGTTTAAAATTTCAATTGTCCATCTGTTATCATCGCTTCTAACAATATGCCCAGCCCAACTCCACTTCAGACTTTTAAATTTTTCAATGAGGTCAGTAACACCTGTTTGTTCTCTTACCCATACATTGCGTTTTCGATCTCTTCTTGTTACTCCCAACATGCATCTCTCCATACTTCTTTGAGTGGTCTGAAGTCTCTGTATTGCTCTTCTATTAAGTGTCCAAGTCTCAGATCCATAAGTAAGAACTGGAAAAACACATTTATTAAAAACCTTCCTTTTCAAACACATAGGCATATTTCCTTTTAGTATCAAGTTATTTCTACCAAAAGCACTCCAACCAAGTTTAATTCTATGATTAATTTCATCCATTATATTTCCATCTGTATTAATAATCTGACCAAGGTATTTGTAACTGTTAACTTCTTCTAACTCATCATAATCAATCTTTATTTTCATATTTTGAGAAAATCTATTAAACATTACTTTAGTCTTTTTAACATTTATCTTTAGTCCTACTTTCCTACTTTCATCTGATAACTCCTGCAACATTTCCTGTAGCTCTAAAGCATTATTTGCAAAAACAACTACATCATCTGCAAAATCTAAATGACTTAAATAATCTCCATTTACTTTCACTCCTTTAGCTTCCCATTTTAATCCACAAAATACTTCTTGCAGCACTGCTGTAAAAAGTTTTGGAGATATGGAGTCACCCTGTCTTACACCCTTTTCAATGTTGATTTTCCTACTATCATTATGTAATCTAATTGTTGCTGTTGCATTTTTATAAATATTCTTCAAAATATGACAATATCCTGGATCTACACCTTGATGATCCAATGCTTTAATCACTGAAGAAATGTTTATAGAATCAAATGCCTTTTCATAGTCTACAAATCCTAAGCATAATGGCAACTCATATTCATTTGTCCTTTCTATAATTTCTCTCAATACCTGGATATGATCTACTGTACTAAAACCACTTTTAAATCCAGCTTGTTCTCTTGGTTGGTGGAAATCCAATGTTTTCTGTAGACGAGTTGTAATTATCTTAGTAAAAATTTTGTATAAAACTGATAAAAGACTGATAGGTCTGTAATTTCTAATATCTTCTTTATCACCTTTTTTAAATATTAATATTAATACTGCATTCTTCCAATCATCTGGTACATCTTTATCATTTAGACATTTGGTATATAACTTTGCTAAAAAAATTTCTATTTCTTCACCTGCTTCTTTTAATATATCAATTATAATTCCATCATTACCTGGAGCCTTCCTTTCTTCATAAATTTAATTGCATGTCTCACTTCCTCATTCAAAATTCTGGGCAATTCGGAAGATATAATAGGTATAGGAGGCACTTGTTCTTTATTACTATATAATTCTTGATAGAAGTCTTCTACACATTTTATGATGTCATCTCTTTTTTTAGTAATAATGCCATCTTTTTTTCTTATTGCAGATATAAATTTCCTACCAATACCAAAATGTTGTTTTACACTCTTTAGACTTTTATTCTCTTCTACAGCTTTCCTTGCTAGTTCACAATTATACTTTCTTATATCATTTTCAACTCTTTTCCGCACCATTTTACAAAATTCGAGATATTCAATCTTTTTTAATGCATCATTGTTGTATATCCTCATATTCCTTCTTTTCTTCATAAATTCTCTAGTCTCAGTAGAAATTTTACTGGTCAATTGCTGCTTTTTTCTACCAGCTATCTTTGTTGCAGTTTTTAAAAGTGTATCGCTTATTTTCCTATTAATGTCATTCAAATCTGAATCATGTTCAAAATCTACTAATACTTGAAACTGATTTGTAAGTTCTAATTTAAATTCATTAGAATGTTTCTGAAGATTAGGAATATCAACTGTAAATATTGTTTTTCTTAATAATTTTTGTCTCTCTAGTTTTGCATTAACATGTATCTTACATCTTACTAATCGATGATCACTTCCTGTGTTAAATTTATTAAGAACATTACAATCTTGAAATATGTATTTTCTGTTAGTCAAAATATAATCCAATTCTGCTGTACCTTCATTTGGATGCTTCCATGTCCATTTCCTTTTAACATTTTTCTCAAAAAAAGAATTCATAATATAAAGTTTTTCTTTTTCTGCAAACTCCACAAGTCTATGTCCTCTCTCATTTCTATTACCATAACCAAAATTACCTACAGCATTTTCATCTTTCATTTGTTTACCAATTCTAGCATTAAAGTCTCCCATAACAATTTTAAAATGTTGTTTACTCTGATCAAAAGCCTTTTGTACATCCATATAAAAATCTTCTATAACTTCATCACTATGAGAACTTGTTGGGGCATAAACCTGAATTATCTGCATTTGGTATCTGCTATTAAGTTGTAAAACTAATCTTGCCACTCTGTCTGATACACCATCAATCTCCACAATGTTATTCTTCCATTTTTTATTTATAATGAATCCTACTCCACTTGTATTTCCAATATTTGTGCCTTTATAGTAGAGTATATGTCCACTTTTTAAATCAATTGTTTCTTCACCTTTTCTTCTAACTTCACAAAGTCCAATAATGTCCTATTTAATATAAGACAGTTCTTCTTCTAACTCTTGCAATCTTCCTTCACTTGAAAGTGATCTGCAGTTGTAAGTACCTAAATAAAAAGTCGTCATCAAATGGCAGCCTGAGTCCGCAATCAGGGGATTCTTAGCACCCTCCGCCTTCGGCCACCAACCGCTGCCTTGGTTGGTGACTTTACAGCCTCCTGGGAATAAGGGCCATGATTTATTTTTGTCTGTCATGATTGTATATATTGAAAAAATATTTTTAAACTCGGAGGTAAAAAGCCAATAAACTCACCATGCTGGCTAATGCATGTTGGTGAGCAGCCCATCCATGTTCGTATACTATATGAATAATCACATAGTACTAACAGCTGCAATGACGAGTGTATGGAGTGGACATTAGGAATTTTCCCTCCTCGGTTCCTTTAAGGCCTCCAAGAGGAATCAAAGGGTCTTCTTTCAGTAAATAGCAAACTCCTTTCTGCAGCCACACACACACACACACACACATATATATATATATATATATTGTCATAAAGTATTTGAACAAAGATTATGTGTAGGTAAGAGCAACCAATTTTTCAATATAACTTCATATAATAAAATTAAAAGACTTACAATAAAGAGGTGATGAAGGTGGATGAGGAGATTGTAAACCTATAAAAACAGTTTTATCATTAATATTCTCTAAAAAAGTATAAAGTCCTAAAAATTGACAACATTACTTATGTGATTTACATTTGATTACACAACTGTGATATCTTTACCTAAGAACACATAGGGTTTTATTTTTATCCAATGTCTTAATGTGACTTAAGTCTTACATTTTGACTTATAAATACCACTATCAAAAAACTTTGTATTTGCAAGTGAAGATGAACATCACTATTTTTCTAATAATTTAAAAAAATATTGTTGTACACATTAGTAATATAAAAAATTTTTTTATGCCAAACAAATAATATTTTTATTCAACCAAATTGTTTATAAATCATTAATAAATAAAAAAAATCTTATGTAAGAAGATTATGGATGAAATTTTTATTTTATAAGTTAGACCTTACAAAAATTTAATTATAAATATAATCATAAGAAACAAAAATAAATGATGGTGCTCATTTTTTGAAAATTTTCAAGCATACAGAGAATTGCAGTAATTGGTTTCTGAAGGCAAAAGCTGCTAAATTGTTTTGGGATGTAGATCTATGATATTATTTGATGATGGTCTTTTACTAAGCCAACTACAACTGTAAATTTTTTTCAAGTGAAAAAATGGACTACTTTATTATAAAAACAAAAATATTGAAAGCAAAAGTGGAATTCTGAAGGTAGAATGACAAAATTAGTTATCCAAATTAATGGAAGTTGTCAAATGCAGAAGGTTTACATTTATGCCCCAACAAGTTTTGATTGTGATTTTTTAAAATAGATTATTTTTATATAAATATATACAATCTTTTTGATCAAAGCAAACATTTTAAATTGTCATGAAAGATTTTAATGTAAAAGTAGAAAATACTTCAAAGTTGAAAATGCTGTGTAACAGTTTTATGCAGAGACAGAAATAAGAGAGTCCATAATTTTATGTAATATACAGAAAAACAACTGTATCTATGTATTATGAATGTATTTTTTTTATAGAAATGTTAAGCAGAAATGGACATGGACTCTTTAGCCTTAATAAATTCAACTTGGAAAAAATCAACAATTAATAACTTGTAAAATATATTTTAATACAAAATTCGAAAGTCAAAAGATATCAAGAAAGATAGTATTAAGAGTTATTTATAATCTTTAGAAAGACTCTAGTAAATTTAAACTGGAACTTGAAATCATTTTGAAACATTAAGTCTTAGAAAATAGTTCAGATTTGAATAAGATCGATAAGATAATTTATATTCTATTAAAAATTGATACAAAGACAGATAGTACAAAAAATTTCATAATTTATCAGTAATTTTTTTAGCTGATATGAGCCCATATATATAAAGAATAAGAAGAATATGAAATTGTTTTAAAATAATTCATTTACAAGAACTGAAAATCTGGAATTTTATAAAACTGTACAAAAAAATCTTAACAATAACAAAAACATATAAGCAGAAAATAACAAGAAAAATTATAGAATAGACAAAAGTTTCAAAAGTGTAAGCATCTTGCTATTGGAAAAAAAGTCTCAGCAATAAAAATAAAAAATGTCACTATTATTAAAAAGTGGTAGTCATAAAACTCTTCTTTGATATAATGTCATTAATTTCATGGTCATCCATATAAAAAGTCAGCCATCTTATCTTTTACATGACAGTGAACTGGTTTTTAGTTATTGAGAGAATAACGATAAAAATAACTTAGAATAAATTACTAACGGTAATAATAATAGGTAGTGCTAAAGTTTTATTAAAAATAATATTTTAAAATAATTATAAATAATTTAAGATGCTTTATTATAAATGATTAAATTTAAGAGAAGCTAAATAATAAAATTGATTAAAACAGTCTAGCTAAATTTTCTTATCAGTGATTTAAAATTTAGAATTAGAAAAATTTATTAAAAAAAAGTTATGTTTAATATTTTATAGTAGTATTTAATAAATTCCTGACATTATACAGTTGGCACATCATCCAATCCTACTAATGTAAATAAATAATATATATATATATATGGATATTTCCTGAAAGTATTCCCAGGTGCCACCTGAATCAAACTATATCAAGCTGACTATTACATAATAAACAGTATTATTTTTAATTTTTTGGACACATATAGTGGACCATGAACAGTAATTATAAAAAATACCACTTGCCAGAGATTAATGAATGATATGAATGACCAGACAATAATTTTTTCCTAACTCACTTACTAATAAAATGATCAAAACAAAGCTGAAGTTGTGCACAAAAAAAGGCATTCAAAGTAC
The DNA here is from genome assembly GCA_028023455.1 of Epiperipatus broadwayi. Classification (NCBI taxonomy): domain Eukaryota; kingdom Metazoa; phylum Onychophora; class Udeonychophora; order Euonychophora; family Peripatidae; genus Epiperipatus; species Epiperipatus broadwayi. Next base: position 356,937 of record JAQFVV010000433.1, on the reverse strand, counting down.
TTAGCAGACTTTGATTGATTCAGAGGACAGTGTAGTACAAGTGGTGGTGAATCTAATTATAAATATTGAGATAATGACCTTATTGTGTATTAAAGAGAATATAAAAATCAAAAAAATTCAAAATGAAAATGAGATAAAGAGATAATTGCTGAAGAGAATTTGGAAACAAGCTGTGAAAATGGCATAAAGAAAGAAAACAATACAGAATTCTGAAATGGGCAATGATAATCCAGTCAAAGGTATATATATATGGAACAAAAAGATAATAGTGAAGAAATGAAATTTTCTATGGAAAATGCTGCTACATAATTGGTTACATTAAAGAAATACATTTTAAAAGTTTAATTTAAAAAATCTTCATTTTCATTTTGGTTTATAAAAAACATAAATTAAAAATAAAGTAATTAAAAGTTTAAAAATCGTTTTAATGTAAAATTGCATTTTGAGTTTGAAGATAAGACATTTAAAAAGAAGGTGAAATTCAATCAAATAATTAAGATACTTGGAAAATTAAAAGTAATTAAAAGAAACCGAGCTCACCTAGGTTAAGTACAAACAAAGATCATAGGGTATTGTAAATAAGATCAATAGTATATACAACCAAGGTTTTCTTAACATTATTTTTGATTTTCATTTTTATTCATGCTTTATTCTATATTTTACTATCCTGATTATGATTGACTTTTAAAAAAGAAAAACCACAGGCTGTCTGAAGTCTACTCTGGAGCTATACTCATAAATCTGATCAAGCTATTTTAAAAGAATCTCTAAACAAATAAAAGTCTAAACATCAAATAATTCCAAGAATGTGCTTTAGATAGAATTGTATATCAAAGAAGAAAAATTCCTACCTGGCTAAAAAAACTGATAAAAAGACAGTATGGTGTATCTTGGAAAGAAGAGAAACATGATTGTAAAATAAATAAATTGACTGATGTCATAAGGAAAAATGCTAGCCCACCTAGAAATCTTCACAATGAATTGTACAGAGAATGTTAGTTACAAATCATTATGCTTCTAATTGTTATTCATATGTGCATTTTTTTTAAAAAAGCCTATTTATTGACTGATATTCTAAAGTATTAATCATTTTAAGTTTTACTTTATGGTGACCTATTAAAATATATTAATTATAGCCTACTTTATTTTATTATATTAAACTATTTATTTATGTAATAATAATAGATATGTAAACTTGCCTTAAACAAACTAATATATCTACATATACGGAAATATAGTTAGAGGTGATACTAAAATGAGAATTATAATTCTAAGGTGGCTTATTGCATTTGAAAAATTTCTATATCCTCATAATCATAGCCAAAGAGTTATCTTGGAAAAGGTGGAATATAAAAAAAGATATTCAAAAATATGTAAATTGTGAGTTAAAGTGTTAATTTCTGGAGAGGGGTATGTATGATTCCTTTTGGTTTTAGCATGGGTATTATTAGTTATATGCCAAGCCTCATTCTATATATACAATAATAGCAGAAGGTTCAAAAGTATGACCAGTGAATTACTGGTGCTCAAGAAAAAAGTAGCTATGTCCAGGCTTATCAAAAGCTCTTCTGTATAGATAATGATGTTAATAGATTCACATGGAGAGAGTTGCATGAGATTTGTCATAGTATAAAGCTTGACAACTAGTTTGAGGGCATCAGAATTTAGTCTATCAGTCTATTGGCTGAAAGAGGGGGGAGGCAAAAGCTTAGCTAAAATGATGGAGAAAAAGTTATAATAAAATTTTTAGTTAGTGAAGGAATGTGTGGAAGGAGTATTCAGACTTTATCATCTTTGGGTGGATTAAAATTTTGTTAATGGTAAAATTGTTTTACCCTTTTTGTGATGTGGCTATATTTAAATCCTATATTGGTAATGCCCCAAAAAGTATTGTTCAGTATTAGTTTTATAAGAGCATCATATTTGCATAAGCAATGGTTTCAGATGAGAAATGTGGACAAATCTTCACATTTTATATATTCCATATTTTCCCAGATAATTCTTTGGCTATGATTATGAGGATATAGAAATTTTTAAAAGTGCTAAGCCATCTTAGCATTATAATTCTCATTTTAGCTTCACTTTTAATTGCTTATCAGCTTATATAGATATATTATTTGTACAGGGTATACTATTTAATTCATTGATTAAAAGAGGAAATAAATGTTTTGTTAAAAGAAGTGTCAATGTTTGCTGTGTAATGTATATATTACCCTTTCTACTTGTTTGAAACAGCTAGAATACAAAATTTGCTTTGTTTTCATCTTTTAAATGTATAGGATTAGTTAAAATTTTGTCTCTTTTTAAAACAATATATATGAAACAAAGGCTTTCTTCCCTATGTTAAAATTGTTAACAATTTTTTAAAGTATATTTAATATAAAATGTCAAAGTATTAGAAATAATGACTGCTAGTAGAAAAAAAATCTATGATATAAACAAATTAATTGTTATTTTAAATGATTAAGCTCATCTTGCACATAAATTAACCCTTGCATTAATGACTATGAATTACAATTTATGTGCATTAGAACTTATAAGTGCAGTTGTTTAGTTTGCTAGTTTAAATGGTTAAAATATATTATATCTATATGATTAATTTATTTATGGTTTTGTAAATTCGAGGTAGGATTCAAAAGAACAATCTCAAATAATTAAATTATAATTACTATTTTAAAAAAGTCATATCTAAAAAGAGCAGTCTTTATAGTTATTATTATAAGATATAGAGTTATGCTACAAATAATATGTACTTGACATAAGACCTCCATACTAGATATATTTGTGTGACTTAGCTATGAAACTAAGCATAGCTAAATAAATATATTGTATTTGTGAGAATTGGTAATGTATAGAATTATTTTCATGGTGTATTAAAGGCTTGCAACTTTACTTAATGGCAAGTGTACTCAATCATATATATTATGTTGAGATTATAATATATGACTAAAAGATTAATACTTTAAAATTAATCAAGATAAACGTTGGACATTTTACAAAAAACATGCATTTATTTTTTAGTGCATGGGTATAAATCATAAATTTAAAAGTAAATAAGAAATGACCATTAAATAAATCACTACCATTCAATTAAATATATTAATTAAAGTATAACTACAAGGCAGTTAAATTATAAGGATAATTTTCAGGTATTAATAGTATTTAATAAATTCCTGACACTATACAGTCAGTAATGGAAGTATATGTATTCACACAAAACTTGTACAGTTCAAATTAATATGAAAATGTAAATATAATACAATAAGACTCGAGCACTGAGCTAATTTCAGCAGGTTGCTGCAGAATCATAAAAAAAAATATATTTGATGACAATTATTATAGTTGTAAATACATTTTTTTTGGTTTATTTAAATAAGATGTGCTTAAATTATGATATACTATAATGGTCAGGTTTTGTACATTTGCTCAACAGACTGAGAGTCCGAGTCTGAGAACCAAAAGCTGACCAAGTTGGGATAGTAATATCCTATGTCTGATCATACCTCAACTCTCTCACTCGTGCTTCCAAGTCAACCCATCGTGAATGACATGCCTGAGATTACACTCGATATCTCTTTAATCATGTTCCAGCAATAGCAAAGCAGTAGAACATGAGACATCCCCCCATTACATATTATGTTATACAACTTAACTAGTGATTCATAAGGTAATGAGCAAGAATGGAGACTGAGACAAATTTATATTTCATAAATTTAATATAATACTTAATAAATAATAAGCAAAATAAAGTGGCTATAGCTGGCTCACACACAGGTGAGTGAATACTCAGGGTTATGAAGAATATATTACATCAGGTTATATAGTGTGCTCACATGCAAGTGAGTGACTCAGGGTTACAAAGCTAATTATATAGGGTTCACATGCAGGTGAGTGGTTCAGGGTTATAAAATAATATCAAAGCAATTTATAGAGCTCACACATAGATGAGTGGTTCAAGGTTATAAAATAGTACCATAAAGCAATTTATATAGAGCTCACATGCAGGTGAATGGATGCTCAAGGTTACAAATGATTTAATTTAGTCTATGACTTTTTAATAAGCTTAAGCCATCCATGTCCTAACTCATGCTATGTTTTATATAGTGGAATAAGTAGTAGTTAGAGTGATCAATTTATTGGTAACTGATAGAGATTATATTATTATTACTAAGTTTAAACTCAACTATAAAGATATTTGTGTGATATATAATTGCTATACAGATAAATGCATTAACTCAGATTCTGAATCGGATCAACACTGAAGTTACTTTCTAGGGAAGCTGAACTGAGATGTGGCAGTCAAACGTCAGATTCTAGTGCATTATAAACTATAGTATCAGAATAAATGTGCCTCGAATGTATTCTTAATTAAGGTTTATTACCTAGTAAACGGTTCCCCTAACCAATCTACTTGCTATAATTGAAGAGGCCTTTTTATTAAAGTGAGCAGAAGAATAGCTTATGAGCCTTTTGATACTCTTGGGTTTCTCCAAATATAAATAAATGTCACAGCTGCCTAAACTTTTGAGGCATGACTTGATGTGGAAATGATCCTGATGTAGGCCATTATAAGTATAGCAAGAAGATATGCATATTTATGCTAACTAGCAACACATTCACAACACTAAATTAATATTTATAAATTAATTACGCTAAAATCTTAACTTCTTTCAGTGCTACTACCACTGGTCAGTTCATAAACAGATTATTAAGTCACATGATAAAGGCAATAATGAGAATCTGATTTAAGGGTCTCTGTATAGCTACTTAATCTTTAATTAAATGGAGTTATAGCAAAAGTTTAAAGATTTATTAGAAATTGAAACATTAATTATATGGTATAATTTCCATCTAATATCAAATGAACTGATTTTTAAATAATCCGAAATATGGATTATTAAATAGCTCACACAAAATATTGATTTTTAAATAAACTACTCAAATATTAATCTTAAATAACTCGTCAGAATAAGCCTTACTAATAACACAAAATGTGTTTTAAATAACATACGCAAAATATACCTTTTAAATAGCTTGCATAAAATATACTTTTTAAATAACTGGCAAAATACATATTTTAAATAACTTATGCAAATATACATCTTAAATAACCTGAGCAAAATCTGCATTTTAAATAACATACGCAAAATATACATTTTAAATAACTTTAGCAAAATATTTTCATCTTAAATAACTTGAGCAAAAGATGCATTTTAAATAACTTGTTAGGGCATTATAAGTAACTGATTTACTTTAGCATAAATAAGTTTTATTTCAGAAAGGAGTTTTGACTATATTCTTTATATTACAATAATCTGATGTAACGGAAAAGTGATTACTCGCCCCCTCCCCCGATAATTTCTTAAACATACAAAACTCCGTTCTGATGACATAGCATAAATTAATAAACATGAACTTAAAACTAAAGATAGATGGCATAAGAATAAATTGCATAAAATGATCAATAAATTTATAATTTAGAAATGAGAATTTGTTTGAATGGTTTTATAGAAACTAAATATTTATGCTTACTTAAAATATTAATGATCAAGGAAGAATTTTAAGAGTGCTCTAAGCTTTAAATAAATTTAATATAAACAGTTTAGTGTAACATTTAAATGATATAATTAATTACGGGATTTATTAGTTAGCTAGCTTTTCATTTAGAATAAGTTTAGTTATGGAATTTAATATTCTGCAGAATGATTTACCGGTAAAGTCTTTAAGGCATTCTTTAATGTGCTTCTCTCTATCAAGTCAGACTGGGCTTCTCTGGGTTGGAGTCTGGGTGCAGCTGGGAAATTTACTTCTGTGGCAGCTTTCTCCATTACTTCATTCAAGGAACTCTCTGGCATTTCAGGTGTAGCTTCTTTCTCCATCACGGGCTAGGTTCGGCTGAGGTTTTCTCTCACCAGTTAGGTAGTAGCAGTCTGGGAAAAAGCAGACGGCAGTCTCTAGTCTCTAGCCAACAATCATCATTGGAACAACTTGGGTACTGGCTTTCTAGGATTCAGCTTGCTAAAGTACAGCAGAAACAGTTTTCTTATTTAATTTTTCAGCACTGGTCTTCAGAAATATTTTGGCAACTTTTTAACAGCAACAAGCGCTTGAAGAAGAAAAAGTAGGATGGATCTTGATGGCTACTACAGGCCTCTTCTATATTATATTTTTGACAGTAGTTCCCTCCTCCTTTTAGTCTTGCCACATCACCTGATTACTGGTTCGAACTTGCCTTTAACTAAATATTCACTTAGTAAAATATTTAGTATAGCTAAATCTGGACTTAAAGGCTCTATTATTCCAATCGACATCATAGTTAACTCCAGAATCAAAGATGATATTCCCCAGACTTTTCCAATTTGCATCACAGTTACCTCGAGTCAAAGATGATATTCCCAAGAGAGTTGTAATAGCACTTAGTATGAAATTTATGCTTGACTGAATTTTATAATTGGTCTTAGTTATAATTTTAAATGGGTCAAGTTTTAGTTAAAGATTTATTTTTAGAAATGTTAAAACTCATAAACAACTTACTGCTTGTGTAATTTTAAACAAACAAAAGAACTGAAAATTATTTAACTTGAAAATCATTTAAAATAAATATTGAACTTAAATAAATAATTTTATAAATTTAAACCTATTATTCTGTTATATATAAATTTTAACTACACACCGTTATGTTTACTTCAATTTTAATAAACGTAAAATGAATGTGCGCATATATAAATATTTAAGTCTATATTTTCATATTATAATTAATAGGATGATTATACACGCACATACCCTGCAATATTATAAGCACACTCAATGTTTTAAATTAAAGAAACACACGCAATCTAAGTGCAACGAAATACACTATTATAGAATATAATAGGCGAAACACATCTAACTGTTTCAATATAATGTTGTCTGGTTAAAATATTTAATTCCATGTCCATTTCATTGGAAGTTAATCGTGTTCTATGTGATTTGGTCTGGTATTATAAACAGTGAATTATGAAGTGGTCATAATAATCACATTTTAAAAAAATATCTCCTAATTCTATTAATAAAAATAAAGTGTGTGTGTATATATATATATGTTTGGATATTTCCTGAAAGTAATGCCAGCTGGCATCCAGATGAATTAAATCAAAGCAAGATAATCATTGCAATATTATAAAATTGCAAGTATTTTAAATAAAGAAGTGAGACATAATAAAATCAATGAAGAATGGAAAAGTTTTAGAAAATAATAGAATTAGATGTTTTAAAAGAAGCAGTTGAAAAAATAGACAAATTGTTGTCAATCTATATATCAAATGTCTAAATAATAACAATATTTCAGATGATAAGAAAATACAGTAGTGATATTTATATGTAACAAAAGTGAAGAAGATATTATAAATTCTCTATCAGTTCTATATTAGATTTTTACTAAAATTATAATTCACCCCTAGAGAACTCTGGAATCAAATCAGTTAAAAACACAAACAAATTAGATTTAAAAGTGCTTTTAGAACATTGGATCACTTTCTGTTACTAAGACAAGTTATAGAAAGGACCAATAAATATGAATCTCCATTATGCTTTTGAGTTAGTAGATTATGAAAAAAAAACATTTGTTCTATGAGTGTATATCACTGGTGATTAAAGCTGTAAAGCATCATCAAACAGATGATGGATGATATCAAATTTTTAATATTTATCAAAATACAATAGCAGTTATTAGACTAAAATAGTAACCTAAGAAAATTAACAACATTAAACAAAGCAAAACTCTCCATACAGTATTGCCACCCTGTGCCAACCAGAGTAATCAATGAATGCCAGAAGGCTTGTGCATAAAATCCCTATCTAATGCCTACTCATCCAATATCCCCAGACTAGTTTCTGGCTTGTGGCCAGCGTCAGTGAGGAGCTTTGGATCTGAGAGCACTGCACCTAGATCTTAGGATCTAATGCAACCCTCCAGCACTAACTTTTTATCTCTACTTAACTACAAAACTATGAGAATAAAATTGAAAAACACAAAAATGTTTTCAATCTAAGCTCAATAGCTTATATAGTCATATGGGTCTGAACTCAGTTCAGAACCCATACATTTTGGTGTCTTTGGCTCTTTAACAACCATAGCCACCACTATCCTATTAGGCAGGATTGGTGTTAAACCATTAAGCATCACATGATCACTATCTCTTATACTAGCACATATTTGTTTATAAACAAAGCAAAACTCTCCATACAGTATTGCCACTCTGTGCCAACCAGAGTAATCAATGAATGCCAGAAGGCTTGTGCATAAAATCCCTATCTAATGCCTACTCATCCAATATCCCCAGACTTTTTTAACTATTAGATGGTGAGAATTTTGGTAGTTTTCCAACTTTCTTTATTTTCTATCTAAGAAATATTGGCCTAATGTTTAAAATAAAATCCTAATTAAAAAAATATTTCATATTTTGACAACCAAGAATATGTGTTCTACCACACAAATAATGTCCTTTATATATTTGTAACAGAGTGACAAACTCCAAGCACTATGAATGTAAACAATTGAACTATTCTCTAATTTTCATAAACTCAATCAACATTTAAATAATAATAAAAAAGAGAACATGGCAATTTCTTTCTGCATACTCAAGATATTATATAGGAAATTGACTTGATCTTCAATAATCAGTAGAGTAAATAATTAATTAACCAAAATATTTAAAGTAAATTTTTTGATTCAATTGATATTTAAATGTATAGAGCAAAGCTGTTTCTACTCATTATAAAATTATTATTCTATTAAATGACTAAGAAACAGAGTAAATGCAGGTTTTTTAGTGCAGAAAGATTTTTCACTCTTTTATTAAAGATTTTGATTTCTTAAAAAACTTTGAAAATTTGCTTTACAAATCATATTTTTCTAATTTTTAATACTTCAGCATTATAGATATCGATATAATAGGCTTTTGTGGAATGTGGTGAGCTAATAATTTAATGAGTTCCCATTAATATAAGTTTACCCATATCCCCTCTAAACTACACAGTATACAATTATACAGCAATTTTTCTGTGTGGCTAAGTCAATCGAAAATAAAAAAAAAATGAATTTAAAAATGAATGGCATTCTCATCAGCTGAAATTGAAATGCCATTGTCATTAACTACTATATCAAACTTGGAAATGTTTTTAGTTATCAATCTGTATTTAACTTGGGAATGTTTTTAGTGATAGAAGCAAGACAGATGTCTTCATTTGCTAAATTTGTTGTCAATCATATTCATAAGGTGAATTTATTATCTGTAAAATATAGGCCGAAAGGAAAATAGGTTATTTAAAGTAACATTTAAGACAAAAAGTTCATGCTGATTTAGTTATTGCTATTTGAAATAAAATCAGTGGAGAAATTTTGAGAATTTTAACTGAAAACCTGGAAGATCGTAATTTTAGATTAGAAAATACAGAACACAAGAAAACAGACAAAAACTTATTAAAATGTTAATGGACAATGTTATCCTAATAATTGCTATCAGTTCGCAAATGCTTTTAGAGCCATCTATACATGATCATATAAAAAAATTTGTTAATATTCTGTAATCATGGCATAGCAATAATTATTCTTTTGAATTTATAGAAATTAAAGAGATTATTGATGAAGTTTGAACATCTTCATTTCATTGTTTGATAGTTTATAAAAGCATGGATATTTCAGCAGAAAAAAAATATTATATGCAAAATAATGATTAAATTTTGATTCCCAGCTATCAGGACACAATTTGTCACCATTATTAAGCTTAATATATGTGATAGTCATAGGGGGGGGGAGTTTTATAGGAGAATAACTTTGATTTTAAACTATTGTTATGTTTATCTCTGTAATGTTACAACAAACAAATAATGCGACTGTTTGTTTACAAGATAATGTTTCACATTTAGTTCAACAGTACTATGTATATATATATGATACATAGAAACAGGTTTTATATATTAAGAACATTGATATTTTTTTAATGCAAGATATATACAATGTTTAGTAAATCATCTAAAAGAATTGAAAATTTTAAATAATTGGTCAACATTTCAGGAATTGATGTTATGTCATTCAGACCTTTCAATGAAGTAAAATGGAATATCTGTGAATATAAAACATATGTGTATATAAAGACCATTTATTTTTCACTTATAAAACATTCTCTTTGTTTTAAAATCTACTCTAAAAAATTCATACAGGAATCACCCCAATAGTAAAATGCTACATACAAATTAGCAGAGGATAAATAAACTCCAGACTGTCAAGTGATGGTGGGCAGGCAGAAGAAGTATTTGCTGTCAGATAAAGTGGTACTGAAGAAAAGATTAATTAACAAAAGTTAAACAAAACACAACTGAAAAGTAATAGTGGAATGATGGTTAAATAAATGTATTAATTGTGTGTGCCAAAAAAGCACTTTAATTATAAACTATAAATAATTTATTTGTGTATAGAAATAGTATTGTTTATTAAAGATATTTAAATTGCTGAATGTTAGTGGTTAGTGGGTGTGCAAGAGACTTTTAAATTTAAAAACTCATACACAAAATTAGTTTACTCTTTGTGTAATATATAATTCCACTTGAGAAAAAAATTATAGCTTATTTAATTTAGATTATTGTATTGTTAATCTTTTTTTTACTTCAGTATTATTGTTATTGAATAAATATTGTAATATATAAAATTTTGTGTATATTGTTCTTAATATTATCACAGTGCAATTGGTCTTAGAGACATTCAGGACTTAGCAGAATTGCTGCAGTCAACAGGAGATTTGAAGTTCATTAGCAGAATGATGCAATCACCATTTGATAGTCTGTGTAAAATAACAGAATGGTATTAACAACAGTTGAGAGAATGGCACAGGTGGAAAGACTTTGGACATAAGCAAAAACAGAGTTGCAAGTCAATACCCATAATGTCTACACTTGATTATTGTTAAAGAACTTGTTTATAAACAAAAATTGGCAATATTAAATACTATGATTTTAGGAATTTGATATTATAAATGTGGATTTATCGAAAAATATATGAAACATATAAAATATTATATGTTCATAAATAAGGCAGAAGATAAATATCTGAAAGTGTCTGTGCTGATCAAGATGTAACACATCTAGAAAATAGGTTAGCTGATCCCATATGACTGGAAAAACTTTCATATAAAAAGTTACCAAAATAATAAATGAATATTTTACTCTAGGAATATCTAAATGGATAGCATGGCTGAGATTGTGTATAAGCAGTTATCACATAAAAAAATCTGTGGACTATGATTTACCTTTAAGAAAGTTAATTAAAAACTATAAGTTGACTCTGAAATAAATAACATGTTATTAGAACAACTCCTATATAGGATGATGGATGAGAATTTTTGGAAAATATTGCTAAGTGACCCCAATATAAATTATAAATGAGCCACAGAGAAATGTTTTGCATAAGAAGCTGTGCTAAATAATATCTCCAAGTATATTTTACTACAAACAATTGAAGAAAATCTCATTTATAAAGCAAAAAGCAATAAAAATTATTCCAAGTCTCAGAAAAGATAAAAAGGAGCAAATGTGCTATTGTTATGATAAACCCAGACATTCGAAAAATAACTGCAAACACAAAAATAAAATGTGCAGAAACTGTGAAAAGAAAATTTAGTAGCTGTCTGTTTTTTTAAGATGTGCAAAACTATTAAGAAGCAAAAGAAGATTACAAATCTGGGTAATAGTATGAATACTGAACCCTACCATCTGATGGCGCTCTTTTTTGCCCAATTTACATCAATATACCAATTCACAGACTGTCTGTTTGTTTACATAATATTACAGTAAAAGATTTTTTTTAAAACTGGTTTTGTTATTTTTTCGTTGTCGGTGATGGTAAGCCACCAATTTTTTTTTTTATTACATAATATTACGGTAATATATATATATATTTTCAACTGGTTTCTAATTTTTTTTTTGTCGGTGACGGTAAACCACCAAAGATTTTTTTTTATTTCACCCATTTTTTTTATTAATAAACGAATACTTTGTTTTTAGATGGTCTAAGGGTGTTGGTTTGTTTATATATTAATGACTAACTGTTCATATGTTTTTACATAATATTACTTATGGTAAACCAATTTTTTTTTTCACACGGTATTTTTTTTAAGTTCATTTTTTTTAAGAAACATATACTTTGTTTTTAGATGGTGTAGGGGTGTTAGTTTGCTTTTACATTTTTGATTAATGCTCCATTGGCTTGTTTACACAAAAATAGGTAGCAAACACTTCGTTGTTTTTAGATGGTGGAGGGGGGTTGGTTGTTTGCTTTTAACATATCTTTTTTTGTTGATGTTTTGATTTGCTAAAACTCTTCAACAATTCGATACTTTTGAATAAACCAACCCTTGGTTTTTTTAGAGGGTGGAGGGGAGAGGGATTGTTTTGATTTTGAATTGTCATCTTTTTTTTTTTTTGGTTAATTTATTACAAGGCTTTTTTTTTTCAAATCTTTACACCACAGAAAGTTTTATATGATAGCAAAATGTTCTTCCTTAATTTTTGGGGCTTTTAATTTTAAAAAAGACGTAAGCAGTAGATTTCCCTCATTTATTATTGTCATCAATAGCTGGAGCCATTCACAAATGAATATGTAATTAAAATCCACAAAAAAATACAAAAGATTAAAAAAATGTAACATATTAAAGATGAATTTTATGCTACATATATAAGCCAATCCATGACTCATAAATACAAACACACACTGTGCCGGTCAGATTTGTATGTTCACGTAACAAGATCTAGCATCTAGGCAAAAGTACCTCGAATCCAATCGTGCACAAGATACACAGGTCTGGAACACTCATGAACTCTGCCCTATTTGCCTATTTCCCAGATCTATAACATTATGAGCAACAATCCCGATGACATCGATTAATTTACTTCTCACCCACCGGCATCGATCATCGGAGACACCAAAAAGACTCTAGGCTAAACTTATATGATAGAATAACTTAATAACTAGCTATATTTTATGAACGATGAAGGCTCACGACCTAGCATATTAATTATGTATTGAGCGGAGATCATCTAGTCATATTCAGCATAAGTAATAACTTAATATATTATCTTAACTAAAAGAAAGCAATGGTTCGAGTTTGATTTATATATATTTAAGATTTATTAATAACAAAATTATGTCGGGTTATTTACCTGACATGAGCCTCGTAAGTATTATTTATATGTGTTTGATTTATATTTAATGATAATATAAGATTTGCGGCTATGCCAATAATATATATATGTGATTTAATGAATTAGCGCTATTAGAATACATTACTGGAATTCTATTACACCCCCAGAGACGAAAAGAGCATTTACTTGATTTAAACAATAATTTTATAAGCAGATATTACATTTGGTTACATTTAATATTATTATTGATTGGAGTTATAGATAATTAATGCTCGGGATGGATAATGAATAATTATATAAACAATACTAAATCTATCGCATTAATACATATATTACACTAATGGAAATATGTCTGTTTAAAGAAATCATCTCATTACGGCTTATGACTATTTCTGGGTGACTAATAAGACACTGAAAGGTGGTGCATGCATGGTGGCTGATTGGGTTGGTCCAATTATGGATTCTGGAGTGTGCTTTATGAATTTTTAATAACGAAATGGACCGATTTCCTCTGCAAACATAGGTAGGGTCGGTTTGACGAACGAAAGAGTCCAAGATTCCCTGGAGTGAAGTACAGGCAAATCATGGATGATGAAGAGTGGTAGGCAATGACTTTATTGGGCTGGTTTCCCAGATTGCTTCCCATATAAAGTATGCACATACGACCATGTATGTCCCCAGGGTGGTTTTACAGCCTGGTTTAAGGACATTGAGAATGATGATGGGGCTCGACTGCGCGAATACCTCCATGTGAAAAAGAAGCACGGACATATATAAAAATGAAATGGCCTTTATGCATGTAACGCTTACTAATACAATATAAATATAATTCTAAATTTAAAGATTATCGAAACGTATTTATTGCCCATAAATTATGAAATATTCGGCGTAATGATATGGCTTCATTAAGCAAACATGGATAATAATTATACTTAAATATAAAACTAAGCTCTTAAGATTTCCCTCCCCCTTACATTATGTTACTTAATATTATTCATTACTTCCCATACATTTAATAAATCTCAATTTTGGTTAATCAATGCCCTTGTGAAAATATATAAATTATTACAAAATAAGTGGGTGGTGGTAATAGCTAAGATGGATTTTACATATATAATATAATTTAAGAATAAAAGATAGCACATTATTTAGGAAGGAAAATGTGAAAAAAAAACCGATGTCAATCTGTTTTTCTACAGAAAATATAAAAATATAATTAGTTTATTTATCTAAAATCGCAAGCACCTGGGCAAGTCGAGTAAGACTTGTTTTGGTCAAATTATAAATTATTTACCTGGTAAATGATGGGTGGGGAAACAAAAATGGGTACTCATCTTTTAGCTAAAGGCACTGCTCTATGTCATGCTTTTCATGCCAAAACACATTAAAATGCTGTTTCCGTGGCTGACATGTTCAAATCCGCGTTTTCAATAGTACAAATTTTTTGTTGCCCTACAGAATGCAGGCCTCTATGTCGTGTCACAGTACAGCATGTATGTTGCATGGAAGCAAATACATTTTCCGAATTCGCACAATTTATAAAGTAATTACGGCTTGATGAGAGAGTTTGTATTTGAATTGTATTGAAATGTTTGCATTGGATATTTTTTTATTTTAAACTATTGAAATGTTCAGATTTTTTAAAACAATAATTATAAGACTTTTTACAACGTACTATATTGAACTTTTATTTGGGAAAATGTTAAATTTTTTTTTTTATTGAGTTGCAATTAGGTAGCGTGTCAAGTAACGTACTGTTATTAACATTCCATGAGACAAAGAAGATTCTATCCTCTGTATATTTTTGAAGTAAAAAAGAGTGGTACGAAAAAAATATCCAGTAAGAAAAGTTCAAATATACAGTTTTTTTTGTAAATTTAATAAAAAGCAAATATTATAAACATGTTTAATAAGTAAAGAAGACATTTGTATGTGTTTGTTGTTGTTTAAAAAAATTTGAGTTTCTTTCTTCTGTCCGAGTACGGATACGATTTTGAATTTTTTTATTTTAGCATTACAAACAAACAGAACACTAACTCTAAAACTAACCCTAACCCTAAAACTAACCCTAAACTAACCCTAAAACTAACCCTAAACCTAATCCTAAACTAACCCTAAAACTAACCCTAAAACTAATCCTAAACTAACTCTAAACTAACCCTAAACCAACCTAAAACTAACCCTAAATCTAACCGTAACAACTTTTACTTTTATTACGATTATTATTATTTAGTTAAACAACAACAAAAAAAGTCGTAACACAAGTAAAAAAATATCCGATAGAAAATTGATATAAAAAAAAAACATGTAACACAAATAAAAAAATATCCAATAGAAAATTGATAAAAAAAAAGCCGTAACACAATTTAAAAAGTATACAATATAAAAAACACGAATCAAATTGTAATTTGTTGATTTTATTTTACATTTATTATTATCATTTAAATTGTATACGTTAATAAAAAATAATATTTAAAAAAGACGATTTTGTTTTGTTTTTATTTTCGCATTACAAAAAAGCACAGAAAATTATTAAAATCAACGGCCTGTGAAAGTTCATATTTTATAGTTTTAGCGTGAAAACGACGCCATCCAACAGCAACTTTATCTATAATACAAGCACCCAAAAATGAATTATATGCTTGTGATTTTAGAATATTATTGGCATTGATTTTAAAATATACATACATAAATCTAAATGAAAATTATTTGCCACTTGGAAATAAAAGAAATGGGAAAACATTTTATAGGAGGCTTAATATAGATTAGTTATATAGAGTTATAGAATACATATTTGAAGACATTTAATATAGATGATTTAAAATATAAATATTACAGAGAAGGCAGGATTTAGGAATTATAAGTGGTCAAAGTTTATTTACCTTGATTATTTGGAAGAGCGCTTCACTAGGACACAGTCCATCGGTATTATTTCATTAGATCTAGGGTAGCATTATTATTTGAGAGATAGCACTTCACTGGAAAAATATACATAAAGTTCAGTAGTACAGGATGCAGATCTTCGTTCATGGGAACAGCATATTAGAATGGAGGGACAAGGCGAAATTTCCTACTCACGACACATTGAGTGAGAATTAAAACTGGCATGGAATATGTATAGCAACTTAGTTATTTAATGGTCTCCTCTCCTGTGGATTCAAATCCAGCAGTATATATACTTTTATTTTGAAGCTGTAACTTAGCAACTACTGCTGGACCTGAGGCGGTTTAAGCACTTAAGTTTCATCTGGAATAGTTTGACGGGATACTCTTATCTAGTAAGATGTTTGAAACAATGCAAGTTTGTTATCAGTTTCTCGAACGATTGTTTTAAAATATATCTTAAGATTTTAAAACAAGCTAGTGTGGACAATTTCCACTCATGGGTTTATTTTATTATTACCAATTCGTAATCTTTTACTTTAATCTAAGGGGTCTTCCGGGTAATTGTTTTTCGAGAGACTTATTAACAAGATTACATCATTTCTGGCTACAAAATTATATATGAAAAAATAATACGATTATATATATGATACCTATATATAATATAACTTAATTAATTTATTCACAATCTCCTACACTGAAATATATAGATATTTATTATTTATGCCCACATACACATGAGAATATTATTATTAAATAAAATATTTTTAAATTAAAATACATACATGTTTAAATTATTTGTTATAATATTAACCAAAAGAAATATATATATATATATTGTGCCCTTTTGTATGGGTCTCCATAAATTGTTATATCAATTTATTAAAAAAATTTTAAATTTAAGATATATTACAGCTATATAATGTTGATTTTATTTATAATAATCTTTCAAAAGTTTAACTAAAGTAAACTATGAATGTTTGATATGTGAAATTGTGCTAATATTTGAGGGAGACGTTTCAATAAAAAAAAAAATGATAATATTATATGGTTGGGAAAACTGGCCATGATCAATACTGCATTAATAAGTTTTGTAAATAAATGTTTAAAGCTAAAAATTTAAAAAAAGACAAGTTAAAATTAAATGCATATATATTTATTGTTGATAAAGATTAATATTTAGTAAGTGAATATAAATATTTTTGTTATTAATAGTATATAATAGAAGATTAATATTTGATTTTATAATATCGAATTATTATTTTAAAGTTGTTATAGTATATTATTTGTTTTAAAAAATATTTATTTTATAAAATTGAATTGTTAGTTTATTTTTAGATAATTACAAGCGTTTATATCTGTGTTGTAAATCAGGTGACAGATAGACATATGTACACATATGCTTGTAAGTTTTTTTAGTAAAGTTGCAAAACTGTTTTAAAATTCTATTATAAAATTTATAAATATTATATTGGCTATCACGAGATAAAAATAAAAATAATTAGTGTGAAATATTAAATCTGATTTTTAAAATACTGTTTAAAAAATATAATGAATAAAAATAGACTTAGTTTGTTTAGAAAAATAGTCCTATAAAAGTTAAAAGTGAAATAAAGTAAAACATATATTTTAAAGAATGTTTAATGGATTTAAATAAATGATAAAAATTAATTTAAGAATTAAATAATGTAATAAATAATAAATATTAAATAAGTTATTATTTATTTTTAATTTTGTATTGTTGGTAAGATATGTAAATAGGCAAGCAAGGTGATTGTTTAATTTACCAATCAAGTGGGTAATTTATTCCGGTATAAAAACGGAGGTTCAATTGTTCAGGGGTGATTGTAATTTCTTTTAAGTGAAGTGTGCTATTAAATATAGCTAAGTAAAAAATTATAGACGCTCTCGTAATAGTTCTTAATTTATAAGAGAGTAGTTTTAAATAATTTTATAAAAGTTTACCGTTTAATATGCAGTGCTAATTTAGTCATAATTCCCTATTGATCGTCTCTATCAAGGCTCAATTTTACTATCAAATAATCATGAAAATATCGTATAATGATAAAATGTGTTGGAAACCTTATATTAAAAATATAGTGAATGCTGGATTAACTAGGAGAATTACTAGTTGGATAAAAATAATATATTGGACATTATATGAATTTAAAAGTTGATTATAATTAATTTTTTATAAACAAATATTTTAAAGAAAGATAAATACTTCTTTATGAAGAAAGTATTTTTAAATTATATATTTTAATATATCTTTTGGTAAAGATATGGAAGTTAATAATAATTGCAGAAATACTTGCCTTATTAAGTCTTTGTTATTTAAAAGACTAGAGATCGATAGATTTTTAAAAAACTGATAATTCGGAAATTTAATTGATAAATAAATACCTATAAAAAACGTTATAATATTTAAATTCTATATGCTGGTTATATAGAAAATTTTAAAAAATGTTTTGCTGAATATTTAAAGAAATGCGCATAGAAGTATACGTGGATATCCAAGTCAATTTTTATAAAAACTTAAATTAAACGTTTAACTATTGATTAATCCTAGGAAGATAATAATTTTTAAATAAAACCGGATCCTATAAACTGTTTTAATTATTATTTTGTTTCTTTATGGTGGAACTTATTTTATCTTATTTTTTTTTAAAAAAAAAAACATTTTCCATTTATTTCATAAAAACTGTTTAAACACGTGATGTACTGGAAAAAGGAAGTGGTGTTGGTAAAATGTTGTGCCTAGGAAAAAGAACAATTGTGGGTGGAAAGAAGACACCGTTGGATTTTATGTAACATATTTTGTTTTCTTAACTAACATAGATATTTAATTATTTATTGATCTACTAGAGATAAGATAGGTACATTTTAAAAGTAACTACATATTAATATAACACTTAATTTCATAAAGTTTATTTTTTATATAATTTTACAACACGTAATATTTTAAGAATAATTGTCGAGTATAAATGTGATATTATTTTGTAAAACTACAATCCTGGAGGACATCGTTTTGGCTGATTATAAATTGGAGTATCATTTATGGTAATAATTATATAATATTAATAATTTAATGTATTTTGCTTTGTTTTCTTTAGATAAACCAAATATTATTTGATTGTTGAGTGAATGTATAAATATTTAAAGAACATACACGCATAATATTATCAATAATAGTTTTATTTTAATATGCATACTTTATTTTATAATATAAATTTATTACAACATAATAAGAGTTATCCAGAAATAATTATATGATTCTTTTGTGAATACACTTTAATTTTTTTTGTTACAATATTAGGAATTTGATTTATTATATTAGTATGAGTCATTTATATTTATTTTTAAGTTAGTAAGAAGTAAAAAAAAAATATATCTATATTTTATTTTTTTTATTAGACAAGTTAAATTAATTTTATATAGAAATTTATATTTTGTTTGAAGGGTTTATCATATATAGATGATGAGATATAAAAGAGTTTGGATAGTCATTTTTTTTAAAAAATTGGTAAGCTGATACTGAAGTTAAATAAGATTAGAATGATATTTGAAGATAGGATTTTATTAAGAGGGAATAGGAATAACAAGTAGAGAAGAATAGTAGTTTAAATGGAAAAGAATCATAGAATTTTATTTTAATATAATAACTTTATAAAAAATTGGTAATTTATAAATAAAAATTTTGTCTTCATAAAATTGTTGAATAATTTTAAATATTATTTTAAGAAAAGAACATATATGTATTGCATATTTTGGTAAGACATATATTATGAAAACTACATTAGAATGAAGTGAATAATTATGTAATCAATAAAAGTCACATAATATTACAAAGTTATATCAATCTATACATTAGTTGATATTTAGTTAATGCTAATAATAAATGTAATACATAATAGTTACATTATAATAGAAATAGTTATAATACTTAAATGGAGTAGCATTTTAATTGTTAAAGTTTGTTTATTTTACATGTGCTACCTAAGTGATATTTCACATAAAAGCCTTTTATTGTACTAAGTGATTATAAATGATATCTAGTAAAATATAAGTTCATAAACTTAATTAAATGTTACTGATAAAACATTTAATAAATGTATGGATTATTTATTTTTGGATTATGGAAATAATAACAATGTAAGAATCTTGTATTATTATTATTTTTCTTATTTTTATTTTCTTGATTTCCACTTGTGATGTAAATAATGTATATAAGTTGTTTATTAAAGTTGATGTAAATAAATTTGTTTAAGTTGTTTTAAAAGTGTGTCGAATTCATTATTTTGCACCACAGCATTTGACAACAGATAATTTGAATAAAACATAATATTTGCACAATATGAATTAAATTATTATTATTTTTTAAAAAAGAAATACAGTATTTTCTTAATATAATTTATAAAAATTCATTGACATTAACATATTATGTTATTATGGTCACAAAATAATTATAATGCACAATATAAGAATATAATATTATTTATTGCCACATATTATTAAATTGTAAGATTTATTATATTCTCAATTAAGATACTATATGAAGATAAAAGACATGTAGATGATTTACTTGTTTTCTTAATAATTAGTAGTATAATAAAATAGATAAGGTTAACTTATACACTGGAGATTGTTATTATTAGTTATTTATTATTATTATAAGTTAGGTGTAGTTAGGTTTGATATTAAATCCCTTATCATGCCTATCTGCAAGAAGTATTATTACTTTAAGATAATTAAAAGAACCTGAGATTATTTAGTTATATTTCTTTGATAAAAAGATTGAGATTTATTTAGTATTATTATTGAAGTTAGTGAATTTTTATAAAAGACATAGGAGTGCTATAGATGTATTAGTGAGATAATAAAGAGGTAATAGTATTCTTATGCCATTGAGATAATATCTTAGAAGATATGGCCTCAATGTAAATTCAATTACCACTTGTAACTTCACTTCATAGTCTCATGATTTAATAAATACTTATTTAATTAGTGCATGATATTGAACCATATTAATTTTCTGTTAGTTGTACTAAATCTGATAAGATATAGTATTATAAAAATATATTAATAATAGTTATACATATTTTAGCCGAGCATAATGATTTAATTGAGCTAGTCATATTTTAAGTTATATTATATATTTCTGGAAGTGAGGGTACAATATATATATATATATATATATATATTGAAACAGATATTCTGTTCCTCATATAAATATTCAAAAGACCCCCCCCCCATTTAAAAACGTCTAGCGTGATTCAGTCTAATTGGGAACGCAATAAATTTTGATTTGTTTAAAAAAAAATCATATTTTTAATTTTGAGATTGATGAAATTGAATAAAATGTTATATCGTCTTATTTTATTATTTTTTTTTTATCTGTCTCAATAAAAAAAAAAGAAATTAATTATCCAATCATTAAAAAGAAAGAAAAAAAGATACTTGAATTAAACTGAGGCAGTTTTCAAATTAGGAACGTCGTCGGAAGAAAAGAACTTTTTTTTTTCTCTCGTCTTACACAGAGAGGCAGAACATATTAAATTTTTTGTTTTAAAAAAAAGTGTATTACTTAATTCTTTTGACACGTTAAAATATAATTTTAACGGAATGTTAAAATGGAAAAAGAAACCTTTGCTAGAGGAATTATGATAATAATGGGGTAATTTAGCGGCTTCATTCTCTCCATGCTATGCCATGACTCTCCATAAATGAAATAACCCACCTTCTTTATGAATAAACTGGATTGTAAAACTGGAAGGTAATTATGTTATAAGA
Organism: Epiperipatus broadwayi; assembly: GCA_028023455.1. Lineage (NCBI taxonomy): Eukaryota > Metazoa > Onychophora > Udeonychophora > Euonychophora > Peripatidae > Epiperipatus > Epiperipatus broadwayi. The sequence continues at coordinate 335,091 of JAQFVV010000433.1, read as the reverse complement.
ATATTAAAACATCTTTATCTTACGTTATAAAGTGAAGTTATGAAATAATTACATAGAATTTGTTTTATAAAATATTAAAACATCTTTATCATATGTTATAAAATGAAGTTATGAAATAACCACATAGAATTTGTTTTGTAAAATATTAGAACACGTTTATCATACGTTATAAAATGAAGTTATGAAATAATTACATAGAATTTGTTTTTTGTAAAATATGAAAACATCTTTATCATACGTTATAAAGTGACATTATGAAATAATTACATAGAATGTGCTTTATAAAATATTAAAACGTCTTTATCATACGTTATAAAGTGATATTATGAATTAATTACATAGAATTTGTTTTATAAAATGTTAAAACGTCTTTATCATACGTTATAAAATGAAGTTATGAAATAGCTACACGCAAATTTATTTATAAAAATATTTGAACGTATTTACTATATGAATTAGAAATGCTTTAATTGCATATTACTTCTATCTGGGTAATGTAACAGAGTTTATGTATATGAATATACTTTTATATTTGACTAAATTATAAATGCTCTACAAGCCAAACAGAGTTTATGTATATGAATATAGTTTTATATCTGGCTAAATTATAAATGCCTCAATTATCAAATGATAAATGCTCTACAAACCAAGAATTGCTGAGTTCAAATGACTACCAATCGGTAATAATTAATAAAATGATGAAATGCTGTATAAATCATAAATACTTGATTGCTTCTAAGCCTCTTATAATGTAACAGAGTTTATGTATAAGAATATACTTTTAATTAAATAAAACTCCAAAAAAAAAGTTTTTGAAAATAATAATTTTATATTTGGCTAAATTATAAATGCCTCAATTATCAAATGATAAATGCTCTACAAACCAAGAATTGCTGAGTTCAAATGTCTACCAATTGGTAATAATTAATAAAATGATGAAATGCTGTATAAATCATAAATACTTGATTGCTTCCAAGCCTCTTATAATGTAACAGAGTTTATGTGTAAGAATATACTTCTATATTTGGCTAAATTATAAATGCCTCAATTATCAAATGATAAATGCTCTACAAACCAAGAATTGCTGAGTTCAAATGTCTACCAATCGGTAATAATTAATAAAATGATGAAATGCTGTATAAATCATAAATACTTGATTGCTTCTAAGCTTCTTATAATGTAACAGAGTTTATGTATAAGAATATACTTTTATATTTGACTAAATTATAAATGCTTTAATTACCAAATGATGAGTACTCCACAAACCAAGAATTGCTGAATTTAAATGTTTACCAATCAGTAATTATTCATAAGATAACGAAATGTTATATAAAAAATAAATGCTTAACTGCTACCAAGCTTCTTCTCATAAAGGAATACAAAAATAAACTATTGTTGAATTGGAATATTTCCAAGCTTCTTCTCATAAAGGAATACAAAAACAAACTATTGTTAAATTAGAATATTTCCAAGCTTCTTCTCATAAAGGAATACAAAAATAAACTATTGTTGAATTGGAATATTTCCAAGCTTCTTCTCATAAAGGAATACAAAAAAAACTATTGTTAAATTAGAATATTTCCAAGCTTCTTCTCATAAATGAATTCAAAATGAACTATTGTTGGATTGGAATATTTCCAAGCTTTTTCTCATAAATGAATTCAAAATGAACTATTGTTGGATTGGAATATTTCCAAGCTTCTTCTCATAAAGGAATACAAAAATGAATTATTGTTGAATTGGAATATTTCCAAGCTTCTTCTCATAAATGAATTCAAAATGAACTATTGTTGGATTGGAATATTTCCAAGCTTTTTCGCATAAATGAATTCAAAATGAACTATTGTTGAATTGGAATATTTCCAAGCTTCTTCTCATAAAGGAATACAAAAATGAATTATTGTTGAATTGGAATATTTCCAAGCTTCTTCTCATAAAGGAATACAAAAATGAACTATTGTTGAATTAGGATGTTTCCAAGTGTCTTCTCATAATGAATATGTAAATGAACTATTGATAAAGAAAGAAGAACTGCTTCTAGGTCTTTCATAAGTAAAATGAAAAAGAGTAATCATGTGGATAGAAATGAACTTCGTTAGAAATCGCTAATTAATTGATATTTAATAAATTTTTTTGTTACTAAAAATCAAATTGGTTATCCAGTTGTCCAGTTTTGTTTGCTTTATTGCATCACTCACCAATTATAGCACTGGTTCACGAGAATCTCATGCATTCCTGAGCTATGTCTGACATAACTAGATCCAGGCCAGTCGGGTTGTAGTACCACGGAACTCTAATGACGCTGTTTGGAAAACCAAACATATAAATGTTTAGATGTTCACAGTCTCTATGGTACTACATCCTCTGATGAGCAGGAAATATTGTTGTAGGAGGCATTAACATCTGCATTAGGAATGTCAATTGATAGTTCCTTCCTACAGCATGCTCATCAGAAAATTGTTACAACTGATGTGATAAAAGGGTTGTATGCAGGTCCGGTTACATTTGGGCGCCAAATGTAACCGGACCGCCATACAACCCTTTTATTACATCAGTTGTAACAATTTTCTGATGAGCATGCTGCAGGAAAGAACCATCAATTGATATTCTTAATGCAGATGTTAATGCCCCCCTACATCAATATTTCCTGCTCATCAGAGGATGTAATACATAAAGACTGGAAACATCTAAATATTTCTATGTTTGGTTTCCCAAAGAGCGCCATTAGAGTTCCATCTCACTACAACCTGACTGGCCTAGGTCAAGTTATGTCAGACGTAGCTCAGAGAACATGAGATTCTCATGAACCAGTGCTATAATTGGTGAGTGATGCGATAAATAAACAAAACTGGACAACTGGATAACCAATTTAATTTTAGTAACAAAAAAAATTTATTAAATAACAATTAATTTGCAATTTCAACAATAGTTCATTAATTCCTCTATGAGAAGAAGCTTGGAAATATTCTAATTCAAGAATAGTTCATTTTGAATTCATTTATGGGAAGAAGCTTGTGAATATTCTAATTCAACAACAGTTCATTAATTCCTTTATGAGAAGCTTGGAAACATCCTACTTCAACAATAGTTCATTTTTGTATTCTTTTATGAGAAGAAACTAAGAAATATTCCAATTCAACAATAGTTTGTTTTTGTATTCCTTTATGAGAAGAAGCTTAGAAGCAGTCAAGCATTTATGGTTTATACAATAATTCATTTTGAAGCAGTCAAGCATTTATGGTTTATACAATAATTCATTTGTTCATTTAAGAGAAGAACCTTAGAAGCAGTCAAGCATTTATGGTTTATACAATAATTCATTTTGAAGTAGTCAAGCACTTATGGTTTATACAATAATTCATTTTGAATTCATTTAAGGTAAGAACCTTAGAAGCAGTCAAACATTTATGGTTTATACAGCATTTCATCATTTTATGAATTATTACTGATTGGTAGATATTTGAATTCAACAATTCTTGGTTTGTAGAGCATTTATCATTTGATAATTGAGGCATTTATAATTTAGCCAAATATAGAAGTATGTTCTTACACATAAACTTTGTTACATTATAAGAAGCTTAGAAACAGTCACGTATTTATGATTTATAGAGCATTTCATCATTTTATGAATTATTACCGATTGGTAGACATTTGAACTCAGCAATTCTTGGTTTGTAGAGCATTTATCATTTGCTAATTGAGGCATTTATAATTTAGCCAAATATAAAAGTATATTCTTACACATAAACTCTGTTACATTATAAGAAGCTTAGAAGCAGTCAAGTATTTATGATTTATAGAGCATTTCATCATTTTATGAATTATTACCGATTGGTAGACATTTGAACTCAGCAATTCTTGGTTTGTAGAGCATTTATCATTTGATAATTGAGGCATTTATAATTTAGGCAAATATAAAAGTATATTCTTACACATAAACTCTGTTACATTACCCAGATAGAAGTAATATGCAATTAAGGCATTTCTAATTCATAAAGTAAATACGTTCAAATATTTTTATAAATAAATTTGCGTGTAGCTATTTCATAACTTCACTTTATAACGTATGATAAAGACATTTTAACATTTTATAAAACAAATTCTATGTAATTATTTCATAATATCACTTTATAACGTATGATAAAGACGTTTTAATATTTTATAAAACACATTCTATGTAATTATTTCATAATGTCACTTTATAACGTATGATAAAGATGTTTTCATATTTTACAAAAAACAAATTCTATGTAATTATTTCATAACTTCATTTTATAACGTATGATAAACGTGTTCTAATATTTTACAAAACAAATTCTATGTGGTTATTTCATAACTTCATTTTATAACATATGATAAAGATGTTTTAATATTTTATAAAACAAATTCTATGTAATTATTTCATAACTTCACTTTATAACATAAGATAAAGGTGTTTTAATATTCTTATAACATAATTAGCTTCCAGTTTTACAATCCAGTTTATTCATAAAGAAGGCGGGTTATTTCATTTATGGAGAGTCATGGCATAGCATGGAGAGAATGAAGCCGCTAAATTACCCCATTATTATCATAATTCCTCTAGCAAAGGTTTCTTTTTCCATTTTAACATTCCGTTAAAATTATATTTTAATGTGTCAAAAGAATTAAGTAATACACTTTTTTTTAAAACAAAAAATTTAATATGTTCTGCCTCTCTGTGTAAGACGAGAGAAAAAAAAAAGTTCTTTTCTTCCGACGATGTTCCTAATTTGAATACTGCCTCAGTTTAACTCAAGTATCTTTCTTTTTTTCTTTTTAATGATTGGATAATTAATTTCTTTTTTTTTTATTGAGACAGATAAAAAAAAAATAAGACAATATAATATTTTATTCAAATTCATCAATCACAAAACTAAAAATATGATTTTTTTAAACAAATCAAAATTTATTGCATTCCCAATTAGACTGAATCACGCTAGACATTTTTAAATGTGGGGGGGGGTCTTTTGAATATTTATATGAGGAACAGAATATCTGTTTCATTACCCCTCACCAAATTTTGGGATGAAATCGCCTGGAAATACGATTTCATTCCACATACTATACCCATTATTTCTCAGTACTGCCTGGTTTTAGATATGCTGATGAATGGGTAAGGTGAGCCGGAAAAGTGAATACATGAACCATAGCTTCCAATGCTGGGACAAATAGATGGCCAAGCACAAACTACCAGTACACACCGCCTCATGACGTCACGAGAAAATATCTCATTTTTAAGCACTACCTCTCTTGTACCCAGAAGTATCATCCAACCGAGAATAGGAGCCAGAGAAAAAAAACAATTTGGCACTCAGCCAACCCTGCTCAGCTTCGGTGAGTCTTAGGGGCTATCATTTGGCCTATCCATGAGGCCAAGGCCTATACATGATACCTATATATACGCACTGCTGGACTACTCTTGGAGCACAACATCCAGGTCAGGATAGTGCCGAGCATATAGTTCGAAGCATCATAACACAATGCATCCAAGCAGCTCCCCTCAATCATCCACCATCTCAACATGAAAAATACAAGTTCATGCAATCACTACACCACACTCACAAACCCTTTTCCATCAGCTATCTCTATTTTATTCTGAATCATAACTGCAACCTGGTTTGGGAGACTGAGCATCATGATCAGTTCTCCTATAGTCCTCTTTTGTATTATGAGGTGACATACTTCTGGATCGTCTCTTTGTTGAAAATTTATCATGTTTAACATTACTGTGGTGTCTTGCTTCTTCACTTCTGTATTTTCTTTGGAGATCATTGTTACTGTTTGATCTTCTAATTATACGCGTCTGATATGGACCATGAATACCATCTGTGAATTTTCTTTTTTTCCTCTTCCATGGTGGTACTTCATTTTTACATAAAAGTTTCCTTTTAAATGGTTCTTCTGCCATAGTAATTATTTTTTTGGTATTTGCAAAGGTTTCTTGTTGTTTAATTTCTTTCACACTGATAAATCCCGAGTTTTCAGATTCCCTTTTGGTGTCTTTTCCTGCGTAAACAACTATATTTTTAATAACTGTCTTTATATATTTTTTTTCTATACTCAATTTTTGATTTGAGTTTATTAAGCTTTTGTTTATAATTTTTATATATGGCTGAGGACTAACACACTTTTCTTTCCATTTTATGATTCCTTTCTCTATCTTTGTTACTATTTCATGAGACTGTTAATCTCAGGGTCGTGGGTTCGAGCCCCACGTTGGGCGCCAAATGTAACTGGACCCACGTACAACCCTTTTATCACATTAGTTGTAACAATTTTCTGATGAGCATGCTGTAGGAAGGAACTATCAATTGACATTCCTAAAGCAGATGTTAATGCCTCCTACAATATTTCCTGCTCATCAGAGGATGTAGTACCATAGAGACTGTGAACATCTAAACATTTATATGTTTGGTTTTCCAAACAGCGCCATTAGAGTTCCGTTGTACTACAACCTGACTGGCCTGGGTCTAGTTATGTCAGACGTAGCTCAGGAATGCATGAGATTCTCATGAACCAGTGCTATAATTGGTGAGTGATGTGATAAAACAAACAAAACTGGACAACTGGATAACCAATTTTATTTTTAGTAACAAAGAGAAGAAGATATCAAACAAAGAGAAGAATATAACCAATAATGGGATAAACAAAGAGAAGATACCCGAAAATGGGATAAACAAAGAGAAGAAGATATCAAACAAAGAGAAGAATATAACCAAAAATGGGATAAACAAAGAGAAGAATATATCAAACAAAGAGAAGAATATAACCAAAAATGGGATAAACAAAGAGAAGAATATATCAAACAAAGAGAAGAATATAACCAAAAATGGGATAAACAAAGAGAAGAAGATATCAAACAAAGAGAAGAATATAACAAGCAAGCAATAGAAGCAAACCAAAGAATAGAAAAACGAATTAAAGAAGCATTCAAAAATCAGAATGAAAAATTAAACCAGTTGATAAAGGAAATAATTCAACCTAAAAAATTGGATGAGGAAGAAACTTTGGAAGTTCCAACCAAAGATATTTTAAAGGAATCACAAATTGAATATCCTATTACTGATGAAGCAAAATTTGAGATTGTTAAAAAGGAAGAAATTGAAATTACAAAAAGTGATATTGAAATTGTCAGTCTACCTTCAGGAAAACTTCTGATTGTGGAATGTACCTTTACAATTGAAAATAAAGAAACAGTATATACAGAAGCTGAGAATGAAATTGTATCAAATACAGTAAAAGAGTTTCAAATGGATGAAAATGAATCTAATAAAGCAAAATTAAAATCTTCTGATCTTCAAGAAGATGAAAAACGTGAAAATGAGCATAATCAAAATATAACAAAGGGACTATCCAATATAGAAGAAAATGTTTCAGAAAAATTGTCTGATATATGCTATGAAATAGTAACAAAGATAGAGAAAGGAATCATAAAATGGAAAGAAAAGTGTGTTAGTCCTCAGCCATATATAAAAATTATAAACAAAAGCTTAATAAACTCAAATCAAAAATTGAGTATAGAAAAAAAATATATAAAGACAGTTATTAAAAATATAGTTGTTTACGCAGGAAAAGACATCAAAAGGGAATCTGAAAACTCGGGATTTATCAGTGTGAAAAAAATTAAACAACAAGAAACCTTTGCAAATACCAAAAAAATAATTACTATGGCAGAAGAACCATTTAAAAGGAAACTTTTATGTAAAAATGAAGTACCACCATGGAAGAGGAAAAAGAGAAAATTCACAGATGGTATTCAAGGTCCATATCGGACACGTATAATTAGAAGATCAAACAGTAACAATGATCTCCAAAGAAAATACAGAAGTGAAGAAGCAAGACATCACAGTAATGTTAAACATGATAAATTTTCAACAAAGAGACGATCCAGAAGTATGTCACCTCATAATACAAAAGAGGACTATAGGAGAACTGATCATGATCCTCAGATAGCTGATGGAAAAGGTTTGTGACTGTGGTGTAGTGATGCATGAACTTGTATTTTTCATGTTGAGATGGTGGATGATTGAGCGGAGCTGCTTGGATGCATTGTGTTATGATGCTCCGAAGTATATGCTCGGCACTATCCCGACCTGGATGTTGTGCTCCAAGAGTAGTCCAGCAGTGTGTATATATAGGTCTCATGTATAGGCCTTGGTCTCATGGATAGGCCAAATGATAGCCCCTAAGACTCACCGAAGCTGAGCAGGGTTGGCTGAGTGCCAAATTGTTTTTTTTCTCTGGCTCCTATTCTCGGTTGGTTGATACTTCTGGGTACAAGAGAGGTAGTGCTTAAAAATGAGATATTTTCTCGTGATGTCTGAGGCAGTGTGTACTGGTAGTTTGTGCTTGGCCATCTATTTGAGCCAGCATTGGAAACTATGGTGCATGTATTCACTTTTCCAGCTCACCTACCCATTCATCAGCATATCTAAAACCAGGCATTACTGAGAAATAATGTGTATAGTATGTGGAATGAAATCGTATTTCCAGGCGATTTCATCCCAAAATTTGGTGAGGGGTAATGAAACAGATATTCTGTTCCTCTTATAAATATTCAAAAGACCCCCCCCATTTAAAAATGTCTAGCGTGATTCAGTCTAATTGGGAACGCAATAAATTTTGATTTGTTTAAAAAAATCATATTTTTAGTTTTGTGATTGATGAATTTGAATAAAATATTATATCGTCTTATTTTTTTTTTTTATCTGTCTCAATAAAGAAAAAAGAAATTAATTATCCAATCATTAAAAAGAAAAAAAGAAAGATACTTGAGTTAAACTGAGGCAGTATTCAAATTAGGCACGTTGTGAAAAGAAAAGAACTTTTTTTTCCTCTCGTCTTACACAGAGAAGCAGAACATATTAATTTTTTTTTTTTTTTAAAAAAAAAGTGTATTACTTAATTCTTTTGACATATTAAAATATAGCTCTAACAAAACGTGAGAATGGTAAAAGAAAACTTTGCTAGAGGAATTATGAAAACAATGGGGTAAATTAGCGGCTGCAATCTCTCCATGCTGTGCCATGACTCTCCATAAATGAAATAACCCACCTTCTTTATGAATAAACTGGATTGTAAAACTGGAAGGTAATTATGTTATAAGAATATTAAAACATCTTTATCTTACATTATAAAGTGAAGTTATGAAATAATTACATAGAATTTGTTTTATAAAATATTAAAACATCTTTATCATACGTTATAAAATGAAGTTATGAAATAACTACATAGAATTTGTTTTGTAAAATATTAGAACACATTTATCATACGTTATAAAATGAAGTTATGAAATAATTACATAGAAGTTGTTTTTTGTAAAATATGAAAACATCTTTATCATACGTTATAAAGTGACATTATGAAATAAGTACATAGAATTTGTTTTATAAAATGTTAAAACGTCTTTATCATACATTATAAAGTGAAGTTATGAAATAGCTACACGCAAATTTATTTATAAAAATATTTGAACGTATTTACTATATGAATTAGAAATGCTTTAATTGCATATTACTTCTATCTGGGTAATGTAACAGAGTTTATGTATAAGAATATACTTCTATATTTGGCTAAATTATAAATGCCTCAATTATCAAATGATAAATGCTCTACAAACCAAGAATTGCTGAGTTCAAATGTCTACCAATCGGTAATAATTAATAAAATGATGAAATGCTGTATAAATCATAAATACTTGACTGCTTCTAAGCTTCTTATAATGTAAGAGTTTATGTGTAAGAATATACTTCTATATTTGGCTAAATTATAAATGACTCAATTATCAAATGATGAATGCTCTACAAACCAAGAATTGTTGAGTTCAAATGTCTACCAATCGGTAATAATTAATAAAATAATGAAATGCTGTATAAATCATAAATACTTGACTGCTTCTATGCTTATTATAATGTAACAGAGTTTATGTGTAAGAATATACTTCTATATTTGGCTAAATTATAAATGCCTCAATTATCAAATGATAAATGCTCTACAAACAAAGAATTGCTGAGTTCAAATGTCTACCAATCGGTAATAATTAATAAAATGATGAAATGCTGTATAAATCATAAATACTTGACTGCTTCTAAGCTTCTTATAATGTAACAGAGTTTATGTGTAAGAATATACTTCTATATTTGGCTAAATTATAAATGCCTCAATTATCAAATGATAAATGCTCTACAAACCAAGAATTGTTGAGTTCAAATGTCTACCAATCGGTAATAATTAATAAAATGATGAAATGCTATATAAATCATAAATACTTGACTGCTTCCAAGCTTCTTATAATGTAACAGAGTTTATGTATAAGAATATACTTTTATATTTGACTAAATTGTAAATGCTTTAATTACCAAGTGATTAATACTCCACAAACCAAGAATTGCTGAATTTAAATGTTTACCAGTCAGTAATAATTCATAAGATAACGAAATGTTATATAAATCATAAATGCTTAACTGCTACCAAGCTTCTCATAAAGGAATACAAAAATAAACTATTGTTGAATTGGAATATTTCCAAGCTTCTTCTCCTAAAGAAATACAAAAATGAACTATTGTTGAATTGGAATATTTCCAAGCTTTTCCTCATAAATGAATTCAAAATGAACTATTGTTGAATTAGAATATTTCCAAGCTTCTTCTCATAACTGGATTCAAAATGAATTATTGTTAACTTAGAATATTTCGAAGCTTTTTCTCATAAATGGATTCAAAATGAATTATTGTTAAATTAAAATAATTCCAAGCTTCTTCTCATAAAGGAATACAAAAATGAACTATTGTTGAATTAGGATGTTTCCAAGTGTCTTCTCATAATGAATGTGTAAATGAACTATTGATAAAGAAAAAAGAACTGCTTCTAGCTTTTTCATAAGTAAAATGAAAATGAGTTATCATGTGGATAGAAATGAATTTCGTTAGAAATTGCAAATAAATTGTTATTTAATAAATTTTTTTTGTTACTAAAAAGTAAATTGGTTATCCAGTTGTTCAGTTTTGTTTGTTTTATCACATCACTCACCAATTATAACACTGGTTCATGAGAATCTCATGCATTCCTGAGCTACGTCTGACATAACTAGACCCAGGCCAGTCAGGTTGTAGTAAGACAGAACTCTAATGGCGCTGTTTGGAAAACCAAACATATAAATGTTTAGATGTTCACAGTCACTATGGTACTACATCCTCTGATGAGCAGGAAATATTGTTGTAGGAGGCATTAACATCTGCATTAGGAATGTCAATTGAAAGTTCCTTCCTACAGCATGCTCATCAGAAAATTGTTACAACTGATGTGATAAAAGGGTTGTATGGCAGTCCAGTTACAGTCTCTATGGTACTACATCCTCTGATGTAAATGATAAATGCTCTACAAACCAAGAATTGCTGAGTTCAAATGTCTACCAATCGGTAATAATTCATAAAATGATGAAATGCTCTATAAATCATAAATACTTGACTGTTTCTAAGCTTCTTATAATGTAACAGAGTTTATGTGTAAGAATATACTTTTATATTTGGCTAAATTATAAATGCCTCAATTACCAAAATGATAAATGCTCTACAAACCAAAAATTGCTGAGTTCAAATGTCTACCAATCAGTAATAATTCATAAAATGATGAAATGCTGTATAAACCATAAATGTTTGACTGCTTCTAAGGTTCTTACCTTAAATGAATTCAAAATGAATTATTGTATAAACCATAAGTGCTTGACTACTTCAAAATGAATTATTGTATAAACCATAAATGCTTGACTGCTTCTAAGGTTCTTCTCTTAAATGAACAAATGAATTATTGTATAAACCATAAATGCTTGACTGCTTCAAAATGAATTATTGTATAAACCATAAATGCTTGACTGCTTCTAAGCTTCTTCTCATAAAGGAATACAAAAACAAACTATTGTTGAATTGGAATATTTCCAAGCTTCTTCTCATAAAGGAATACAAAAATGAACTATTGTTGAAGTAGGATGTTTCCAAGCTTCTTCTCATAAAGGAATTAATGAACTATTGTTGAATTAGAATATTCACAAGCTTCTTCCTATAAATAAATTCAAAATGAACTATTATTGAATTAGAATATTTCCAAGCTTCTTCTCATAAAGGAATTAATGAACTATTGTTGAATTAGAATATTCACAAGCTTCTTCCCATAAATGAATTCAAAATGAACTATTATTGAATTAGAATATTTCCAAGCTTCTTCTCATAGAGGAATTAATGAACTATTGTTGAAATTGCAAATTAATTGTTATTTAATAAATTTTTTTTTGTTACTAAAATTAAATTGGTTATCCAGTTGTCCAGTTTTGTTTATTTATCGCTTCACTCACCAATTATAGCACTGGTTCATGAGAATCTCATGTTTTCTGAGCTATGTCTGACATAACTTGACCTAGGCCAGTCAGGTTGTAGTGAGATGGAACTCTAATGGTGCTCTTTGGGAAACCAAACATAGAAATATTTAGCTGTTTCCAGTCTCTATGTACTACATCCTCTGATGAGCAGGAAATATTGTTGTAGGGGGCATTAACATCTGCATTAAGAATATCAATTGATGGTTTTTTCTTGCAGCATGCTCATCAGAAAATTGTTACAACTGACATAATAAAAGGGTTGTATGGTGGTCCGGTTCCATTTGGCATTCAACGTGGGGCTTTATCCAGCTAGCCTAACCATATGCACCTATTACATTGTCACCTTACTGTGAGGCCTTATCTGGCATAGGCCAGTTAATTTGCCACCCTATTGTGAGGTCTGATCTAGTTAGCCTACTCATAGGTATAAGCAGATCACGATTCTGTGATATGAACAGTGCATATGATGTAGTGATGTAATTTGTTCAGGAAGGTTAAAAAAATAAAAGTCTAAAAGAAAAACAAAACAAAAATGAATGGCATAGAGAATGAAACAGACCTTTCAAAGAAGATGGAGTAAGGTCATGGTGTGGATGGAGAGAGAAGCTTACTGATTCAGAAAACAAAGGAAAAATGGTGAACATGGAGGCTCAGAAAACAGAAAATATAGCTATGATAGCTCAGATAATAGAAATTATAAAAGCAGACCAAAAGAAAAGAGACAAACAGAGAGAAGAAGATAACCAAAAATGGGATAAACAAAGAGAAAAAGATAACCAAAAATGGGATAAACAAAAAGAAGAAGATATTAAACAAAGAGAAGAAGATATCAAACAAAGAAAAGAATATAACCAAAAATGGGATAAACAAAAGAGAAGAAGATAACCGAAAATGGGATAAACAAAGAGAAGAAGATATCAAACAAAGAGAAGAATATAAACAAAAGTGGGATAAACAAAGAGAAGAAGATATCAAACAAAGAGAAGAATATAACCAAAAATGGGATAAACAAAGAGAAGAAGATATCAAACAAAGAGAAGAATATAACCAAAAATGGGATAAACAAAAGAAGAAGATATCAAACAAAGAGAGGAATATAACAAGCAAGCAATAGAAGCAAACCAAAAAATAGAAAAACGAATTAAAGAAGCAGTGGAAAAACAGAATGAAAAGTTCAACCAGTTAATGAAAAAAATAACTCAGTCTAAAAATTGGATGAGGAAAAGACTTTGAAATTTCCAACCAAAGACATTTTAAAGGAATCACAAATTGAATACCCTATTACTGATGAAGCAAGATTTGAGATTGTTAAAAAGGAAGAAATTGAAATTACGAATGGTGATCTTGAAATTATTGGTCTACCTTCAGAAAAGAGTCTGATTGTGGAATATGCCTTTAAAATTGAAAAGAAAAAAGTATGTACAGAAGCTGAAAATGAAATAGTATCAAACACAGCACAAGAGTTTTAAACGGATGAAAATGAATCTAATAAAGCAAAATTAAAATCTTCTGATCGTTAAGAAGATGAAAAACATGAAAATGAACATAATCAAAAATTTAATTCTCATATAACTAAGGAACTGTCCAATATAGAAAATGTTTCAGAAAAATTGTCTGATATATGCTATAAAATAGTAACAGAGATAGAGAAAGAAACCATAAAATGGAAAGAAAAGTGTGTTAGTCCTCAGCCATATATAAAAATTATAAACAAACGCTTAATAAACTCAAATCAAAAATTGAGTATAGAAAAAAAATATATAAAGACAGTTATTAAAAATATAGTTGCTTACGCAGGAAAAGACACCAAAAAGGAATCTGAAAACTCAGGATTTATCAGTGTGAAAGAAATTAAACAACAAGAAACCTTTGCAAATACCAAAAAAATAATTACTATGGCAGAAGAACCATTTAAAAAGAAACTTTTATATAAAAATGAAGTACCACCATGGAAGAGGAACAGGAGAAAATTCACAGATGGTGTTCATGGTCCATATCGGACACGTATAATTAGAAGATCAAACAGTAACAATGATCTCCAAAGAAAATACAGAAGTGAAGAAGCAAGACACCACAGTAATGTTAAACATGATAAATTTTCAACAAAGAGACGATCCAGAAGTATGTCACCTCATAATACAAAAGAGGACTATAGGAGAACTGATCATGATCCTCAGTCTCCCAAAACAGGTTGCAGTTATGATTCAGAATAAAATAGAGATAGCTGATGGAAAAAGTTTGTGAGTGTGGTGTAGTGATGCATGAACTTGTGTTTTTCATGTTGAGATGGTGGATGATTGAGCAGAGCTGCTTGGATGCATTGTGTTATGATGCTCCGAAGTATATGCTCGGCACTATCCAGACCTGGATGTTGTGCTTCAAGAGTAGTCCAGCAGTGCGTATATATAGGTCTCATGTATAGGCCTTGGTCTCATGGATAGGCCAAATGATAGCCCCTAAGACTCACCGAAGCTGAGCAGGGTTGGCTGAGTGCCAAATTGATTTTTTTTCTCTGGCTCCTATTCTTGGTTGGATGATACTTCTAGGTACAAGAGAGGTAGTGCTTAAAAATGAGATATTTTCTCGTGACGTCATGAGGCGGTGTGTACTGGTAGTTTGTGCTTGGCCATCTATTTGTCCCAGCATTGGAGGCTATGGTTCATGTATTCACTTTTCCAGCTCATCTTACCCATTCATCAGCATATCTAAAACCAGGCAGTACTGAGAAATAATGTGTATAGTATGTGGAATGAAATCGTATTTCCAGGCGATTTCATCCCAAAATTTGGTGAGGGGTAATGAAACAGATATTCTGTTCCTCATATAAATATTCAAAAGACCCCCCCCCCATTTAAAAACGTCTAGCGTGATTCAGTCTAATTGGGAACGCAATAAATTTTGATTTGTTTAAAAAAAAATCATATTTTTAATTTTGAGATTGATGAATTTGAATAAAATGTTATATCGTCTTATTTTATTTTATTTTTTTTATCTGTCTCAATAAAAAAAAAAGAAATTAATTATCCAATCATTAAAAAGAAAGAAAAAAAGATACTTGAGTTAAACTGAGGCAGTATTCAAATTAGGAACGTCGTCGGAAGAAAAGAACTTTTTTTTTCTCTCGTCTTACACAGAGAGGCAGAACATATTAAATTTTTTGTTTTAAAAAAAAGTGTATTACTTAATTCTTTTGACACGTTAAAATATAATTTTAACGGAACGTTAAAATGGAAAAAGAAACCTTTGCTAGAGGAATTATGATAATAATGGGGTAATTTAGCGGCTTCATTCTCTCCACGCTATGCCATGACTCTCCATAAATGAAATAACCTGCCTTCTTTATGAATAAACTGGATTGTAAAACTGGAAGGTAATTATGTTATAAGAATATTAAAACATCTTTATCTTACGTTATAAAGTGAAGTTATGAAATAATTACATAGAATTTGTTTTATAAAATATTAAAACATCTTTATCATACGTTATAAAATGAAGTTATGAAATAACTACATAGAATTTGTTTTGTAAAATATTAGAACACGTTTATCATACGTTATAAAATGAAGTTATGAAATAATTACATAGAATTTGTTTTTTGTAAAATATGAAAACATCTTTATCATACGTTATAAAGTGACATTATGAAATAATTACATAGAATGTGTTTTATAAAATGTTAAAACGTCTTTATCATACGTTATAAAGTGAAGTTATGAAATAGCTACACGCAAATTTATTTATAAAAATATTTGAACGTATTTACTATATGAATTAGAAATGCTTTAATTGCATATTACTTCTATCTGGGTAATGTAACAGAGTTTATGTATAAGAATATACTTTTATATTTGGCTAAATTATAAATGCCTCAATTATCAAATGATAAATGCTCTACAAACCAAGAATTGCTGAGTTCAAATGTCTACCAATCGGTAATAATTCATAAAATGATGAAATGCTCTATAAATCATAAATACTTGACTGCTTCTAAGCTTCTTATAATGTAACAGAGTTTATGTATAAGAATATACTTTTATATTTGGCTAAATTATAAATGCCTCAATTATCAAATGATAAATGCTCTACAAACCAAGAATTGCTGAGTTCAAATGTCTACCAATCGGTAATAATTCATAAAATGATGAAATGCTCTATAAATCATAAATACTTGACTGTTTCTAAGCTTCTTATTTATAATGTAACAGAGTTTATGTGTAAGAACATACTTCTATATTTGGCTAAATTATAAATGCCTCAATTATCAAATGATAAATGCTCTACAAACCAAGAATTGTTGAGTTCAAATATCTACCAATCAGTAATAATTCATAAAATGATGAAATGCTGTATAAACCATAAATGTTTGACTGCTTCTAAGGTTCTTACCTTAAATGAATTCAAAATGAATTATTGTATAAACCATAAGTGCTTGACTACTTCAAAATGAATTATTGTATAAACCATAAATGCTTGACTGCTTCTAAGGTTCTTCTCTTAAATGAACAAATGAATTATTGTATAAACCATAAATGCTTGACTGCTTCAAAATGAATTATTGTATAAACCATAAATGCTTGACTGCTTCTAAGCTTCTTCTCATAAAGGAATACAAAAACAAACTATTGTTGAATTGGAATATTTCCAAGCTTCTCATAAAGGAATACAAAAATGAACTATTGTTGAAGTAGGATATTTCCAAGCTTCTTCTCATAAAGGAATTAATGAACTATTGTTGAATTAGAATATTCACAAGCTTCTTCCTATAAATAAATTCAAAATGAACTATTATTGAATTAGAATATTTCCAAGCTTCTTCTCATAAAGGAATTAATGAACTATTGTTGAATTAGAATATTCACAAGCTTCTTCCCATAAATGAATTCAAAATGAACTATTATTGAATTAGAATATTTCCAAGCTTCTTCTCATAGAGGAATTAATGAACTATTGTTGAAATTGCAAATTAATTGTTATTTAATAAATTTTTTTTTGTTACTAAAATTAAATTGGTTATCCAGTTGTCCAGTTTTGTTTATTTATCGCATCACTCACCAATTATAGCACTGGTTCATGAGAATCTCATGTTCTCTGAGCTACGTCTGACATAACTTGACCTAGGCCAGTCAGGTTGTAGTGAGATGGAACTCTAATGGCGCTCTTTGGGAAACCAAACATAGAAATATTTAGATGTTTCCAGTCTCTATGTACTACATCCTCTGATGAGCAGGAAATATTGTTGTAGGGGGGCATTAACATCTGCATTAAGAATATCAATTGATGGTTCCTTCCTGCAGCATGCTCATCAGAAAATTGTTACAACTGACGTAATAAAAGGGTTGTATGGCGGTCCGGTTACAATATATATATATATATATATATATATATTATTAGCTATTATTACAAGCATAAAGCTAAACTAGTCAATATAAAATCAAAACTACCCCAAATCTAAAATTAAACCAGACCAGAATAAAAATAATATTATTTTTATTCTGGTCTGGTTTAATTTTAGATTTGGGGTAGTTTTGATATTATTAGCTATGTATATACATGCGTAAAGGCAGGTTTGAATACAGTTAAGTGGTAGGAGATTGGATGTGGGCTGTGAAGCAGGATCTGAGCATCAGATCATCTGCTTCATTTTTCTGAACTTACCAAAAAAAAAACGAAAAAATGTTTAAAAAAGAAAAAAAAGCTTTTACTTGATGTCCAGGTAACTAAAGAACAACTGTGGATTGGTGATGTATCTAAAATAAATTTTTATTTTACTCTGTGAGAGTGCTACCTTGTTTTGACTCAACATTTATACTAAATATCCTAACTCTCTCTGCTATATTAGAAATTTTATGACTTTCATTTATGATAGAATACCCTAACTCTCTGCTATATTAGGAATTTTATGACTTTCATTTATTATAGAATACCCTCTCTGCTATATTAGAAATTTTATGACTTTTATTTATGATAGAATACCCTCTCTGTTATATTAGAAGTTTATGACTTTCATTTATGATAGAATAGCTCTCTGCTATGTTAGAAATTTTATGACTTTTATTTATGATAAAATACTCTCTCTGCTATATTAGAAATTTATGACTTTTATTTATGATAAAATAGCTCTCTGCTATGTTAGAATTTTATGACTTTTATTTATGCTAAAATACCCTCTTTGCTATATTAGAAATTTTATGACTTTCATTTACGATCGAATATCCTAACTCTGTGTTATATTAGAAATTTATGACTTTCATTTATGATAGAGTATCCTCTCTGCTATGTTACTAGAAAATTTTTTTTCACTGTCTTCAAAAAAAGCTGCTTTGTTAACTGATTAACATAAGATAATAATGACAAACTATTATAATATATACAAATTATTCACTGTCTTCAAACACTGTTTGGTTAACTGATTAACATAAAATAATAAAAAAAAACTATTATAACATATACAAATTATTACAGTCCTAAATCATTTACCATTGCATATCCATGTCATCATGTTCTATCCGTCCAGCTTCTCCTCCCCCATTCTACACTCTCCCCCTTGCTCTACTCTCCTCCTTCCGTACTCAATCCATATTTATTTAAATGATTATTGCTATCCTACCTGTTATTTAATATTAATTGTTTCTAGATCTAGTTTTTACTGCGAAACATATATATCTATACTGATTATTATTTAGCTCTTTAATGCAAAGTATATAAAAAAAAATTATTGTAACTTCTACCTGGACTTCTTTATTATGTCTTCTTTCATTGTCTGTTTTTGGAGTTGTTCTTCAGTACCTGTAACATCTTAACAAAATGATTGATTAACGATTGCATTGCTACATTTGATACACATATTTTGGGGGAAAAAAAAACTCTATATAACTTTTATTATGAATCATTACTTTTAAACTCTTTTTATTCTAAATAACTCGATCACCTATTGGCAAATTTATAGTGGTATTGCTACTGGGCACCAGCCAAAGGAATAGGGCTATATGTTCTGACCAGATGATGCACTATTACTGGGTTGTATACTTTTCTAAGATCTATACTTAAATAGTTATACATTTACAGCTTTAACAGAAAAAAACATTATGGCTTTAGCACATATTTATATATATAAGAGACTAAAAGTGTAACAAAAACTGTCCTTACTTCTTTCACTGATTTAAGGCAGTTATATATGCATGAATATTATTAAAACATTTCAAAAAAAAAATCTGCACATTTGCGATTATTTAGAACCTTTATTTTATTTTTAACAATGAAAGCATTTTAAAAGCTGTCACTTATTTAACTCTCTCAGACTTGGACATATTATAAATTTAAAATATTTATTTAAAAAATGTATTAACAAGGAAAAAAAATTATATTTAACATCATTATTTAAAACATTTAGGAAAAATCATTATATATTTTTATTATTTAGCGCACACACTACTTATCTTTTTATCTTTAAATGCGAAAGCCCCTTAAAAGCTGACATTAATTTAATTCTCTCAGACTTGGAAACATTATTATTTGAGACATTTATAAAAAATTATATCGAACATTATTATTTAAAGTATTTACGAAAAATTATTATATATTATTATTTAGCGTACATTTCAAAACTTGGGCATATTATATTTATTTATAAGATATTTATTAAAACGGAAAAAGAATTATTATATATCTCAATATTATTATTCTGTATTGTACACACTTTATCTTTTTATTTTAAATGTGAAAGCCCCTTAAAAGCTATCACTATTTTATTACATTGTAAACTCGAAAATACTTTGTTATTTAAGATCATTTATGGAAACTTTTATATATATAAACGCTACTATTTAGAACATATACTTTATTTTTATTATAAATGTGGAGGCCCCTTAAGCTAACACTATTTTATCATACTGTAAACTTGAAAATACTTTATGTTATTAAAATCATTTATGGAAAATTATATATATAAAAACACTATTTAAAACATACTTTTTACTTTATTATTATGACTGTGGAGGCCCCTTAGAACTACCACTATTTTATTTATGGGCATCCTGCATGTAATTTCACATTTATGACCAAGAAAAAAAAACATTATACAACATCTTATTCGCTTCTTTGAAAAAAAAAAACACATTTTATTTTATAAAAATGAGAGCCCCTTAAAAGCAGTCACTCTTTTATATCACTGGAAACTTACATGTACAAAAACTATAAACATTATTTGGGAAAGCACTTCTTTATCTTTAATTAATATGAAAGTAAAAGCCCCTTAAAAGCTGTTACTTCTCTTTACTTCTTTTTTTAAAAACTCACAAGAATTATACATGTAATGAACATTTACGGACAAGGAATAAAACATTATATAACATCATCATTATTCAAATCATATACGTGAAAGAAAACAAAACAAAACAGCCACTATTTTATTTTATAGGTTCGTGAAAACGAAAAAACTTTTTAAACTTTTATGTGGGAAAAAAAATATTGAGTATATGACATACTATTTACTTGAAACATATTTTTATATATATACTGAGAGAAAATATTTATATTTATACTAACAATGACTCACAGGGAGTGTGTACCAATATTCAAAAAAATTTTTAAGCTGAGTGTCGTGGAAAAAAAAATTTTCAAAAAAAAAATTTTTTTTTTTAAACATGTGTTATATCTGTCACTATCTACTACTATCTCAGGTATATGGGTGTTTGTATTCAAAGCCCTACATTGATGCACCAAACCTGGAGAAAAGAAAAAAAAATCTGTGCCGGTCGGATTTGTATGTTCACATAACAAGATCTAGCATCTAGGCAAAAGTACCTCAAATCCAATCGTGCGCAAGATACACAGGTCAAGAACACTCATGAACTCTGACCTATTTTCCTATTTCCCAGATCTATATCATTATGAGCAACAATCCTGATGACATTGATTAATTTACTTCTCACCCGCCAGCATCGATCATCGGAGACACCAAAAAGACTCTAGGCTAAACTTATATGATAGAATAACTTAATAACTAGCTATATTTTATGAGCAATGAAGGCTCATGACCTATCATATCAATTATGTGTTGAATGGAGATCATCTAGTCATATTTAGCATAAGTAATAACTTAATATATTATCTTAACTAAAAGAAAGCAATGGTTTGAGTTTGATATATATATATATTTAAGATTTATTAATAACAAAATTATGTCGGGTTATTTACCTGACATGAGCCTCGTAAGTATTATATATATGTGTTTGATTTATATTTAACGATAACATAAGATTTGTGGCTATGCCAATAATATATATATGTGATTTAATGAATTAGCACTATTAGAATACATTACTGGAATACTATTACACCCCCAGAGACGAAAAGAGCATTTACTTGATTTAATAAGCAGATATTACATTTGGTTACATTCAATATTATTATTGATTGGAGTTATAGATAATTAATGCGTGGGATGGATAATAAATAATTATATAAACGATACTAAATCTATCGCATTAATACGTATATTACACTAATGGAAATATGTCTGTTTAAAGAAATCATCTCATTACGGCTTAAGACTATTTCTGGGTGACTAATAAGACACTGAAAGGCAGTGCGTGCATGGCGGATGATTGGGTTGGTCCAATTATGGATCCTGGAATGTGCTTCATGAATTTTTAATAACGAAATGGACCGATTTCCTCTGCAAACATAGGTAGGGTCGGTTTGACGAACGAAAAAGTCCAAGATTCCCTGGAGTGAAGTACAGGCAAATCATGGATGATGAAGAGTGGTAGGCAATGACTTTATTGGGCTGGTTTCCCAGATGCTTCCCATATAAAGTATGCACATACAATGAAGTATGTCCCCAGGGTGGTTTTACAGCCTGGTTTAAGGACATTGAGAACGATGATGGGGCTCGACTGCGCGAATACCTCCATGTGAAAAAGAAGCACGAACATATATAAAAACGAAATGGCCTTTATGCACGTAACGCTTAATAATACAATATAAATATAATTCTAAAGTTAAAGATTATCGAAACATATTTATTGCCCATAAATTATGAAATATTCGGCGTAATGATATGGCTTCATTAAGCAAACATGGATAATAATTATACTTAAATATAAAACTAAGCTCTTAAGATTCCCCTCCCCCTTACATTATGTTACTTAATATTATTCATTACTTCCCATACATTTAATAAATCTCAATTTTGGTTAATCAATGCCCTTGTGAAAATATATAAATTATTACAAAATAAGTGGGTGGTGGTAATAGCTAAGATGGATTTTACATATATAATATAATTTAAGAATAAAAGATAGCGCATTATTTAAGAAGGAAAATGTGAAAAAAAAAAACAGGTCAATCTGTTTTTCTACAGAAAACATAAAAATATAATTAGTTTATTTATCTAAAATCACGAGCACCTGGGCAAGTTGAATAAGACTTGTTTTGGTCAAATTATAAATTATTTACCCGGTAAATGATGGTTGGGGAAATGAAAATGAATTATATGCTTGCGATTTTAGAATATTATTGGCATTGATTTTAAAATATACATACATAAATCTAAATGAAAATTATTTGCCACTTGGAAATAAAAGAAAAGGGAAATCATTTTATAGGAGGTTTAATATAGATTAGTTATATAGAGTTATAGAATACATATTTGAAGACATTTAATGTAGATGATTTAAAATATAAATATTACAGAGAAGGCAGGATTTAGGAATTATAAGTGGTCAATGTTCTTTTACCTTGATTATTTGGAAGAGCGCTTCACTAGGAATCAGTCCATCAGTATTATTTCATTAGATCTAGAGTAGCATTATTATTTGAGAGATAGCACTTTACTTTCACTGAAAAAATATACATAAAGTTCAGTAGTATGGGATGCAGAGCTTCGTTCATGGGAACAGCATATTACGACAGAGGGACAAGGCGAAATTTCCTACTCACGACACATTGAGTGAGAATTAAAACTAGCGTGGAATATGTATAGCAACTTAGTTATTTAATGGTCTCCTCTCCTGTGGATTCAAATTCAGCAGTATATATACTTTTATTTTGAAGCTGTAACTTAGCAACTACTGCTGGACCTGAGGCGGTTTAAGCACTTAAGTTTCATCTGGAATAGTTTGACGGGATACTCTTATCTAGTAAGATGTTTGAAACAATGCAAGTTTGTTATCAGTTTCTCGAAGATTGTTTTAAAATATATCTTAAGATTTTAAAACAAGCTAGCATGGACAATTTCTACTAATGGCTTTATTTTATTATTACCAATTCGTAATCTTTTACTTTAATCTAAGAGATCTTCTGGGTAATTGTTTTTCGAGAGACTTATTAACAAGATTGCATCATTTCTGGCTACAAAATTATATATGAAAAAATAATTCATTTATATATATATGATACCCTATATATAATATAACTTACTTAATTTATTCACAATCTCCTACACTGAAATATATAGATATTTATTATTTATGCCCGCATACACATGAGAATATTATTATTAAATAAAATATTTTTAAATTAAAATACATACATGTTTACATTATTTGTTATAATATTAACCAAAAGAAATATATATTATTAGCTATGTATATACGTGCATAAAGGCGGGTTTGAATACAGTTAGGTGGTAGGAGATTGGATGTGGGCTGTGAAGCAGGATCTGAGCATCAGATAATCTGCTTCAATATATTGTGATGATCGCACATGCTGCGATCACACACACACACACACATATATATATATATATTTAATATTAAGTAATATTAAATATTGTAGTTATTTTTTTAAATATACAAATAAGTAAAAGAATTAAAACCAACGAAGAAAGGAATGTCTTAATACTATACTGAGATAAAGAGAGGGAAATGGAATCGAACAAGATTCTAACTTTTACTCTCCAAAGTTCATGTTTTTGGGAAAAAATAAAAATATTAAAGTTAGAAATATCAGAGTCATATGTTTAGTTTAAGATTAAAAATGAAGAAAGGAAATATAAATAAAATGGGAACTCAAATGGCTTAAAAAGTGATAATTGGGGAGTTTTAAATAAAAATATAAGTAAAATTTAGAATACAACAAAAGATAAAGATCTGTTCTTAAAAGTACACATTTGGACGAAAGAAAATACATATGCGAATGTACGTATAAAGAGGGAAAGTGTTTATGAGAATAATTTGTTAAAAAAAAAAATTGATAAATGAATGTAAAATACAAAGTTATAAAATCGTATAAAATTAAAAGAAATTTTGTATAAGTTGTAGAAAATATTTTAAAGTTAGAGATGTGAAAGAAAACCTTCAAACAAGAGATCAAGATAAGAAAAGAATTTGGAAAAAAAATTAATTGAAGGACAGTTGACGTGGAGACTTCGGTGAGAGCACTGTTCTGAGAAGAAGTAGTGATTAGAACCTAGTGGGAAGCAGACATTAAAGAAAAAAAAGGAAAACTGAGTAAAGGACATTTTTTTCAGAGCATACTGACAAACTGAATGAATATGAAACTCATCTATAATGCAAGTGAAGCTTCAAAGATGTGTGGCTAAGGGCCATTGTAGTCACTGGCCAATCCAAACCCACCGTGCTTATATGGTCACTTCACCATAAAAAAACTGCCAGTGTAGTGCCATCCCATTGACACCCTAGTATTGTGAAGTTACTATGTATAGAGGAAGAGAATCCACAAACCAAAATCAACGCCGAAGAACGGCCGTCTCCACTAAAATAGTGGAGGAATTCCACATGATGGTCAGCAGGACACTAATTAACGTCGAAGAAGAAGAAAACCGAGGTAAAGTAAATAACAGACCAATATATAACATGCGTGCACATACTCTTCACATTAAAAGCAATTGCAATTTCAGATATTAATAAGATAGACATTAAGTAGACTCTTTAATAATACTTGGAATGAACGACTATAAATGGATACTTTATTTCAATAGCTTAAAGACATAGGATTTAACACATAAACCTAATTGTAGTATTATATTTAAATGATTTTATTGTATGTAAATATTTTATGTAATTTCCTTTTTTATTAATTTATTATTTAGTAAATGTTTCATTAATTATTTTATCTGTATTGTTTCTTTTCTTCGCAATTCCAAATAGTTTAATATACCTGGAGGGGGATTTTGTTATAGCTATTACTCCATTTGAGAACTAAGTAACATGTGAGGATAGTTGTGCAGTATTACTGATCCCATTAAATTTATAATTTAATCAAGCACTGCAATCGTTTAATAATTACAGCAGTCAAGAGACGTTTGATCGGGAAAAATAACCTTGTGGCAATATCCGTATTGTCACAGGTTCGATCATGTATGGATATAAATTCGTTTATGTCTATATGTTCTCTTTGCTTGCAGTAACAGAAGGTGGATGATTTGAATGTAAGAACACAGTTATTAAATAATAAATGGTCACACACCATGCATTATTATATTATATTATTTATTTTTATTTTATTCGCTCCATCTCCGTCACTATATATATATCGATCACTTATTCATCTTGATATTTTTTCAATGCTAACTTTTAGCTTCTTTTAAAATAAACTTATTTCTGAAAGATTTTAATAATTTGTCTAATTATAGTTTTTCATTACGTTTTACATCATTTATATTTTTTAAATAAAAGCAATCACTATTGCACTTCTTTATAAAGTCTTTGACATAATCTTTATAACACACATGTGGTCTACCTATTACAGGAAAACTATGTCCAAGTTTAGCATGAAAAACACATTTATTAGTCTTATATCTATTAATGTAGTATTAGAATTTTATAGACTTTCTTAAATGAAATTTTTTTCATATTTTTACGTTATTTCATTTGGTTATTTTTTCTGGTGCAATTATTATCACAATAACATAAAAGAATTATTGGATTAAACTTCAATTTGTTATTTTAGTTACCCAAATGTCACATGGTTTTTCTATTATTTCACAAATCATATTATCTATTCAGTTTTATATATTGTATTTCTTTGATATTTTGATAGAAGTTATTATATAATTATTATCATTAACTAATATTTCCAAACTATCATTTCCCATAATGTTATCTCCTTTTCTAAAAATTTTTTTAATTTTTTTTCAAAATATATTTTCATCAGATCTTTACCATTTGCTTTTCTTTCTTTATTTTTCTTTAGGAGATTCAATTATACAAATTTTATATAGTTATCATAATCTTCATATCTCGATATCATCTTTAGTGTCTTTTTCATAAGTTTTTGTTAGTGCTGACATAATGTATTAAAAATCATTGTAATATTTACTTTTTCAAAATGTCTTCCTTGTCCATATCCTTCAATTATTTTATAAGACAATACCTAGTGACTGATAAACTAATGCATTCATTTTAAAAACAAATATGACAAATGACTCTGTCAACATTTTTGTTCAAAAGCTGTGAAAAATTTCCAAAAGTTATATTACCAAAATTTAACAACACATATCTATTAAAAGATCGAGTAAGATGAAATAGTGTTATAATAGTGATATTCCTTGATCAAGATCTGATTTTTGTTTTTATCAGTGATAATTTAAGTTTCCAAGCTGAAAAAAACTAAAGCAGTTTTTTTAATTTCAAACTATTAGCTCAAATAATATATAAAACTGAAAAATAGTGGCTAGATGTTTAAGTGTTAGTTATTGCTTTGAATCCTAAATCGTCATTAATAAAGGCAAAGCCAGAAAATACTCTGGAAATATAAATATCAGAGCACCATGTCACGTGATATCCATTTATTACTTAGGTTTACAGTAGATGACTCCATAATAGAATAAAGAGAAGTTTTTAATAAATTCTATTAAAGTCTTAAAACATTATCTGATTAAACCAATGAATTATATATAATTCAGTCTGTAAAATGCAAAAAATAATGTAATACATTGAAAATATTGATTCATGATAGATACTAACATTTTTGAAATGATCTCAGATTCTTACCCTCTGTAACCCTGCTATAACATGTAATGTTTTGAATTTTTTAAATTGTAAATATTAAAACAGATCTAGCGACCTGTCTGCTTTACCTATTATATTCTATAATAATGTATTTTATTTCACTCAGATTGCATGTATTTCTTTAATTTAAAACTTTGAGTGTACTTGTAATATTGCCGAGTATGTGGTGTTAATTATAATATGAAAATGGAGTCATATATTTATATACACACATATTATTTTACATTTGTTAAAACTGAAGTAAACATAGCAGTGTGTAGTTAGAATTTATGTATATAACAAAATAATAGGTTTAAATTTATAAAATTATTCATTTAAGTTTTAAAATTCATTTTAAATAATTTTCAACTTATTTTTATTGTTTGTTTAAAATTACACAAGCTGTAATTTCTTTACGAGTTTTAACATTTCATCTAAAAATAATCTTTTGGCTAAAACTTGACCCATTTAAAATTATAACTAAGACAAATTATATAATTCAGTCAGGCAAAAAATTTCATAAAAGTGCTAAAATTCTAGGGGATAGATCTTTAACTCTAAATGTAGCTATGACACAAATTGAAAAACTCGAGAGAATAGAGCTTTTAAGTCCAGATTTAACTATAGTGAATATTTTAGTAAGTGGAAATTTAGTTAAAGGCAAAAAGTTAGTAAACAAGTGACATTGCAAAAGTAGAAAGGGGAGGGACCTACTGTCAAAAATAGAATATAAAAAAGGCCTGTAGTGGCCTCCAAAAAGTTGTTGTTGCTGCTGATACATATTTTCTGAAAAACAAGTGCTGAAAAATAATTAGAAAAGCTGTTTCTGCATTACTTTGACCAAGCTGAATTCTACTAAGCCATTACAAAAGCTGTTAAAATGAGAACTGTTGGCTAGAGGGACAATAGGCAGCTGTCTATTTTCCCAGACCACTGCTACAGAATGAAAGAAAACATCAACCTCAACCTGAGCCCAATAATGGAGAAGTTATGTAGTGTTTTGTAAAAAATGATGGATACGTTTGTGCACTCCAGAAAAAACTAGAATGTATTTGAGAGGTTGTTTTAGATTGCACGCTGATAGCTGTGGAATTTAATTAAGGCATTGACGTAAGGGTGATCGACTATTCCAAGAGATATTTGCTGATTGCAAATATTTCTGGATAAGAGACGATACCTTATTGGACGGTGTATTAATTGCCACAGTTATCAGCAAGCAATAAAAGATGGTGTAACAACTAAGCAGTGCAATATAGAGAGCAATAGAGAGCAGTCATGCAGTTGAGTAGCAGTATTTTGAGTGAACGTCTGTTTAACACCAGTAGAGATATCTCGCATTAGTGCTGGCGGTTAATGATCAGCGCCCAGTGGAAATGTAGTTCACGGGTGTAGCTGACAGAGACTTCAGCAGAGATATTGAGAGCATTCATTGGAGAGCTTCATTGCAGACCAATTCGTTGGAGAGCTTCGTTGCAGACAATTTCGTTTGGAGCGCATTCGTGGCAGACCAATTCGTTAGAGAGCATTCATTGCAGACTAATTAAGCAGAGAGATTGTGGACCAATTCATTGGAGAGCTTCGTTGCAGACCAATTCATAGGAGAGCATTCATGGCAGACCAATTCATTGGAGAGCTTCATTGCAGACTGATTCGTTGGAGGGCACTCATTGGAAAAGAACAGCGTGAGAATTGTATAACATTATTTGCTGACCGCACAGCATGACTTGCAGTTATAACATTTGCACAGTCATAAGTGCAGATACAACATTGGCGCAGTCACATTTGGAACCTGTGAGTAGCTAATAAGTTTTGAATTACATGTTTAGCCGTTTATGTGATGAAACATCAAGGAATTGCAACAAGGATTTTTCTGGAGTGGAGGAAGGTGTGTAGTGTTTTGTAAAAAATGGCAGATATATTTGTGCACTCCAGAAAAAACTAGAATGAATTCAAGAGGTTGTTTTAGATCGCATGCTGATAGCTGTGGAATTTAATTAAGGCATTGATGTAAGGGCGATCGACTATTCCAAGAGATATTTGATGATTGCAAATATTTCTGGATAAGAGACGATACCTTATTGTATGGTGTATTAATTGCTACAGTTATCAGCAAGCAATAAAAGATGGTGTAACAACTAAGCAGTGTAATATAGAGAGCAGTAGAAAGCAGTCATGCAGTTGAGTAGCAGTATTTTGAGTGAACATCTGTTTAACACCAGTAGAGATATCTCATGTTAGTGCTGGCAGTTAATGATCAGCACCCAGTGGAAATGTAGTTCATGGGTGTAGCTGACAGAGACCGCAGTGGAGATATTGAGAGCATTCATTGGAGAGCTTTGTTGCAGACCAATTTGTTGGAGAGCTTCGTTGCAGACCATTTTGTTTGGAGAGCATTCGTGGCAGACCAATTCGTTGGAGAGCATTCATTGCAGATCAATTCAGAAAGATTGTGGACCAATTCATTGGAGAGCTTCGTTGCAGACCAATTCGTTGGAGAGCATTCATGGCAGACCAATTTGTTGGAAAGCTTCATTGCAGACCGATTCATTGGAGGGCACTCGTTGGAAAAGAACAGCGTAGGAATTGTATAACATTATTTGCTGACCGCACAGTATGACTTGCAGTTATAACATTGGCACAGTTGTAAGTGTGGATACAACAAGTTACACTGGAAATACTAGAGTTCTTGACTGAAGTGATGGAGGAAAGCCACCATCGAATTAAATTTTCAAAGCTGCATCCAGACTTAAACCTAGAAAAGCCACAGCTAATTTAATAGAGAGAATATGCACAGTAAAGAATCCTTTGAAAGACTTACTACCACATATTACTGGTAAATCATTCTACAGAATACATTAATTTTATTACTAAACCCATTCTAAATTAAAAGTTAGCTAACTAATCAAGTCTCATATTTAATTATATTATTTAAATGTCAAACTAAACTGTTTATACTAAATTTACTTTAAAGCTTAGAGCACTCTCAACATTCTTTCTTGATCGTAAATATTTTAAGTAATCATAAATATTTAGTTTCTATAAAACCATTCAAACAAATTCTTCATTTCTAAATTATAACTTTATTGATCATTTTCTGTAATTTGTTCTTATGCCATCTATCTTTAGTTTTTCATTTCATGTTTATTAATTTTTGCTGTGTTTATCCGAATGAAGTTTTGTGGGGTTTAATTAATTATCGGAGGGGCAATTAAACACCTTTCCATTATGTTAGAATATTATAATATAAAGAAATATAGGCAAAACTCCCTTCTGAAATCAAACTATTCTGTATGCTAGAGTGAATCAGTTACTTATAATGCACAAAATCAGTTATTTAAAATGCATATTTTGCATTAGTTATTTAAAATGTATATTTTGCATAAGTTATTTGAAATAGATATTTTGTGAGTTATTTAAAATTAATACTTGAGTGAGTTATTTAAGAATCCGTATTTTGCATGAGCTATTTAAGAATCCATATTTGACATAAATTATTTAAAGATCAGTTTGTTTGATATTAGATGTAAATTATACGACATATAATTAATGTTTCAAGTTCTAGTAAATCTGAATTTGGTATTACTCCATTTAATTAGAGATTAAGAAGCTATGCAGAGATACTTAAATCAGATTCTTATTATCACCTTTATCATGTGACTTAATAATCTCATTTATGAACTGACCAGTGGTAATGGCACTGAAAGAGCTAAGATTTTGGCATAATTAATTTATGAAAATATTAAATTAGCATTGCGAATGTGTTGCTAGTTGGCATAAATATGCATCTCTCCTTGCTATACTTATAATGGCCTACACCAGGATCATTTCCACATCAAGTGACACCTTGAAAGTTTAGGCAACTGTGACATTTATTTGTATTTGAAAGAACCAAAGCGTTCCAAAGAGCTCATAAGCCACTGTTCTACTCACTTGAATAAAAAGGCCTTTTCATATTATAGCAAGTAGCCCGGTCTGAGGAACCGATTACTAGGTAATAAACCTCAATTAAGAACACATTCAAGGTGCACTTAATCTGATACTATAGTTTATAAAGCACTAGAATCTGATGTTCAACTGCCACACCTCAGTTCAGCTTTCCTAGAAAGTAATTTTGGCTTTGATCTGATTCGAAATCTGAATTAATGCATTTATCTGTGTAGCCATTATATATAATATCACACAAATATCATTATAGTTAAGTTTAAACTTAGTTAAAAAATAATAATATAATCTCTGCCAGTTACCAATAAAATGATCACTCTAACTATTACTGACTTCCACTATATAGAACATAGCATGAGTTGGGACATAGAAGATGGTATAAGCATATTAAAGTCATAAACAAATTAAACATTTTGTAACCCCAAAAGCCACTTACCTGCATGTGAGCACTATATAGTTTGCTTATTATATTATTTGCAACCCTGAGTATTTACTCACCTGCATGAGAGCATTATATAATTTGCTGATTATATTCTTTGTAACCCTGAGTATTCACTCACCTGTGTGTGAGCTATAATGTACCTAATTTATTTGCTTTATAATTTATTAAGTGTTACATTAAATTTATGAAATATAAATTTATCTCAGTCTCCATTCTTGCTCATTACTTTATGAATCACTAGTTAAGTTATATAATATCATGTGTTGGAAAGAGGTGTCTCATGGTTTACTGCTTTGCTATTGCTGGAATTGAATAAAGAGATATCGAGTGCAACCTCAGGCATGTCATTCACAATGGGTTGACTTGGAAGCATGGGTAAGAGAGTTGATGTATGATCAGATGTAGGATGGTACTATCCTGACTTGGTCAGCCTTTGGTTTTCTAGCTTGGACTTTTGGCCTGTTGAACAAATGTACAAACCTGTTGTGTATGTGTATAATTAAAATACACATACACACAAAATAATAATAGTAAATGTTGTAAATAGGGATTTAATATTTAAATGTATGTAAGTGTATAATTTATTGCATATACTTACATAAGTTATGTGAAGACAAAAATACTTTGTTAATTTAAAATAATATTATACTTTAATAGCTGTGTTATTTTTTAAAACAGCAAATAAACAAATCCTTGTGGATAGGAAGGTTAATTAATGAAGAAACTTTGCAGATAAACAAGATGAATAATTAAAAAGCAATTGGGCTGCAAAGGGTAAAGTAAAACTTAAGCCAAGAGGTAAACTGGGAGGGATTGTTCTGACCAGGATGGACAAGATTTGACCAATCAAATCTAGAAAATCAGAACTGGAAAATTGAGTGAAAGTGTAAAGCATTTGACACTTTAAACTGGGAGCTCTACCGATGCAGATGAACTGGGAAAGGTGCTGAATGTCACTTATTTAGCATGGTAGTTCCAGAGTGGACAGCTAGCCTCCGAATGTCCAAGAGTCAGCATAGGGACTATAAAGTAGGTTGCGTAGATCTTCATTATTATTTTGGTATACCTTCAGGTTTGTTGAGATAAATATATTATGATTGTTTTAATGTATTAGTGAAATATGTATATATTAGTGTATTGTAATTAAATCTGTCTTTCTTATTCAACCAGCATTAGTCTTTGTGATTATAATTATTGTATGCATATATAGGCAGGGCAAGGTTAGCTTATTGCATCGATTGTTCACAAGTGAGTATTATAACTGGTGGACATAACATTTTGGCACAGTCAAGAGTTCAAACCTAGTAAAGCTAGAGTAGTAAGTATTAAAATTGCTGTTATTCACCATTTACTCAAAGCAGAATTTTTTTTAAGTACAATATTTGGGTATAATGGATAAATTGCATATGGCCATTGGCGAATTTGACATAAATGAGACAAGCAGTTGGCATTGTATGTTGACCACACAGAAAAGTATCTTTTTATTAATCAAGTCAAAGATGATAAGTATAAAATAGCCACTGTATTATGTTTTGTGGGTAAAGTGGTTATAGAAATCGCAATTCGGTTAGTAGCACCTTTAACTCCTGAGCAATAATCGTACAGTGATTTCGAAGAGCAATTGGGTAATTATTTTAACCCCACTCCTTTACATCACATTGCTAGACTACAGTTCTGCCATCATCGGCAAACTAGAAATGATATGATTAAGGATTTTGATTGTGCATTGTGAGTGTTAGCTAAAGACTGCATGTATGATTCTTACTTAGACGAAGCTCTCCTTGAACAGTTCCTGACAGGCATAAACAGTGACATCTTACAGCAACAGCTACTGTCAGTAATGAATCTTGATTACACAGAGGCAATCAAATGTAGAAAAGCCTATGAGCTTGTCTTGGAACAGTCCAAAACATATGCAGAATTCTATAATGGGGGAAATAAGCAGACGGAAGTTTACAAAATGTTCAAAACAATGGAACAAAAATCCACAGAAAATAATGGAAGTAATTGCAATAACAGTAGAAACACTTAATCTGTTTTTGTTGTGGAAAAAAGGGCATAAAGCCACTGATTACTATTTTAGACACGAACAATGTAAATTATGTAATAAAAAAGGGCATAGGCAAAACGAGTTGGAGAGAACAAAATGAA
Organism: Epiperipatus broadwayi; assembly: GCA_028023455.1. NCBI lineage: Eukaryota > Metazoa > Onychophora > Udeonychophora > Euonychophora > Peripatidae > Epiperipatus > Epiperipatus broadwayi. The sequence goes on along the minus strand of JAQFVV010000433.1, from coordinate 301,211 downwards.
ACACTACACCCAAGAAACAGTCCTAACTGTAAATTACAGGGAAAAGAAAAACAGTTTACAATGATTAACAATATAGCAAACAGACTTAATGATAAAATAATTATAAAAGTTAAAATATACGATCGCCCTATAGACATGGAAGTGGGAGCGGTATAACCCTAATTTCACAATGTGATTGGCAGACTGTTACAGAAAATTGTAAGCAAAAGCCCAAAATAGTAAAAACTGACATGAAAGCATTAGACATAAATGGCAATGCTTTTAAAATAAAAGGTGTGGTTAAAGTTCCAGTAAACAGAGCAGAGGGTCGAAAATTGTTAATTTACCGTTATATATAGTACATGCCCTGATAAATCCATTAATTGGCCAAGAGTGGTTTAATAAATTAGGGATTAGATTGACATTTGTACAAAATGTCAACTTGGCAAAAGAAATGAAAAATAAATTTCCAAATTTATTTAATGGGAAGCTGGGAATTATTAAAACTGAGCCAGTATTATTAGAAATGAACACATCAGCTTTACCCATAATTTGCAAACCTAGAAAGGTACCGTTCGCTCAGAAAGTAAAAATAAATAAATAAATCGATAACCTTATCAAGAAAGAGGTGTTGGAACCCATGGAAAAGTCAGTTTGGGCCATCCCAGTAATCATCATAACTAAACCTAATGGTCAGATATGCTTGTGTGAGGATTACAGGGTAACTGTAAATAAAGCATTAAACAAGAGTGCATACCCTGTACCAAACATTAGAGAAGTTATTGCTTCATTGAAAAATCTAATTTCTTTGTGAAGTTAGACCTTAATGCTGCATTCCATCAAATACCAGTTGCAGAGGAAGCATCCAGAATACTGTCAATTACTACACATCTTGGACTATACAAATGTAAAAGACTACCATTCAGAATAACATCGGCCTTTAGGATATTTCAGTCAAAGATCAAGACTCTCCTCAATGGATTGGATGGTGTCATACCATATTTTGACAACATCCTCATAACAGCAACCACAGACAAAGAACTTACAAACTGAATAGATAAGATATGTGAATGGCTAAATGAGTTTGACACAAAGCTGAATACTGAAAAATGCATTTGAAAAACTAAGGAAATTAAATTCCTGGGCCACATTATATCGAGAAGTGGCACATCCCCTTCCCCTGAAAAGGCTAAATCAGTAGAAAAAGCACCAAGACCCACAAACATAAAGCAACTACAAGCTTTCCTAGGCTTGGTGAATTTTTTTGGAACTTTTTTAAAAGGAAAAACCCATGTGACCACTCCTTTATATAATCTACTGAGCAAAAATCAGAAATGGAAATGGGACAAGCAAGAAGAAACAGCATTTATTTGCACTAAAGTGCTGCTTACTTCTGAGAAATTATTAGTACATTATAACAGTGATCTGGAAATTATGTTGACCATTGACACATCTGAATTTGGGGTCAGGGCAATACTAAGTCACCCAACCCAGTTGGAAGAGTGACCCATAGCATATCTTCATGCACATTGTCCAATGCAGAAAAAAACTATAGCCAATTGGACAAGGAAGTGCTTGCAATTTTATTTGGAGTGAAAAAATTTCACCAATATCTGTATGGGAGGAAATTTATTATTGTAACTGATCACAAACCACTGCTGGGAATACTCTGAAATAAACATACACCTGATCATTTAAGCCCCTGAATGTTACATTGGCTTAATGTTCTTGCAGGCTATGATTACAGTCTGGAATACAAAAAGGGAAAACAAATTGGGCATGCAGACATGTTATCATGCATGCCCGATCTTGATGAAGTATCAGTAGTAGAAAGATAAATAAATTATATAGATGTACTTCAAAAGCAAAACCTAAATAGCAAAATTGTAGCTCGATGGACAGAAAAAGATGAAGGCTATCAGTGAATAATAAATACGATCAGAGAAAGGTGGATAATATATATGATCAGAGGAGGATGTCCAAACAAACATTCAAGTTTTCTCCACAAACAATTATGAAGTGCCCATGAACAGCTATCCATATGTAAAGGATGCATTTTGAGGAGTGACTAAGTGCTGATACCTGTGGTGGGGAGACAACAAATATTAAACTTGCTTCATGAGAGATATCTGAGCATTGTGAGGGTAAAAGTCCTAGTCTGTAGTGTCATATGGTGGCCAAACATCAATGTAGATATATAAAGATATAAATAACGAAATGTGAGAACTGCCAACAGTGCACTAAAGCACCCCCATCAACTTTTGAAACATGGCCAAAAGCAGACAACCCATGGCAATGAATCCATATAGAGCACTGCAGTCCATTTGAAGGCCATTTATTTCTAGTCATAGTCAACTCATATTCAGGGTGGGCTGAGTGTAAAGTGAAAAATACCAGCACAGAGGTAACAGTTAGCACTCTGTATGAGATTTTTGCTCATCACAGATTTCCAGAAACTTTAATCTCAGACAATGGAACAAGTTTCACCATGGAAAAGTTCAGAGGCAATGCAAGATTGGGGAATAAAACATGTACTCACTCCCCTACCACCCCCAATCAAATGGACTGGCTAAAAGAGCAATGCAAAGCATCAATTCAGATAATAAAAAATGGGTGAAATGAAAATCGACGAAGTTGTATTGACTGCTCTTCTCCACCAGCATTCTACCTCAGTGGCCAAATCTGGAAAATCACTGGTGAAAATATATTTAGGGAGAAAACCACAAATGAAACTTGCAAAAATAGTGCCAACAAAACAACAAGACAAACAACAAAATTCATATAAATTCCAGCCACAAGAGAGAGTGTGGGTAAAGAACACACTAAAAAAATCGATGATTTCCAGGGGAAGTTATTTGCTAGCTGTCAAAATAAGTCATGGCAGTTTGCATGGGCAATGATAAGATATTAAAAAAACATGTGAACCAGCAATGGAGAAATGAAAGTGGTGACTAAATTCCAAATCTCGGCACAACAGAAACCGATGGGACTAAAAAATGATAATAAACCGGAAATTTGCACCACTCAAGAAAATGATTTTCAATTAAACATTTTGCCTACAGAGAAGTCACCACTACAAATGGAAAATAATTCATGGCACTGACTAAAAAGCAAAATAAACCCTCCCAAATATTTAAATGATTATATTTTAAGTTCGAAGACTAACAAATAACCTTCAAACTTGGGGGAAGTATTGATATGGTATAATTAAAATACGCATACACACAAAATAATAATAGTAAATGTTGTAAATAGGGATTTAACATTTTAATGTATGTACATGTACAATTTATCGCATATATGTGCATAAGTTATATGTATATGTGAAGACAAAAATACTTCGTTAATTTAAAATAATATTATACTTTAATAGCTGTGTTATTTTTTAAAACAGCAAGTAAACAAATCCTTGTAGATAGGAAGGTTAATTAACAAATGAACTTTGTAGATAAACAAAATGATTAATTAAAAAGCAATTGGGCTGCAAAGAGTAATCAATCAAAGTAAAACTTAAGCCAAGAGGTAAACTGGGAGGGATTGATCCAACCAGGATGAACAAGATTTGACCAATCAAATCCAGAAAATCAGGACTGGAAAAATCAGTGAAAGTGTAAAGCATTTGACACTTTAAATTGGGAGCTCTACCGATGCAGATGAACTGAGAAAGGTGCTGAACGTCACTTATTTAGCATGGTAGCCCCAGAACAGACAGCTGGCCTCCAAACATCCAAGTGTCAGCATAGGGACTATAAAGTAGGTCACATAGATCTTTTTTATTATTTTGGTATACCTTCGGGTTTGTTGAGATAAATATATTATGATTGTTTTAATGTATTAGTGTAAATATGTATATATTAGTGTATTGTAATTAAATCTGTTTTTCTTATTCTACTGGTGTTAGTTTTTGTGATTATAATTATTGTATGCATATATAGGCAAGGCAAGGTTAACTTACTGCACTGATTGTTCGCAAGTGAGTATTATAACTGGTGGACATAATACTTACCATTACAATATTTGTGATAATAATGTCTGTATAAGAAATGTTTAAATATGTAAAGAAAACTGAACATTATAATACTAACAACCATATTTACACTTTATCTTTAAAAAAGTAAGTATAGTTTTTTTTCTTTTGCAAAAATAGTTTTTTTTTTTTGTAAAAATAATTATTATAAAGATTTTTAAGAGAAAATAAGTATGATATATTGTTTTTAAATTAATATAAATAGATGCTTAGTTATTAAAATGTTATCTACCAAAAAACCAATTTTCAGATTAATGCCACAATTTTTTCTCAACATGTTAGTCAATTTTTCAAATCTTTAAATATTCACTATTAATTTGTTTTATTAAAACAGCAATCAATTTCTTTTCTCTACTATTTTTATTATTATTTATAAACGTTTAAACTTATTCAACACAATTTCTTTGATTCTAAGTATAAGTTCAATTAAATTTCGTAATTACTTTATAATTTCATGAATAAATCTTCATTTCATGCCTTCTCCTTTCAACATATCTTTTGCATTTTTATCCATATCACAAAACAAAATCTTCCATTATAAAATTACATGCCAAATGAAATATTTAGTAAACTCTTTCTTTCATTCCTATTTTTATAAATTAAGAAATAGTATTGGTTGTTCTTACCTAAATTTAACTAGTCTAAATTTTATACATAAAAATAATTTAAAAGTTTCTCCAAAAATCTATATTATGACAATATATTCGTTTTCATAGAAATAATATTCTGTTTCTTTTTTCTTAAATTTGAAGGATTAAAACATTTGTATACTATAACGCTATAACGCGTTTAAGTCTTTACAAATATTTTAAAAATATTTTCTATAAAAAGTTAATCTCAATATTGACAGACTTTTGTTCAGTAATAGAAAACTTTATAATATTGATATATTTGTAACATTCTTATTTAGGGTAGAAAATTTTAATTAAAAATAATCTGGTTGTTAATCAAAAAATAAAATAAATACATATAAACAATATATATATAATCGAATAGTGTATTGTTCAGAAATTCATAAAAGTTTGAACAACAGAAATGATGGGATGGAACCATAATTCATGGATTTTGATCTCCAGAATCTATTCATTTATCACTGCAATAACCATTCAGAATTTTCCATTAGTTATTTATATACCTACAAACATGTGCACATATACATAGAGGTATGATGTATATGTTGTGTTGACGATCTTTTTAAAAGTCTAATTAAAGTAAATAAGAATATTTACTGTATAATATTATGTCAATATTTTAAAAAAGTCAACTAAAGATAAATTTTAATATTGTATGGTTGGGAAAACTCACCATAATAAATACTGCATTAATAAGTCTTGTAAATAAATGTTTAAAGTAAATTTTAAAAGTAATAACTGGAAGTTAAATAAATAATATATTTGAATAATAGAAATTAATATTTAATAATTGAATTTAAAATGTTTGTTTAAAAGTAGTATTGTGGTAGAAAATGAATATTCGGTTTTGTGATATTAAACTATTATTTTAAAAAGTTGTTATATTATTATTTTATAAAAAATATATTTTTTATTTTTTTTTTTATAAATTAAATTATTTAGTTTATTTTCAGCTAAATTGTAAGCGTTTCATGTGGGTTGTAAGTCATGTGATAGATAGATATCGATACACATATGCTTGCGAGTTTTTTTTTAGTAAAGTTGCAAAACTGTCTTAAAATTCTATTATAAAATTTGAAATATTATATTTGACTACCACAAGATAAAAATAAAATTAGTTAGTATAAAATATTAAGTCGTGTTTTTTTTTATTAAAAAAAACACACAAATGTAGTAAGTAAAATTGGATTTTTGTTTTGTTTTGAAAAATAACTGTTTTAAAAAAGCTAAAAATAATAATAAATATTAGGATATGATTTTAAAAGTTATTTTGAGGTGTTTGGTAGATGTAAATAAAATATGAAAATTAACTAGGAATTAAATAATATAATAAATATTAGATAAATTATTATTTATTTTTAATTTTGATTCTGCATTGTTGGCTAGGTATGTAAATAAGCTAACAGAGCATTGTTTAGTTAACCAATCAAGGGAGTAATTTATTCAGGTATAAAAATTGGTGCACAATTATTTTTGAGGTACTACTACTACTACTACTACTACTACTACTATTACTACTACTACTACTACTACTACTACTACTACTGCTGCTTCTGCTTCTGCTACTGCTACTACTACTACTACTACTACTACTACTACTACTACTACTACTACTACTACTACTACTACTACTACTACTACTTCTGTTAACTGTGTGCTGTATTAAAAAACTTAACTTCTGTTAGTTTACAGTCTAAAGATTAAGAGTACCATTAATAGTCAATTATACCCCCAAAAAAATACAGAAATATATTATAAGATTGTAGAATACAGAGATGCCTTGCTCAAAGCTAAGTAATTCCTTATCGACCAATTTATGAAGCTTAATTCTAACATCATGTTAAACATGAATAGATCATCATTAAATGTAAATTTATATAAAAAATGACAAAATTATTATGTTTCCATTAGGCATATAATTTTGCTTATATTAATTAGTAATTGTAATTTGCTATTGAGATTAGCAAATTGGATATCACATGGAATTTTTAAAAAAAATTCGCTAGAAATTAAAAGTAAGAAAAGAAAAAAATGCCTTTTATTCGGAGGACTGATTTTAAAATTAAGACTAAGAAAATAAAATAGTAAAATTTTAAAAAAAACATTTAATTTGATAAAAATAATTATTTTGGGAAATGCAGAAATGTTTCTTTATGAAGAAATATTTAATAATCTATTTTAAAAATATTGTAATAATTTTAAAGATGAAAAAACCAAGACCATTATCGAAATGTTTCACACACTATTAAAAGGAATCTTTAAAATAAGTAACAAAATTATCCTATTATTAATTTGTATATGCTGGTCATACAGAAGATGTTAAAAATTATTCATGGAAATATATAAATATGTAGTAAGTGTCGAGAAATACTGAATTAGTGTTACATATTGAAGACACTATAAACCGTCATGGGATTGGAATGAAAGTAGCAGAACTTTGAAATTATTTTATTATATGATATCGAAAAGTATTTTCAACAATTTTTTTTTTAAATAATGGAAACTGTGAATGATTATTTAATAAACTTTTAGAAGCAGAGTCATGGTTATTAATGAATCAATCTGGATATTTTAAAAGTCGCCTTACCTTATTTCATTTTTTTAAAAATTGTCATTCATTTTGTTTTAAAAGTGGAACCAACAGAGCATGCGTGATTTTGGCATCAGTAGAAGTTTTTCATCAACAAGCGCTGGGAAGTTGAAATATCCAAGAGGAAAAAAGAGACATTCTTCTTTAATGAACTTATGGACAAAGTTTTGTTTTTGTAAATATGCTTTTGAATTATTTTTTACTAATCTCAGTGTTAATGCTTATTCATGGATTAGAGATAGAAAAAAAACATAAAAATATTAAACTATTTATTAACACAGTGCTTAGAGTCTTATAAAAAATATTTAATAATATAAAACTTAATATTTTAAGTGTAATAGTATTGAATGAATGATATACTATGCAAGTTCTGTTATTTAGTTTGTGGACCAGAAACATCAATTAAGTGATTAACCAGTGGAGATATCATTTATGGTAATAATTATAAAAATATTAACGAATTTATGATGTTTTTTTTTATTTTAGATGGTCAAAGTATTATGTTATTTTTTTGTGCAAATGTGTGAAAATGTATAAATACATGATGCATACACAGAGCTTATAGAAGTTTATTTATTAAAAAAATAGGCATACTTTTATCATATATTATAAATATATTCTAACATAATGGGAATATAATTGTATGTTTCTATTGTGATTGAACTTAATGCTTATTTTAAGTAGTTGAAGTGTTGAAGTATTGTATCAATACTGATTATTATATCTTAGTTCAAGAGTTATTAGAGGAATAGAGTAATTGTTATTGAGCAATTAAGTTGTTACTTGTATGCAAATTTATTTATTGTTGTAGAGATGTGTAAGAATTTTAGTGATGTAGAGTGGTAAATCTCTAAAGAAGTTATAAGGATAGTGTCTTGGAAATAAGATAAATAAAACCAAGATGATGTTTTATGTAGGATGTATTAATATGGGAACAAGGATAATCAATGGTAATGATTATGCAAATATAGATGACTTTACTTTGTAACTCATATATTTTCCATGGCAGTGTTTTCTTTGTGTTGAAGTTAAATGTTCCACAGAGCTGAATAAATAGCCTGGACATTATATTTTGTGTTAGAGGTTATTAGACAGATAAGTCATACCTCATTTTTTATACACTGTTACCATGAGGATTATATAATAGAGGTACTATTAAGTTTAGACTCTAATTTGTTTTATATGCCTATGCATTTGTTCGTTATCAAAATTTCTAGTATTACATCATATAGGATTGTATTTAGAATAGGAAATGATAAATAATTCTGGAGGTATGGATCATATTGAGAAGGATAAGATAGGTTGTCTTACTTGGACTGAAGATAGAGATGAATACAAAGAATATAAGAATATGTTTATCAGGAAAATAATCATAAAATTTTTCATATTCGAAATTGATTATTTTTTGATAAAGATGTGTAATTGATAATTAAAGTTGGTCTGTGAAAATATTGAATAACTGTTAAGTATTTTAAACTTACATATAATGCATATTTTTGACAAGTAATATGATAAAACCCCATCGTGTTAAAATGATACAGATAGTTATAGGTTTTGTAAATGTTATTCTGTAGCAACGATATACACCAACACATACATTTTATCTGATATTAAATTAATATTCAATCAGTAGTATAATTAGACTGCAATGTTGTTAATTGAATTTATTCATGTTGTTATTAACTTGGGAATGATGACATGGTATGTTAAATTATTTTAAAAGAACTAAGTACAAGTTAATAGATGAATACTAAACTGGTTAACTTTTTATTTTGTATCACGAGTTTACCAAATTAATGTACATGTAACAGAGATACATTACAATAATATTTTAATAAGAGATTGTTTTTTTAAAATGTTTCATATCTTTTTTTTTTTATAGTTTATTTTTTGGAAAAGTACAGAAATGTGATTATATAAAGTTCATTAGTAATGTAAATAATGTACATAAATTTATTGTTGAAATTATTAATAAAATTTGTTAAACTCTTGGTGTTGACTTAATTTTTCCACATCACAGATACATAATCACAGATAATTTGAATTAAAATATAAGATTAGCACAACATAAATAAGATTATTATTTAAGAGTTATAATATTTTCTTGATATGATTTCTTCAAGAAACTTCATTTGTCCTATTATTATTATTATTATGGTCATAGGGTATTTACAAGATATTTACACAGAATTATATTATTATTGGTTGCCATATATTGTCAGATTATAAGATTATACCACATATTTATAAGATACTATGTGAAGAATAAGAACAATGATATTATATTACTTCTTCTTCTTATTATTATTATTATTCATGAGTAGTGTTAGAATGGGAAAATAGATAAGATTAAATTATACATTGAAGATTATTGTTATTATTATTTATTTATTATTAGTGTTAGTTAAATGTATTTGAAAATGATATTAAATCCCTTATCATGCTTAAGTACAGAAATTATAATTGTCTAGAATTATTTCAAAAGAACCTGAGATTATTTGAGCTAGATTATTTAGATAAAGAGATAAAGATTATTTATTGGAGTAATTTTAATTAATTAAGTAATTATTGAAGACATAGGAATGCTATAGATTTAGTGTTTAAGATAATAAGAGGGAGGATAGTATTTTTATGCCATTGAGGTAATATCCTATGGGATATTGGCTTAATCTATTCGCCTTGCTACCTGTAAACTCACTTCATAGTCTCATGATTTTTATTAGATATTACTTAATTAATTTATGAAACCGAACCATATTATTATTAATTAATTAGAGCTAGTTTAATAACATAGAGTATTGGAGAATATATATTACTTATTTTTAAATGAGTATAATTATTTATCTGAGCTAGACCCATTTATTATTATTTTATAGTTCCTGAAAGTGAGGGTACAATATATATCATTTTGTGAATTTAAGAGAGAGAAAAAACAAATTAATTTCCCTTAATTACTAATTTTATATTTTTATCTTGAATATTTTAAGGTTATGACTACTTCACAAAATAATAATTATTTAAAGTAGTACAGATACAAAATTATTTAAATAAAAAAGTAATAAAAGCTGTGTAATTGACACATGGTATTCTTTGGTTCAATTAATAATAGAAAGCAATAAAAAGTCATCACTGTTCAATTCAGTTCAGAGCAATAGGCTTAAAATTATTCAATCTTCACTTTAGTAAAAGTCAACTTTATGCCAAATGGTCAAACATGCTTATTAATAATTTGTAATTTAGCTTAATGAAGCATTAACGTTCTTTTAAGTTTATTTCAAAGCTGTGTAGCTGAACAAAAATATTGGATTACATTGAATAATTTAGAATAATGCAACTTTCAACGTTTTTATTTAGATAGAATATTTATTGTAAAAATGGCATCTAAATAGGTGGTGTATTTTTTATCTAAATTTAATTCAATTACATCTTAAAATAAGCAATACATAAACTCTTCTAATTTACATTTAATAATTACATTAAAACCATGAATTTTCTCTGTATAACTCCATTGGTATCTATATAAGCACATATATAATCAATAGATTCCAGATGGCAGGCCAAACTGCAATACCAGTATAGTTTCTCGTTATTGGGAATTGACATACTGGATGTTTATAACAATTGACCACTACTTTTACTTTTGTTATATCAATAAAACTAAAATCTTGAAATGCATCATATCCATGAACTTAAAGAGATTTACTTTTCAGTTCTGGAGAGCTGATATTAGAAAAGCAAGAATACATTTTGTTAGCTTCAGTTATAAGATAATTATGAACCTTTTGATTTTTTTGTCAAAAATTTCCATTAAATGAATTCTTTAAAATAATTCCTTATCTGTTGCCAAATTTATATATTTATATAGCAAATTGGCCTGGATTCAGAGCGTTAAGCATAGTGAAACTTTAATTTGAATAGTGTAATAGAGGAAAAAAGGCATTTGAATATGTGCTATCTGTATTCTCTCCACAGATGACAATTTATAACTAAAACTATTCAAAGAATCTGGTTGACATTATCATCTTGTGTTTTTTAATGACTCATATTTATATAAATAGTTATAAAATAGAGTGATAAATTATGTTTAAAAATGAAAAATTAATCATGAAAGTGTGTTGATATATGATCTTGTCTCTATTGATTAAAATTATGCATACATTAGTAATCGAAAAAAAATCCTACTGACTAAAATATTTTCATTTTTAAATTTAAAAGCACACTAATATAATTAGTTAATTTTTTTAAAAAAAAAACCTATAGTTTTGATATGTAAGAATTTTTTTTTTAAATGTTGCTGAATATTTTTGCTTATTAAATGTTAATTTAATAATTTTCTATAAGCTCAATTAAGCAATAAAACTAAAAATATTACAAGGAAAATGTGGAATTTCCATACTTTAGACATTTTTATTTAAAAAATTACAACTATCATTCAAAAAAAGAACAGTATATTAGAGAAATAAGTTAAATATTTTAATTTAATTAATAATTATTCTAATTAAGGTTGCCATTTGTTCTCTAAATTTAAAACAAAATAAACAAAATACTAATAGATTGAGAATCTTTAAAAATTAAAGTTAAAAAGATTGTCTTAGTTAAATGTTTTTTAAAAATTAATTTAGTATTAAAAAAGTGCTATCAAATATTTAATTTCATTAATTATAATTTAATGTTTTTCTTTTAGTTATATTTATAAATATAAATTAAAACAGTTGGAAGTTCTTACCAGTTGAAGGCTGAGTTTGAGAATCTTTAGGAGCTAAAAAAAAGAGATTTAAAAAATAATTTTACTAAAATGAAATTAAATGTTTTTAAAAAGCAATATTTTAAAAAATATATTAAATGTATAAATGCAAATTATAAATAACATATTTAGGCTTTTCATTTTTTTTAAAAAAAAGTGTAAAACAAGCAACAGAAATATTAACAGATTAAAAATTTTAAGCTAAAAATAAAAATCTTTAGTTATATATTTTAATAGAATGGGGAATCTGGTGGTCAAGGTGGGGTGATAGAAAATCATCACCAACCTCGTGTCAACAATATTTCAAATAAAATTAATTTAAATAATGAGATATAATATTAAAGTAATAAAGTAAGATATTAAAGTAAGAAATATTATATTAAAGAGATATATAAATAATTTATATTATATATTAAAGAGCATGAACAACCTAAAAAGATCCCTCTGAGAGATCAGCCCAGTTAACTCCTTAAAGCAACTAAAAGTATAATTACAAATCCACTAGCATTATCAATTAGTAAAAGTAAGTATAAGTAATACTCAAAAAAATCATTTGTTGTCATGAATGATCAACAACAAAATATAAAACAACAGTCAATCTTGTGATTGGATTTTCTGTAGGCCATGTTAATTATTGAGTGTTTGCCATCATGGGTCATTTATTTAAACATTAATTTGGATGCATCAGTTAAGTGATAATTGATAGAATATACAACCATAAAAATAATAATGCTGGGATATTAAAACCTGCTGTTCATCATCAATGCTCTGGCCACTTGTTACAATTAATGTACTGGCCAATTATAAACTTAAATTTTGATAGAGACTAAACTAAAATAAAATTTAGTGCATGAGCTTTAAAGAAAACAGGATATATCAACTGGATTCCCCCTGTATTAACTTAGACAACACAAGATTTATTATTGTTATTGTGATCAAGAAATGATGCAAATACAAGATCTAAAAACCATAGGAATTAAATCACTGAAATAATTTTAACAATTGAATAAACATTTATTAATAACAATATCAAAAAAATGAAGTTAAAATCTTTAGAATAAGATTGTACATATACAACTTTCTGATTTTGATTAATATACAATAAAAACTAATACATCATGATTTATGTGATTATTATATAAAATTCCTATATATATCGACACATAGACATGCTGTATAATTTTTGGACATATTTAAATAGTCATAATATAATTATTAAAAATTTTAATTTACACAAAAATACTAGAAATGATTAAAATTTACCTTTACATGTCTATATAACACTCATTGATATATATATATATATATGCACACAGATCAGCAGTACATTTGATATATATATATATATATATATGAACACAGAGAACAAGAACAGTTTGATGAATATATTTCAATCATCATATAAAATAAAATTTGATTAAAATTTTACATAATATTTGATTAAAATTTTACACACACACACACATATATATATATATATATGTGCATTTAGTCATTCATGCATACACTCCTGTTTACATCATACATTTTGAATTTGACAAACAATAAAGTTATTAAAATTATCTTTCATAATTTTTTTGTTGTTGAATACTATACATACAATTTACATATACATGTGTATATTGTACTGGTCAAAATTGTATGTTCATTCAACAAGATCTGGAATCTGAGCAAAAGTACCTCAAATCCAATCATGCCCAAGACACAGAGGTCAAAAGCAATCATGGATTCTAACCTATTTGCCCATTTCCCAGATCTATGACACTATGAACAACAATCCCAATGATACAACAGCATTTTATTTAATTTCAGTCCCACAGCAGAGAAGCATGATATGTTATAATTATTGGTGATAGGGCTAACATATATAAAGCATGTGTGACATGAATGTGGGCATGTGTGAGCATATGTAATGCATATGTGTGACATGTAGATGTGTGTGACCTTAAGTAACCCAGGGTAAATAAAACATTAAATATGAAATATTATATTTAACTAAGCATAAACTAACTAGAGAATAAGAATGATTCGACCAACTGGATAATATATATATATATATATATATATATATATATCATTTATATATATATATATATATATATATATATATATTATAAATGATGAAATTATTATACATGGTTATGTTTATTAAACATATTTCATGCTATCTAGGTCAATTTAGATATTGATTATAATTATGGGAATTCATAATGATAATAGAGTAATTATAAAATGAACACACATGTATGTGTGTACAAATTATCTCTAAGTGCGGTTTATTTATACACCAAACTAAATTAAATAAGCTTTTACAAATAGAATTAATTATTAGAAATGCTATTTAGAATTGAAATATGATTGACTGAGTGAAAATTACAAATATACAATTCATTTAATAATAATTCAACTCAAGACCGAAGTGATTCCGATCATAAGTGGACTATAGAGATATTGCTATAATAATAATACCAGGTAAACATGGTTTCTGGCATTTTATATTTATTATTAAAAGATTGCAATATTGTTGCATTAAAAGATTTGAATATGCAAATGTGTGTATATTCAAATTGACAAATTTTATAATAATAAAATATACAGGTTATAATCTTAAATAAAGATGAATTTATTTATGCATTTGGAAATCGCTTGCCCCAGGGAATGAACTTAACACAAGCTTAACTCATGACATTTTAAATATCACACTTAACAAGTAAAATATAATTGGCTTAATAAACTCACAGCATTACAACTTACATACCCATTTAAGCTTAATCTAAAATATTAAGAAATGATGGCAGTGCCAGCATGAGACAGCAGGAGATTTGTCATTGATTTTAAAGTGGAGGAGGGTATGTCCATTCTTCTGGAAATGCTATACCTGGAAAAAATGAAGGTAGAAAGATGCAATGGGCCAGCTGTTTTGGGATCATCCCACACAGAACATTCACTACTCTTTCCACATGTGTTCTAGGGCATGATAAGTGTCATACTAAAACATTTATATGAGAAGAAGGGATTCAGAATATCCAGCAATTCCATATCATGACAAAGCAAATTCTTGTAATAAAACTGGCCTATGCTGGCAATGCTAAGAACAATAATAATACATCATTAACAATGTGTAACTTAATTTTAACCTAAATATTAATAAAGATCGGGCATAATGACATGAATAAAATATTAAACCAATTTAAATAATTATTTAAAACTAAATGAATGTCATAAATGCGATTAAGTTTACTCTCTATTAAACAGGTCTCATATATGTTTAAATGAAAGTATGCAATATTAATATCTATCATGCTTCAAACAATACACAGCTATGTTTAATGCATTGTAAAATACAGAGTGGCAGTCATTAATAATATTGAAAATATTGAAACTAAAGTATTAATTAATAGCATTCTAAAATAATGACAGATTAACAATTATCAATGTAGCCTTATCAGGATCTGCCTTCAAACACATATAGCATTATTTAATCTTGTACTTATTTCAGCGAGCAGAGATATTATAATAAATTATTTAAATTAACCGAGATATTTCTTGAGTAATTGGGATTTAAAATACTTACATATAGAGATGGTCACAAAGTTGAGTTAAACTGGCATATAATTATATATTAAAATCAAATACATAAATAGAAAATAAATATGTCAATAAAATTCTACTGCACTGAACTAGAAATAAAAATAAGATTATGAAATGGATGAGAGTAATATTATAGAGATTTTAGAAAGTTACAGAAATTCATGATAAAAGAGTTTAATTACAATTATATAACTGGAATTAGGTTACCAGTGAGCAAATATAGACAAAATACATTTTAAAAGTTAAATAGGGGTTTAATAAAAGAATAGAGTAAAAATGAATCTTTAAGGTGGTAGTGTAGATTATCTTCTGATGCACTGGTGTGACAGGTTGAGAGATCCATGCTCTTTGGTAAGGCATTTCAGGTTTAAGCATGCCAGCCCATATTTCATTTTTATGGAGGCAGAATTTGTTTCTAAATCAGTTCACTGTAGAATTATCAGCAGTCCATTTGGGTTGAGATGAGAGCACAGTATTATGGCACAAATGATTGGGAAAGGTGGATTTGGTCCCTACTACTTACTGGTTATAATGGTGAAAAACTGATGAGTGTGGATTCGGTTAGCAATTGAATTAAAAAACAACTGTTCTTTTTTTAGTAGCAAAATAAGCCCTATTTATACCAATTTACAGTTTCTACAGAAATATTTTCAGAGAATCACCCGAGGCAATGCAGATATGAGCTTGCCTTGAGTCATCTCTATCAGCAGGAAATGTTACTTGTTTTTTCTGCAATAGAAGATGCAAAGCTTTGATAAAATCTTCAAAGTTATTGTTTTTAATCTATTTTGAGTTTAGAAATAGATTTGCATACCTATAATTTTAATTAATATTTTAAAACCAAACTAAATTCAATAGAAATAAAATATTAGTTTTCTACTTCAACTTTGAGGAGTAAGTAATTAAACTGCGCTCTACGCAAAAAAAGTGAAGCTTGTCTAAAATATTATTAAAGAGTTATATGATGCTTTCAGAGAACTTAAGTCTCCATATTCATAGCCTACTTTAATTGAAGTTTAGTGGTGATATATGCAAAATTTATGCAAATTTTCATAACAACCATTTTCTGGAGATTGCAAAGCATGTTCTTTTTGGTTTATTGCACAGTTGTCATTTGCAATAAAGCATGCCTCCTTAATCTTTCATTTCATGTCATTATGTTCAGTGAATACTGCCCTTGCCATAGTCAGTGAATTTCTAGTTTTCGCTAATGGATTTCTCTATTGTTTGACAAATTTTGCATTTACGTAAAGTAGTTTAGAGAACCTTCTCAAGTATTGCATTATTCTTTGCAGCCAAGCTATATTAAATAATAAATTTATAATATAAAATATTAAATAAGAATATTTACACCACATATATGCTGCATATATGTGGGTGCACATTCATGTATATTTAAATTTGATTTTTTAAATGTTCTGCAATCACAACTTTAGCATCATTCACTTCAGATAAATTTTCTTAATAATTATTATGAGGATGGAGGTTATGATAAATAATGATAAATATTAGAAAAATGTAAGAAATTATGATTTTGTCATGAACAAAGAATATTGGTTGAACATGAAATGGATTTTGGATGACATTTGTTTTTTTTTTTCAATTAGTTTATTCATGTTTAACTACTAAACATCACATGATCACCATTTTTTATGCTCAATCAAAATGTTAAAACAGGCAAAACTCTCCATACAGTAGTGCCTCTCAGTGCAAGCCAGAGTAATCAATGGATGCAGAAAGTTTTGTGCATAAAATCAATATCCAGTACCTACTCATCCAATATCCTCAGACTGGTTTCTAGCTTGTGGCTTGTATCAGTGAGGAGCCTTGGATCTTAGAGCACTGCACCTAAATCTTAAGATCTAGGGAATATTAATTATACTTAAAATTAAAATACAAAATCTTTAATAATACCTATGCAAATAGTTAAGGAGGGTTAGAAAGAGTTACATGATTGTGCATGTTGACTCTCTATATAGTCTAAGTGCATGGAAAAATGGATTTAAACCTCACTTGGTGGTTAAACATGTTGATGATCTGTGAAGTGCAAATCTGGATTATAGATTCACCACTTTATATTTCCCTAGTTAGAGGAAGAATAAAAAAATAACAGAAAAAACATTTTACTCTGGATAATGAGGCAACCACAGAACAACTGGAGTTGGCAAATCTGGTTTAAATATATGTATATCAGATATCTCATCCCACCATGATATCAGTTATCTCATCTGCCCATATCATTATATTTTATTAAAACAATCTTTAAGGCCTTCAAAAGATTAATAGATAACACTGTTAGTATATAAGGAAAAAACAAACTTATACTCCCATCACCACTTTACTCAGTGTTGTCCAAAATCATTTCCAGTTGCTGGTATTAGGAGATGTTATGGCTTTAAGTGGCTATATAGTAATGCCTTTTTTCACCAGCAATGGTGGTTTTTAAACCTTGTTTTTTCAAATGTGGTTCTTGCAGTGATTATCAGTCTTGAGGTTTGATTTTGGATTTTTTTGAATTTTTGGGGTTGCCTCCATAATAGAATATGATCTAGTAGGACAGCCACCAGGTTCTCAGGATCCAGTAATACATCACACTGTAGTTAATGTTTTGTATGTTCTGGCTACATTTATAAATTAAACATTAATTAATAAGCTCTTCCTCAAAAGTCTTGAACCCATATGGTCCACAATGATGACAACTTCATTGCTTTCTGGATAATTTTTAAAACTCACAGAGATCTGATCTAATGTCCAAGGTGACACCATTTTATTTGAAAACTTTAGTTCTTTTAACTGTACTTGATCTTCATGGAATAATTCAGGGAGCCCTTGAAACTCATCTTTCTCCATTTCTATTGCTGTTTGCAACATTTCTCTACCTGATTGAAATCCTGTTAAACTCCTTGTCTAGTGGCATCCACTAACTCATTCAAAACATCCATGATTTTGATTGCAATGTCTACTAAGAACTTTTCTAGAAACATTGCCTTATCTTTCAGGAGTAGACCCATCTTTGAAATTCTCCAATCCTATCATTCGATTTCTCAATTTCTCTGTTTGATGACAATCTTGTTGACATTCTTTCTTTGTAGCCTCTACTGACTTATTTACCATTTTTACATCTTCCATTACTATATCTGCTAATGGTTCTCTGCCTCATTGGTTTGATTACTGGTTGCAGCATGGATTTCCTTTTGTTTGGGAGCAGACACATCTTTGAACCCAGCAGTATGTAAGTTCAGCATAATACCAATGTTCTCAATCTTTTGCTTTATCTCAGCTGATTTACATTTCACATCATAATCATACCAATTTGTGTATTTAGAGTAGTGTCAACATGATCAATCTCTTGCTTTGTTTCCATTGTTTTACATTCTGCATTTGCAATCACATCATCATTACAGCCAAAACTTCAGCCTCTATCTTGTTCTCTTTATTCATAGTAGCTGAGACAGTTTCATTTTCTGTAGTATAACTATGAATAATTTTTTCTGGTGGCTGTCAGGTTTGATTTTTGAAACATTCTTCAGAGTATTCAAATCAAAAGCAATCGCTCCTTTATCTATTTCAGAATCTTCTTCGGAATCCCTGCTTCTGACTGACAACTGTTCCATATCTTTAAATTTAGATTACAACAAAAGAATAAATGAGGTCTGTTATGAACTTCTGGGTGGTTTTTCTAAAAGAAATCCCTGGTATATACAGGTAGATAAAAAAATGTTGGCCCTCCATCCAAAACATGTCACCAAATGTAATAGATAGATTTGATGTGCTGGACTCCCCATACACATTTTAATGGCAATGCCTGAAAAGGGTCTCTTAGTAGGAAAATATGTCTACTATTAAGAAAGAGTTATGGAATGGACTGGTCATATTTAAAATTCTGAAGGTTCTAAGAGGTAATTAGCAAAGCAAGAACAATAATACTAAATGAATGATTGTAACTATGAAATACATAATGCCTTAGTTATATAGATAGTGAATCACTAATGAAAATAATAAATTAATTCCTGATTAAAATAATCAGCTCTCTGATGTAATAGAGAGTCAACAAAAACCTTGGGCCAATAAAAATGGATCATAAAGTATAATATTAAAAGGAAAGGCAAGAAGTAAAACTAAAATATAAATTGTTTTCCACACTTTCCAAATATTTCATTTATTAGTGAGTTATCAAATAGTTCATCATTGAAGATTACAAAATCAGTCAGTCTTTAATTAACATGGACAGACTGGGCATCGATATCAAACTCACTTCTGGTGAAGTTCGACAACATATATCATAATAAATTATACATCATAATTTTACAATTTTACTGATACAAATGGAAATCTATACATATGAAATACATATTGTTAGTAGTTGATATGAAAACGCTATGATAGCTGGCTGATTCTCTTTTAAGATATTTGGTTTACAGAAATTGTGACAGATTTTACTCAAATGATTTAATAAAGTATATTATTTTCTCAGAGATAATTACGAAGGCAATTTTAAGTTGGAAATAATAATAAGATACTTAACTTTTAAAATAGTTTCAATCTTTTAAAAATAAATTTATAATATGAGGTACAAAACTAAACGAGCTTTTTTTATTAATTAATTTCCATGTCAACATCTGTTTTCACCAGGTTCTGTTCTCACTTAATGTGGTTGATGCTTTATGTATTCCACTCTGATGACTGTTAAAACACTTCCACCTAAACCATCTCACCTTTACTTTCACCACCATTATCTTTCTGTTTGAAAGTATAGCTCTCTTCAAATCTCTTCTGTTTTATTGTTTTGTCCATTAATTTTTCACTGTAACTATTAACTTTTTGAAATTCTCCCTCTATCTTATCCATTGACTCATTACCAAGTTCCCCCCTTTTGTTTCTGCTTTTACTAGAGACTTCTCTATACCAGTGGTTGGATCCTCCACTCCATCATTGATCTGTTGTTTGGAAATAAGCACATCTTTGAACCCATCTGCTTGTACTTCTAATGCAGTGTAAGCATTATCAATTTCTGATTTTATTTCATTTGATTTGCATTCCACATTCCCAATCATATCAGTTGGTGTCTTTAGAGCAGGAATCCCCAACCTATTTGCAATTAAGAGCACATTCTATAATACCGGTCAGGTGGCAGGCACCATTTATTTTTTCAATGTAAATTTATAATTGGATATTGTTAATAATAGACATAATGTACAAAAAAATATTTATTTCAAAAATAAAATTTTAACATATAATTAACGTTTATATTTTTACGCTGTAAAAGTATAGTATGCCCTACAATTTGATTACAATATAATACAATAATTTATCAGAAATTTTAAAAATTAAATTTATTTGTATCAGATAAATAATTTTTTATCATGTTCAGATAGTGGCGGGCACACATAAAATTGTCTGTGGGTGCCTTGTGCCCATGGGAATAGGGTTGGGGATCCCCTGCTTTAGAGTAATATCCATATCATCACTCTTTTGCCTTATTTCCATTTATGGACACTCAGCCTTTATAATCCCCTCATCAAAACCATGATCCTTAACACTTGAGACCATATATTTCCTCTTTCTCTCTTTATCTTCAGCATTCTCACTTTCAGCTGTCTTTATTTCACTTGATTTAGCATCACCATCAAGGCCAGTTCATATAGTATCCTTGGGATGTGACATTTGATTCTGTTGTGAATCCTGGTAAGGTAGCACTTGCATCTGACCTAAATCTTGGCACATTGAACTATGTACTTGCATAGATTATGACTTTGTTTTTATCTGTTTGGATTCCTGACACAGATCATCTGCAGTTGCTCTGAGATTGATCTGTACTTTCTGTCACATCTGTGAATTTGTTTGAACCTCTGATATCTGTTTCTAGGATATATCTTGTTTGTGCTTGGCATTTTCTTTAGGTTTATAGATTCTTTTGGTTTCCTCTGTTTATATTTTCTGATGTTTTTCAACTTTCACAAAATTCCTTACTTTGTTTCTCAATTTGTTTTCTGAAGTCCTTTCTTATTCCCCCACAGTGGATTTTAAACTCATGTCTTTGAGTTTTAAAAATTGTTCTACTTTCTGCTCTTTGTTTCTTACTTTGAGCTTTCACTTCTTTTATCCATTGTACTAGATTCCACAAGAAGATTATGAGATTTGGCTTAATCTCTGCCACCTTTGGTCCCACATCTCAGTCATCTATCAAATTTCCCCAGTCCTTGAGCATGACCAGTCTTTCTATTTTCATGTATTCCATTTTATTGATTGTTTCAAATTTTATAACTTTTAGAATTCCTCATTTACAATAGGAAACATTCCCTCAATCATCATCTGCATATTTACCACTCTGTTACCTCCAAATCTTTTAATATCTGGAAATGCTTTTTTTTTCATGATGCTACCTCAACTCCATCACTATTTATGAGGATATATGCTAAAGCTTATACCATTATTATAATACCAGTCAAATCAAAATAACAAAAAAATATTTCTTAACACTACATATATGTATACAAAAAATATAATCTTTTTTTACCTGTGCTTTCTTTCGCTGCCTCATGCCCCGATTTTTTTTTCGTACCTGAAAAATATAGCATGTTGGTAAAATTTATATTAAGGGAACCAGCCAAAAGTATGACAGACAATTTACAACATAATATCTGGGTTACCTAAGCTCACACACATATAATTGATAAAAAAAAATTTGCATTAAAAAATTTAAACATCTGAAATGTTAGAGATGCCTATGAGAGTGTTATGTATAAAATACCTAATATATAAAAAAATAATACTATCATCAGGTATGTGTATTATATCTCACTGAGGTCCTACAATGGCTTGCAAAGCCTGAAAAACAAAAATCTATCATCAGGTATGTGGGTTTATAACATAAATGGCCTATATTGCAGCACCAAGCCTGGAAAAAAAACTCCTGCACATGTCAAAATTGTATGTTCATTTAACTAGATTTACAATCTGAGCAAAAAAAATACCTCAAATCCAATAATGCACAAGATACACAGGTCAGGAGCAATCATGGATTGTAACCTATTTGTCAATTCCCCAGATCTATAACACTATGAACAACATTCCTGAGGATACAGTAACATTTATTCAATTTCAGTCCTGGAGACACAGTGCAGAAACATGATATATTATGATTATTGGTGATAGGTCTAATGTATATGAAACATATGTTTTATGAATGTGAGTATGTATGTGTATGTGTAATGCATATGCGTAACGTGTAGATGTGTGTGACCTCAAGTAACCCAAAATAAATAAAAGCTTAAATATGAAATATATTTAATTATGCATAAACTAATAAGAGAATAAGAATGATTCAAACAATTGGATAATATGTATATGTTTAATTATTATAAATGATGAAATTATTAAACATGTTTATTAAATAAATTTCATGCTATCTAGGTCAATTTAAATATTGGATTATCATTATGAGAATTCATAATGTTAATAGAGTAATTATAAAATAAACACACATGTATGTGTGTACAAATTATCTCTAAGTGTGGTTTATATATATGCCAAACTAAATTAAATAAGCTTTTACAAATAGATTTAATGATTAGAAATGCTATTTAGAATTTAAATATGATTGATTAAATGACCATTACAAATATTCATTTAAAAGATTCAGATGTATTGCTGTAATAATAATCCAAGTCAAGATATGACTAAAGTGATTCCGGTCATACGTGGACTATGCAGATATTTCTATTATTATTATTATTATTATTATTATTATTATTATTATTATTATTATTATTATTATTATTATTATTATTATTATTATTATTATTATTATTATTATTATTATTATTATTATTATTATTATTATTATTATTATTATTATTATTATTATTATTATTATTATTATTATTATTATTATTATTATTATTATTATTATTATTATTATTATTATTATTATAATAATAATGGCAATGGTAATGGTAATGACAATGACAATGATAATGATAATGATAATAATGGTAATGGTAATGATTCAATTCAATTCAATTCATTTATTTACCGTACAAAACTACAGCATAAAGTCAATTACAGTATTGCACCATAACAAATATATAAATGAGTTTAAATGACAACTTATTAATATAATTAAGTGCCATATTTCAATAAAAGATAATTAACACATTTAAAAATCTAAAGTAAAGTTAAACATCAGCATATAAACAATTATTATTAAAACATTAATAATAACAAATAAATAAAAGGGATAAATATAGAGCACATAACAAAAAAAAACAATTTAACATATATATATATATATATAAACAAAATCAAGTTAAACCAATCAAATCCGACATTTCAATTTAATAACATTACAAAATTGATTATAATCTAAATTGAAGTAATTAATATTACTACAAATCTGATTATATAAAGATGGTAGCCTAAATAAAGGAGAAAATCTAAGAACATTGGAATGACAAGTTTTAATGTAACAAACAGAAGCAGACCAAGTATCATGTATATGAGATCTAATTATAACAGTAGAAATTGTGTTAGATAAAAGAACTATTTTATTAACAAGTTTATAAAGATATTTAAGATCTCTATATTGTCTTCTAGAAAAAAGATGAACAACAGTTTTATTTCCCAAAGAAACATATTTAGAAAACTTATTAGATACTGATTGTAATAAATTACATCCCTATTTAGAGCTAGGATTCCAAATGACTGAACAATATTCATTGATGGGAAGAACCAATGATAAAAATAATTTAAATTTTGTATCATCACTGAAATGATAACCAAACCTTAGAATAGTACCTATAATTTTTAAAGCCTTACCAATAATCATTTCCAAATGAGGAAGAAAGGATCCATTACTGGAAAATATAACTCCCAAATCTTTTTGGGATTCAACAGAAATAATTTTGTGAGAATTAATAAAATAAGAAAAATGCAAAACTTCAGATTTTTTAGAATACGAGACTAAGGAACATTTACTGAAATTAACAATCATATTATTTAGATCGCACCAAGCACTAAAATTATCTATATCCTTTTGAAGAAGAGTGCAATCAAACACAGATGTAATTCTTCTAGAGATTTTACAGTCATCTGCATAGCACAAAAGATAAGAAGATTTTAAGCAATTCTTAAGGTCATTCATATAAATGTTAAAAAGCATAGGTACTAAAATACTACCCTGAGGAACTCCCAAATTACATTTAAAATTAGATGAAATAGTATTATTAAATTTAATATATGCAGTACGACCACGAAGAAAAGATTGAAACCAATAAACAAGCTTAGTAGAAAAACCCATTTGATATAATTTCTGAAGAATACTGTGGTCTACTTTATCAAAAGCTTTTGATAAATCAAAATAAACAACATCAAGTCTCTGCTGGTCCTCAATTGCATGAGCTATATGATCATAAATTGTTAACAAATTAGTTTCTACAGATCTATTAGGTATAAAACCATGCTGTGAAGAAGAAATGAGTTTACAAACATTTAAAATAATTTTATTATAAACACACTTCTCAAAAATTCTAGCAATAGTATGTAAAACAGAAATAGGTCTATAGTTATTAACACAATCATGTGATCCATTCTTAAAAATTGGGACCATTTTGGCACACTTAAGCATATTAGGAAAAACACAAGAGTTCAGTGATAAATTAAAAATAAATGCAAGAGGTACTGCAATAAATTCAGCTAGCCCTTTGTAAATAAATGAAGGAATATTATCATTTCCCAAACTAGAATGAATTTTAAGTCGCTTAATAGCCATAACAACATCATCCTTAGAAATATGGTCAATCATACAATGAACAGTTGAAGAATTACAAAATAATGCAATATTTGAAGATATTGTATCATGCGATGAATATACATCAGCAAAATGTTTTGAAAAGTCATTTGCACTTAAAGTGAAACCATGAGTAGCTTGAACCCTTTTCTTACCCAAACCAGACTTATTAATGAAATCCCAAAATTCTTTAGGGTTAGAAGAAATATTAACCTCAATTTTTCTAATATAATTCTGCAAATCTCTTTTATAAACATGCTTCAACAATCTTCTGAAATTAATAAAATTATTATAAAAAAAGATATTCTGTGTTTTAAAATAAAGTCTATGATGATAAGACTTCCTTTTAATAATTTTAACAAGATCGCATGAAAACCAAGGAGGAAAACCCTTATAAAAAGGCTGCTTATTAGGAATATACAAATCAATAAAACTATTAAGAATCTTTAAAAACCCATCCAAGCAATGATTACATCATTAAAAGAATACAAAAAATTCCAATTAACCCTAGAAAAGTTACTACAAAAATCAACATAATTACCCTTCCCATAATCCTTTCTTGAAATATTAGAAAAATTAATCTTTGAGTGACAAATGTTAATATAAAACTCAGAAGGTAGGTGATGAGCATCAATAGGAAAATTAACAGAGACAACTTTAAAATTACTAACTACTATTGAATTACATAAAATATAATCCAAAGTACGATGAGAGGAATTAACAAATGGGTTATATTGCTTAAGTCCTAAAAATTTACAGAAGTGTAACATTCTATAAGCTTTAGAAGACAAAAAAAAGTGTGTAGCAATTCTACCCTGATATAAATCTGGAACATTTAAATCCCCAGTAATAATAACATTATCATAGTCAATCAGAAAATCTTCAAGAGATGTCAAAAAATAATCAAACTCCAACAACGACAAAGTGGGTTTGAGGTAAACATTACCTAAAATAAATTTAAAATTGTGATTTAAAGTAATTTCACACCATGTAGAATCACAAAAATAAAAATAAAAATAAAGTTCTTTATAAAAAAACATCTTTATGAAGAGCAATCAGAGTACCACCACCTCGAGAAATATTATCCATAGATCTGTCAGTTCGCAAAATACTGAATCTATTATCAAGAAAAGAACAATCAGGAAATTTTTGATTTAACCATGTTTCTGTAAGTAAAATAAGATCAAAATGTTCAGTTTCAAAAAATTGTTTAATTTGAACACATTTAGTCCTCATACCTCTGACATTCATGTAAAAACAAGAAACGCCTACCATGTTACCTGCAAAGATAATGGAAATAACACAAATGAAACCAAAAAGAGAAAAAGATAAAGAAAAAATAAAGAAAAATAAAATAGTAAAACAAAATAAATTAAATAAATTCTCTTAAAACCTTAGAGACCTGGCCAGAGATCCATAAAAAAAAAGAAATGGAAGCACCGCAAGACCATAAATTAGGGGATATTATTTCATTATGTTTATGTGAAGAAACAGAAATATAAAAACAAGAAGACTTAGAATTATTCATATTAACTTTATGACAAACAATACTAGTTTGTAAATTATTTTCTAGAAATACTGTAATATCTTTTGAATTGAGATTTACTGGCATATTAGAAAGAAAATATCTATTATAAGTTGTATTAGAATAAACATCAGCAAAATTAGATTTATTAAATCCATCAGATATATTAATTTTTTTTGACCTTGAAAAATCATTTTTACTAGAAAATAAAGAGGAGTATCCAGAATGATTTATCCGATAGTTACTATTTGAATGAAAGTCATGTGAATGTGATCTATAAGCTGAAATGTATTTGGGAGCAATATCTGGATAATTAAGAATTTTATGTCTAATAGACTTAGAATAAACATTAGCAAAATTAGATTTATTAAATCCATCAGATACATTAATTTTTTTAGTTCTTGAAAAGTCATTTTTACTAGAAGATAAAGAGGAGTATCCAGAATGATTTATCTGATAGTTACTATTTGAATTAAAGTTAAGTGAATGTGATCTATAAGCAGGAATCAATTTGGAAGCAATATCTAGATAATTAAGAATTTTATGATTAATAGACTTTAGAGAAGATAAATTAACAGGAAGACCTCCATTATATCTTTTATCCATAAAAGAATCACTCTGTAAATTATGAGCTGGAATGAATTTAGGAGCTACAGCCAGATAATTTAGTATTTTAGATTTCACAGACTTTAAAGAAGATAAAGTAACAGGAAAAACTCCATTATTTCTTTTCCCCATAAAAAAAAATTGGTGATTTAAATTTACCATGAGGAAAAAAAAACCAGAATCAGAAAAGCAATCATTAATGGAATTTACCTCAAGCCAGGATGAGTTATAAAAACATCCACTTTTAAATTTGGAATGAGAAAATTCCTACATACATTATTATTATTATTATAATTAATTTCATCATTAACTAAATTAACTTCAGGAACACAATCATTCAATTTGATATTTTCACCAAGATCTTCAAGGCAATAGGCTGAAGATGAACATACAATGTTACCATCTTCAATAGCAGAGAAATGATCTCTAGCAATGGAAGAACTAAAAATTTGATCAGGATATTCAGAAGATGACAACATGCATTGAGTGCCAATATCATTAGTATTGACATTTTTACCAAGATCTTCAAGGCAATTGGATGAAGATGAACATACAATGTTACCACCTTTAATAGCAGAGACATAATCTCCAGGAATAGAACTAAAAATTTGATCATGATATTCAGAAGATGATAACATGCATTGAATACCAATATCATTAGTATTAATAAGTTTATCTTTGATCACTGAAGAATTTCTACAATGATGAGACATTTCAATTATTAAATTATATATAAAAGAAATTGGAAGAGATAAAATCATTTCAAAAGAAAAATTACTAAAATCATGACTAACACTGTCAATTAAACTATCTATATTCTCAACATTATTAGCAGAGCCAAATTCATTAACAGCAAAGTTTCCAATATTATTATTTCCAATCTTAGGGAACAAGTCAATATTTTTAGTGGATAAATCCATATCAACATCTATATTAGAAACAGCTTTATTATTGTCAAACTCATTTATAGCAACTTTCCTAAACTATTATTTCCAATCTTAGGAAATAAGTCAATATTATTAGGAAATAAGTCAATATTATTAGGGGATAAATCAGCATCAACATTAGAAAGATCATCTAATAATAAAACAATTTTATATTTGTCACAATCATTTACAGGAGAGCTTCCAACATTATTATTTCCATTATCAATTTTATCTTTGTCAAATTCATTTTCAACATAATTATTCCCATTATTACCATTATTAAAAGAGAAATCAACATCTGCATTAGAAAGATACTGTAAGGGCAAAAAATTGTTATTTTTATCAAATTCATTTACAATAGAATTTCTAACACAATTATCTCCACCAATTTTACTATCCATAAACTCATCATCTAAAACAGGATTATCAGCAATATTATCTGCCAAAAATACCTTAGACTTATTATTACACTCTATACATTTATAGAAGCCAGAACCAATCGTATAAAAAATATCAGCATCAACTTTACTTAATCTAAGACAAGAGGTATGAAACTTCCCCTGACATTGACCATAACAATTGATACAGTTAATAATAATAGAAGTAGTAGTAGTAGTAGTAGCAGTAGCAGTAGTAGTAGTAGTAGTAGTAGTAGTAGTAGTAGTAGTAGTAATAATAATAATAATAATAATAATAATGATAATAATAATAATAATAATAATAATAATAATAATAATAATAATAATAATAATAATAATAATAATAATAATAATAATAATAATAATAATAATAATAATAATAATAATAATAATAATAATAATAATAATAATAATAATAATAATAATAATAATAATAATAATAATAATAATAATAATAATAATAATAATAATAATAATAATAATAATAATAATAATAATAATAATAATAATAATAATAATACCAGGTAAACATGGTTTCTGGTATTTACATTTATTACTAAATGATCACAATATTGTTTGCATTAAAAGATTTGATTACACAAATGTCTGTGTATTCAAATTGACAAATTTTATAATAATAAAATATATAGATTATAATCTTAAAGATTGAATTTATATATGCATTTGGAAATTGTTTGCCCAGGGAATGAGCTTAATGCAAGCTTAACTCATGATATATCTAAATACCACACTTAACAAGTAAAATATAATTGGTTTAACAAATTCACAGCATTATGACTTGTAGACCCATTTAAGCTTTAATCTAAAATATTAAGAAATAATGGTGGTGCTGGTATGAGGCAGCAAATATAAGTTTCGGTCCACTTCTGACTGATCAGGTGCTTTGTCCTTGATTTTAAATTGGCAGAGTGTATATCTGCTCTTCTGGCGATGCTTACCTGGAGAATGGGAAAGTAAGAAGATGCAATTAGTCAGCTGTCCCAGGTTATCTCACATAGAGCATTCACTATTCTTTCTACATGTGTTCTAGGACATGACAAATGCCATACTAAAACATTTCTATGAGAAAAAGGGATTTGGAGTATCTGGTGATCCCATACCATAACAAAGCAAATAACAGTAATAAAACTGATCTATGCTGGCAATGCTAAAAACAATAATATGTCACTAATGTTATGTAACTAACTATAGCCTAACTAAAAATCTGGTGTAATGACGTGAATAAAGTATTAAACCAATTTAAATAATTATTATTTAAAAATAAATGAATGTCACAAATGTGATTAAGTTTCCCTCTATTAAATGGGACCCATATGCGTTTAAATCAAATATGCAATATTAATGATTATGACCCTCCAGGTGATACACAATAATACATTGAAAAATACAGAATGGCAATAATTACTAATATTGAAAATATTAAAACTAAAGTATAAATTAATAGCATTCTATCTGCCTTCAAACACATGTAGCATTATTTAATCTTGTACTCAACCCAGCAAGTGGAGACATTATAATAAATGATTTAAATTAACTGAGATATCCCTTGAGTAATTGGGATTTAGAATACTAGCATATTGGCATATAATTATATATTAAAATCAAATATATAAATAAAAAATAAATATATCAATAAAATTCTACTGCACTAAACTAGAGATAGAAATAAAAGTGTGAAATAGATGAGAGTAATTATATAAAGATTTTAGAGAGTTATAGAGTCATGATAAAAGAGGTTAATTACAATTATATAGCAGGCATTAGGTTATGAGTGAGCAAATATAGAAATAATACATTTCAAAAGTTAAATAGTGTTTAATAAAAGAATAAAGCAAGTGAGTGAAAATGAATCTTTAAGATGGTAGTGTAGATTATCTTCTGACACATTGGTGTGATAGCTTGAAAGATTCATGTTCTTTAGTGAGGCTTTCATGTTTAAGCACAACAGTTCATCTTTCATTTTTATGGAGGCAGCATTTGTTTCTAAATCAGTTCATAATAGCATTATCTGCAGTCCATTTAGTTTGAGATCAGCACACATAATTATGGCCCTGAGGCAATCTTAAAAAAGATCAGGAAAGGTGGACTCAGTTCCTAGTACTCACTGGTCATAATGCTGAAAAATTGATGAGCATGGATTCACCTAGCAACCGAATTTAAAAAAACAACTGTTCTTTTTTTAGTAGCAAAATAAGCCCTATTTATACCAATTTACATTTTCTACCAGAATGCTCTTAAAAATCACCCAAGGCAATATGGATATGAGCTTGCATTGTGTAATCTCTATCAGCAGGAAATGTAACTTGTCTTTTGTGCAATAGAAGATGCAAAGCCTTGATAAAATTCTCAAAGTTATTGTTTTTAATCTATTTTGAGTTTAGACATAGATTCGCATAGCCATAATTTTACGTAATATTTTAAAACCAAACTAAATTTAATAGAGTGAATTTTTAGTTTTTGCTAATGGATTTCTCTATTGTTTGATAAAATTTGCATTTACTTAAAAGTAGCTTCAAGAACCTTCTCAAGTACTGCATCATTCTTTGCAGTCAAACTATATTACGTAAATCAATATATTATATAAAATATTAAATAAATAATATCTTCACCACATATATATATCCACTGCATATATGTGGATGCAAATACATAACTATGTATGATTTAGAGGATATTAAGTACACCTGGGTCTCTTTTTACGCGGACTTATTTAACATGATTTTGAAGTTATGCGATTCGTGTTTCACTGGAAGTCGAACTCCGATATTGCGCTATTACTTTAAATAATAAATTTCACACACTTACGTTATATTAAAAGTAATAGCACATTATTGAAATTCAACTTTCAACTTAGTAATTTCAATATTTTCAGTGCTTTATAATAGTAAGATTTTATGCAATAATGAAATTAAAATCATGATTTCCACATTTTATGTATACACACATTAAATTTTACAAGATTATAATGTAAATTTGTTCAAACATTGTGCGTGTTAATTTTGCATTTTAAATCACATTCTGTTTTTGCTTTTTAAAAAAGAATGTAATCAATTACAGTATTAATCATTTAGTGTCCACAAGTTTATTTTTAAAAGGTGAGTAATAGCAGTGGGCACAATTAAAATTTAAAATTAAAGACAAAAATAAAAATTTAATTTTTAGTTGTTAGATTAATTACTAATTACATTGTCACCAGAAAACCATTAATTAACACAACATGAGAGTGACGTTGGCACTAGTTGTATTTCATCTTGTGAAGAATCTGATTTTTTATCAGTTTGCAAACAAACCTGTTTACTGGCAAATAGCAATAATAATTAAAACGTGTATAAAAAATATAAATTACTGTAAATTATGCATAAAAATATATTGTTTTGAATAAAATTAAATATTATAGTTAAAAAAAGTTTGTCTTGTATCAATTTTTTTTCAAATTTGAAAATTTTTATTAGTCATAATTTATTTCCTTATTTTTTTTTGCACGAATTTTAAAGTAATTTTACGTTGGTGCTTTGCTTTTATGCAATTTTTGAAAAATCACAGTCCGTATCCCCCCTTTTTCAAGGTAAGTTACATCTATTTTTGCACAATTTCATTTGCACGTGTTGTCTGAGGAATCTATCTATTGTGTAAAATGAGACCCAGGTGTATACTTAAAATTAAAGCACCAAATCATTAATAATACATGTGTAAATAATTAAAGAGGTCAACAAGTGTTATGCAGATGTGCATGTTGGACTCTATATAATCTAAGTGCATGGAAAAGTTGGTTTGAACCCTACTTGGTGATTAAATAGGTTGATAACCCATGAAGCACAAATCTAGATTTAGATTCACCACTTCAATATAGAAAGAAGGTCTACTTCTTTCTCTTTCTTTTTTAAAAAAAAACAGTAATTAATTTTTTTTGACAGGTAATTGTTGATTGATTATTTAAAATGCCTTTTTTTTTAGTTAAAAAGATTTTTGAAATCTTTTCCTTCTTTTAAAATATAAATTTTAAAATAATTCTCTCTATATAGATATCACATTCATAGATTGCTTTTAATTATAGCATTTAAAAAATTTAAAAATATAAATGTTGAAACAGTAAGATTCGTATTCGAATCTTAAGTTTCACCTTTTTCTGTCGTCTCTCACTGACCGGTCTATCCCGCCCAAATTTAAACTTTTTGCTATCGAATTGTGTGTGTAGCAATATTAAAAATGTATAAATATATGTAGAATTCAGCATAAACACGCACACATTTCGATCTCAAATTAAAGGCAATAAATAGGGATAAAATAATATAATTTAGATTTCTTTTAGTTATATAATTTTGTATAATTTTAATCATTTATTTTGGATTATAAAGTTCGTATTTATTGCTTTGTTTAAATTTCGTTTAATAATAATTCTAAAAAAATCTGATGTAATATTTAATTAAAAGTTAAAATAATCTTATGTTTCCTTTTTGTCTTTGAAATTTAAAAGCATCGGTCAGTGATAGATAATAGATTAATTAAAGAAAAATTCCCCAAAATGTAATTAGTAAATGTAAAATGTAAACAATAGAACGGCAGCTTTCTTTAATTAAAAACCAACAAAATGCATTGATTATCCTCAGGGCAGATTAAGTAGAACCTAAAAATATCTTAACAAAAATGTGAAAGATCAAGATAAAAAAAGAGGCCATCTTAAACTTGCTGGAGACATTCACTTAAACTTTAGCTTTGCTCTCGATCACTGAGAGTCTCCAAAATAATAAAAATAATTTGTTCCTGCCAAGGTATGACCGAGTAAAGCACCTAGATTATTCTCCATCGGGAGATGGCCTATCGGATGCCGAACTTTCCATTGCCCATCATAAATTAACCATGAAGATCTGCTGCCTGAAATAAATGAGAAAGCTGCTGCTGCTGTGAAATTAAATGAAATATCTAAATACAAGAAAGAATTGCCACTCGTGAACCTTTTGCTGCTAAACTAATGGAATCAGAAAACTTCTTATAAAACAGGTACCTGTCTGTGTTCAAACTCTAGAGTACTCTAATAATATGCTATAGCTCTTCTTCATACTACTTATCTAAATTATAAAATGTAAAAACTACCATATGTATAACTAAAACTGAATAATTAACTTAATGTGTAAATTTCTCTACTAATCTAGCTTACCTCATTCTATCTTGGGTGCGTATTTCTAAAATCTACATTTTATCTATATTTATTATTTAATTATTGCATGCTCACAATTGTCTCTATTTTCAAAGTTTAAATCTATGATCGTTTGAAACAGTGAATGCGTGTCACATTTTCATTAATATGTACTTCGTCGGGCCGAGGCAGAGACCAGCCCGACATTCTTATAAACCATAACTAACTTAACTTTCATCTAAATCGACACGCATTCAGTGCATCACTTATTGTAATGCAGGGTCTACTACTTCGCAAATGGCTGACGTATTAGTTATAATAATTCCCAATTTATATAGGTTTTGTATTTATTAAATCATCATGAATAATTCCAGAAAATTACATTTCTTTGAGAGTCGCCAACGTTCTTTAGTAAATGTTGATAATGTAGGGCCGAGTTAGAAATCTATTTAAATCTCATCATAATCGTTTATACATTATACATGTGTTACGTTTTAGAGACGCGATGACCCATTCCGCCGTGAAATTTCTGGATTCTTCAGGGTTGAAATTAACCCCAGTCGTCCTACACAAGCGGGCATAATGGGTGCTCCCGTAGGACTTGACAACGTCATGCAGCCAGCCGGCAAAACTGCGACACGGACCGCTTGTCCCTGGTTATGCTTATGTGACACCTTACTTCGTTGGGCCGAGGCAGAGACCAGCCCGACATTCTTATAAACCCATTCGCGGCATTGCAGTTTCAATATACTGCCATTCCATATCGCCTTTCTAAAGCGTACCACGTGTTCCTTTACTTAGTTTTATTATTCTATATATATCACTCCGCCTCTGCATTATCTTCATAATTCACTCTCAAATAAATGTTTGCCCTTAGTTATAAATAAATATTTTAATTAAATAAATATATGTCTGCCATTACTCTTATAACCCATACTTTAGACTCTTGCATTGCAAAGGTATAAATCCCTCCAGGCATGCATTAGAAATACTTACTCGAGAATTTTAGGTAGCTAGATTACGCCTTCAAATAAGTGAATTCCTTTTGTAAACATTACAGTATCGGAAATACCGCTACTGAAATCCTCAATATAAAATAATGTCTAAATAAATAAATGTATTCTTTAAAATATAATCATGTCGCAAATCCCGCTACTGAAGCTTTAAATCCACAAAATATTATTAGTAAATGATTGTTTTATTAAAATGTATTAATAAATAATTTTAAACTATACGTCTGCAGTTACGTTTCATTTATTCGATACCCATTCTATATAATATTTCCTCGATTATGTAAATATGAATGTTTAATTAATATTAGTTTGATTATTGGCTAACTCGAGAATAAAATCATGAATCTCTTGCATATCCCTGACCACCGTGCCTAAGGAAATATTTACTAATGTCACATCAGATGCGTTGTTTCATGGATTGTATTGTGGAACCGATAAACTATGTTCAAACTCAGTACCACGGGTGGCTTCGCTACTCGATGGTGCTGCTGTTCTGTATGGTGGTCAAATTCTGCACTATGTTTATGAGTCACACGTTTTCTGACTGTTACAATGTTAAAATGTATTTTTGTTTTTTCCATAAACAATTTTGAACAATATCATTTTATATTATATATATCTCACTTTTAGGATGTCATTTTTAAGGAATTACTAAGGCAATTTTTTTTACAAAATATATATTGTAACAGAATAATAAATAAAGATAAATTTTGTAACTGAATAAAAAAAAATGATGAAATGATAGTCGCTATAATTTATAATTAAATAAGGAAGACGGTAATATAGGAATAAGAATATGGCAATTTACATATCATACTTTAGTTAGGCATCCATTTTTTTAGGAATAAGAATATGGCAATTTACATATCATACTTTAGTTAGGCATCCATTTATAACTAATTAAATATAATCCCATAGCCCATTTGCAACTATCATAAACATTAATTCCATCATGCTAATAATGAGATAAATAAATTATCCCATTTCTCAACACAAAATATCAAAATGAAAATTAATCATTGTCATCATTTAAAATATTTCAATATTGGGAAGTCATATTAACTAACAAAATATACTAGCCATTGTCATTAAATAAACCAATACTAGCTATAGCAGCTGAGTAAAATTACTGTGAAATCCATGGAGTGCATTACACTTATCTCCAATAATAGGTTCTTTTAACAAAGAATCCTTCCCATTCATCTTTCCATATACATAAGACCATACATGGTCATCTGCACACACTGGTGCTATTTATAACAACATAAAAATATCATATAAAATTAATACTATCAAGTTGGAAAGCAGACTAATTCACCTTTATTCAGCTTAGCTAAGTACATGTGTTTTTCCCAGGTGCCACTAGATTATTTTAAACATAGATAAATATTATCTGTCCATAGTGTACTGGATTCAAACCATTCGGTACATTTTTTACTGCACATGGCTTAAATGACTAATGAACAACAAAAAATGATAGTCTTATATTTTATCCATGTCAATAAAATTATAAGATCCCAATACCAAAATTTATATATCCAACACTCTTATAGATATTACTAGCTCAGTTTAGCATATTGATGAACAGATGCAAGAATACTCTTACTAATGGCTTCCAAACACACATAGTGAAGACCATTACTTACATATATGGCCATTAAACCTAGTTACTTAATTTAATTATTTATCATAATATAATGATGATAATGATGATGATCCCAGCCACAGCTTTATAATGAACTCACAACAACAAATTTATCTTTCATAAACTTATAGACACTTTCATAAAATCACATTATGTTCAAATTAGGATTTAATTATAATACTCACTAGCATTTTTATACATTTATGGTTATATTTACTTCAAATACCATTATAGACAAAATTTAGCTCAGTTATCAGTATTTACCAGTGATGATAAATAATCATCACGAATCTCCCCGCATGATATTTAGCTTTTCATAAACCCCTATTTACTAAACATATGAATTATTTTAAAGATTAGATTTAATGATTATTATTTATTCAATGATGATAGTGATCATAACTCTTGGACACAACATAATTTTAGTCTTTTATTATTAACATCTAATTATTAAAAGACTTGGTTATATGTCAAGCGTAATCCTTAAACATCCTTATATGTAAATCAATATCCTGCGCTTAACATTTACAAGTGATGATGATCAATTAAAACGATAGAATCAAGAGAAGAGACAAAAATATAATAATATTTTTAATAATAACTCAGAAACCAAATATGATATAATTATATTTATTAACACTCTTCCTTTTTTTTTTATAAATCAAATTTACTAATTATACAATTGACTTTATTAAACATATAATTAAACAAAATATCTTAATACTATATGCATAATCAACTAATTTTATAAATCTGCTTTTATTACTACATATTTTGAAATAAGTTAGCTTAAAATGACATAAAAAATATTTCTATTAAATGCCTATTCAAGATTTTCCCTACTTATTATATTTCATAAAGGTAAATTCCATTTATATAATGTGTGTGTTTTTTCACTTTCATACATATGTGAAGCCCTGCTCTTCAATTTGCTATATTTAAATTAACTATGCCTAACCTATTTTTGACGGATGGGAATAAGCAGTCACACATACACACACCCTGTGATATGTCAACATATACATTTAAAATGTGTACTTCTATATTATGGATTAATACATAAATCACATATATAAAAAACATTATTGCAAACTTGAGTAAAAAAAAATTATATCAAATTTAATATGCAAAATAAATAATAATAAAAACATTATAAAGTATACATTGATAAGTTGCTCATTATCATAATGAATGAAGAACAATAATAAAAAAAAACATTTTAGTATTATAATATATATTTAAAAAAATCAAAAATAATGAAAATTAAGTTTAATGAATTTAAACTGTGTATGTGTAATGCTTTGTAGTATTGAGAATAACACAATCAATAAGTAAACTCTTAATATTTCTGTATCAAAAGAAATAAAATGCTTGACTGTGGAAATTAAAATTTACTTTTAATAAGTAAATAAGAAAAATTTGATAATTAAATTTAAAATTTACCCGATCCATTTTCATTTCTTATTAATGTCACAGGTTTACCATTCTCCCAATTTATAGCTTAAACTGTTTGATTTGCTTGTTCCTACCATTTTAAAAAAAGTTATTGCAAACACTTTTAGATAAACATAAATTGGTTGATTTGCTTGTTCCTACCATTTTAAAAAGGGTTATTACAGACACGTTTAGATAAATGTGAAGAAAACTTTTAAAAAAGTTGATTCATAGATTAATTGAGGTTAGCTCTATGGCTTTAGACATCTTTCTTCTCTTCTTTACTCTTCCCCCTCCATTCAAAGATGATGATCCTTTAATAGACCAGGAGACAAAAAAGAAGCCTCTCTGATAGCATCTGTGGTTGGTTTGAATTAGGCCATTTGAGTTTAGCATGGGTTGGTTTGAATTAGGCCATTTGAGTTTAGCATGGCATCCTGATTGTTTCACTAACAGCCAAAATTTATATAAGTACCATTATATGTTATATTAACAACTTCTTTTAAAGGATTCAATTTAAATCCATATCTTTAGACAAATTTTGCTGTTAAATTACTTATATATGCACACATCTTTTATGCTGATTTTAAAGCAAGAGTCATATTTTCTTCTTCAATTTTTTCATCTTTTTTAACTTTAAGACAACTTTAACAACTGCATATCTCTTTTAATAGTAACGACTGCCTTTCTTTTTTTAATATTCATAACTACATCTTTTTTAAATAGTAATGACTACATCTCTTTTTAATAGTAAATGACTGCATCTCTCTTTTTAATAGTAAATGACTGCCTTTATTAATATTTGGCCCCTCTTTATATTTTGTCTTTCTGATTAAAAGGCCACCTGCAAATCCTGTTATCTTGAGATAAAAATCAGAGTTTCACAAGCTGATGGTCTATCGCAATTAACAAGAAAATTAATAATTACATTTATTCCATCAAAGCATTTCCTCCTTTTTTTCTTTTTTTAGGATATCTAAGATCCAGATAATACAAAACAATAAAGCTTGCAACTATAGTCAATAACGACTTGTGTAAAATGTTTTATGTTTAAAAACAGCTGTACTCATTCTTTCACACTTCTCTCTACACATGTGCTTAGTTTAACTACTAATCTATATATTTTTCTACACCTAAAAAATCCTGTCAAGTCTGTCTGTTTTATTTAATAAAAAATACAGCTAAATAATTTAACATATTATTTAACAAAAATAATAGATCAATATATTAAATATAATTCTTACAACCCTATATTTATTATGGCTTATTAATCTATCACCTATAAACTATACATAATATATGCACCCATAAATCTCTATATAAAAGATTTTTTTTTAAAAAAAATTAAAGAATATATGTGTGGGAAATAAGAACATATATGTACAATATATATATATATATTATAACAGTCAGGGATTTGGAGATCAATCGAGCCTTATCGTATCTGCACTACAGGGCGCCACCAGGCATTTTGAACCTGAAAAATTTATAGAGTAGGCAGATACATGCTGTTAAGACCTAACTTTTACATATATATAGACCATTAGCCCTAGTCACTAGCTCATAGAGATGCAGAGATTTAATATAAATTTGTTTAAAAGAAATAAAATAAACCATTACCAGTAATTAACATACAAAACATTTATTAACACACATATAAATAAAATTGAGGAATAAAATTTCTTTAGATTTTAATATTAATTTTTAAATTTAAATTATTATTTTAAACTATTTGCACAGATGGACATTTTAATAAATTTTACTGTAGAATGTTGAGTATAGATAGGCTACATAGATTACTCAGTTCAAAATAAACATAAATGATCAAAATATAGTCATTGATGTAATTGCAGAGGGAAATTTACAAGAAACCCAATGGCATTCATCATAAGATGCTGCATTGACACCAATAACTTAAAAGACACTTGAATAAATACATTTTTAGATACTCAATGTGGGGTATCATATTTACTGAATATCTATATATTTTAATCAAACATAAAAATAAAAAACAATTAAACATTAACAAATCTATACAGTAATCTATACCCAACTTAAATTTAATGCATTTAAATAATTTAGTCAATAAATATTTAAAAAAAAATGGAAATGATTAAGTTAGCAAACTCCAAAGTATAAAAATTAAACATCAATAATTGATTTGAAAAGTCAGATTAAAGTTCATTTTAAAAGATTTAGGGGGGTTTAGCTTGTCAAATCTTGAAAGTTCTTAATTATTTTTTAAAAAATTTTTCAGTTATATCTCTTACAGTAGAAGAGTCCCGGTTCCTGGTGTCAGTTCCCACAAAGTCTTTATTTGAAGACCGGTCTATCTGAAGGTGGCCTTAGCTGGTTCATTCCTGGTATTATTTTATTTGGGTCTGCAACAGTACCATTCATAATTCAACAGTCATTTCATTTGAAATAAATGAGAGAGGGTGACAAGTGCATCTTATCGCCCTTCTCACAAAATCAAGCTGGAATTGTTCTTACTTTCAATATTTTTCTTTTTATACACATCATCCGGATTCACTGAACAATCAATCATTTTCATTAGGGTCCAAGCATTGATTTCTGCTTCTAGTGGACATTCTGCTTCAGCGTGGGAAACAATCTTCAATTTTTATCTATATCTTTCATCTGACTTTTTAATTATAAAAGATCCCCAAGGGCTAGTTTGCTTTTCGATAATTAGTAACACAATCATTTCCATTTTGAGATTTCAGGAACTAAATCTTATCTTTTTATATATAAAAAAATACATTCAAATACTTTTTTTTTATTTAAAAAAGAAATACTTTTAAAGTTTTGCATCTGTGCAAATATATATACTTACATTGAACAACTCTTTTTAATTTTAGCTCTTAGTTTTTTATTTATGAACTTAAAAAAGTTTTTATTCTAATTTTAAATTAATGTAATGGCATATTATATACCATTACGATATATAAAATCATTTATCAATTGATCCTTTCTTTTAGATGTTTGGCTCAAGCAAATTATTTACTTGTTTTATTTTAAGTTATAGATTAAAATGTGATTGTAAGAAATATTAAAATAATTCATTTCATATTTATATGACATGATTAATCTATTTGTGGTTCTTTGCATATAGATAAATCAGCATGCATAGATCAATTTGATGGGAGTTGGTCTGGGATTGTCTCATCATTGGGACACACATAATCAGGTAACTTCAGGCATGCCAGGCATTGTCATTCACACTACAGGTATAAATATTAGAAGTTGGGTCTGACTTCCATTCGGTTCCATACTCCACCATAGTGACTATGTAGCAGCTTTTGGATTTGGCCTCTTTGCATTCTTACATCTTCATGAGCATTTTCTATCCTGATCTGCTAGCCAACTTACTGCTAGGAATTCTGACCAGCTATATGCTGCCAACTAACTACAGCAAACTAACCAACTCTTCTGGCCAGCTTTTACAAAATATTATTCAAAACTAAAATAATCTTTTTATCAACTCTTTTATAGCTAGGTTGCTAAGATGACAAAAACACATTAATTGAAAACTGTTCTTATCTTTCTAATCTTTCCAAAAGCACTTTTAATTAAAAGCTACATTTTTGAAATTTTATCAAAGATTTTTAAAAATAGATAATAGAAATTTTTACAATTATCAGTTCTATTATCATAATACATATTTGTTTTTTAATTTCAAAAGCAGAATAATAATACAATATTAATATTTATTTAGATCTTTTTAAATCTTTTATTTTATAATAAAATTCTGTTTTAAATCCAGAATTATTTAACTCTTTATAGTTTTTGTACATTCACATAATAAAATCCAGAGTCCAAGCAAAATACACCAAAGCTGATCATCCCGAAGCTGACCAAGCTTTAATTCATTTACCAGTACTTCATGATTTAACACCTTATGAATGACATTTCTGAGGTTACACCCAGTTTCAATTTCCTTAGTGTGATGGATAATGAGCTGACTCTGAACAGAGAGAAACATGAGACTCATGAACTGACCAACAACTTAACTAGAGGGTTAAAATGAACTACTCAGTATTCTAATTAACATAACTAAAATAATGCATATTCAACATATAAAAAGCATTAAAGAATTAGGGTTGGATTGTGAGCAAACAGATATGAAACAAGTTTATATTTTAAATAGGTTTATTAAAAAAATTAAATAAATCAAACAAATGACAATAATTATCTAATATTAATTGAAATGGAATCTGAGATTCAGATTATGTTTCACAGTCCTATCCAATCCCTCACCACCAAACTGGATTCAAATCTCAGTCCTACGTGTATATACACACCTATTTAGTTCATTTTTTTAAAATTTTGTATTCAAAATAAATGTTAACAAGAGATTTAATAATCTTGAATTAAATGAATTAATAATAATGCTTCATATAATTTTATAGGTCGTATATGTGCATAAATCACATGTATATATTAAACGTGATAGAGGATTAGGTATAAATTAATATTTATATTTGTATATGTTATATGAAAATGTTATTTAAAATTTTATATACTAAAAATATGTATGTATGTAATGACGTGGGATGATGCAATCGGCTTGGTATCTTGTGAAAGCATGATTAAATTATAATCTCTATTAGAAAATTAAATAAATTTCATTTACAAAACTTATCGTTTGGTAAAATCTATTTCTGAGCCAGAAATAGATTTAGAACAATTGTTTCAAAAATACTAATCCATTTGCATTGTTTTACACTACCAGCTTACTAAAACTCTGCAGTATTCTTTTATGGCCACAAGTATTACAACTTAATAGCATTCCTTAGATAAACTGGAGTCATATAAATGGGGCTCAAACTCAGTCATCAAGGAGAGTATGTATATTTGTAGGCACCCACCGAATGAATCTATGTCACTCAAATTTTTCAAGAAACACCTTCTCTCCATGACCAGGCCAACTCAACTTCAGCCAGCCTGTCACTACTGATGAACATCTGCGAACCTGCTGCTCGACCATGAAAACCAACCTGGTGATCTGCTACCTGCTTTCCAAAGGTAACGCTGTAAAGTGCCACCTTTATGAATTCAGAACTTTCTCCTGATTAACTTCTAAAATATGAAAGAATTTAATATTAATTATTTGTAACTTCGTTATAGTCTATTTTATTCTATAACTGTTTCGATTAGCCTCATAACTTTTTTTATTTTTAATTTAATGCGGCAATTATTTTATTAATATTTTTCTAATATATATATTTTAAATGCTAATGAATTCCCACCCTTGCCAGTATAGTTATTTTTACCTTAGCTCCTCGCATTAGATAGGAGAAACACTTAATTTTAATCAGTTTGTTTTTAACGCTTGCTAGGTTGGGAGATTTTTTTAAAAAAAAAGTTTTGCTAATTATTGTACTTTTTGCATAAACAACAGAGGAAGAAATAAAGTTTCACCTTTGATTAGTTTACGATTTATACAATGATAATCTCCATAAAAGTGCAATATTAATGCAAACAAATATGTTAAATATATATTTATGTCTTTATTCTCGCCCATCTAAAAATATATATGAATATTTTTCTTAAAGCACACCATAGACTTAATTGTATACTATGTTATACATATTTGGAATTTTATTAAATAAGTGTAATGAAAGGGGGGAGGGGATTTAAAACTTTCATTGGTATTAAAAATACTTTTCTAATAATGTCTTTAAACTACGTTTAATAAATAAGATTATACCATTATCTTTGATGTTATTATTATAGGTTATAAGCTTAATTATAGATATTTGATTAGTTATTAGTTCATCCCAGTGTTGTTAGCATATGCCACTCTTCATGTTTTAAGCTTTATCTAAAGATATGTATGGAATACCTGAGCCATCTCATCTTCATTTCAGGTTGTAAACAGGGTGATGAATGTCCCTGGACCATATATAAATACTTGCATAGCAAGAGCAATGCATGGGATAATTCCGGCAAAGTTCGGCCCAGTGCATCACCATCCAAGGACCCTTTGTCAGCTGATTCCACAAAATGTGGGATGACAAGTCAGTTAGACTGTTTTCTTTTATATGATAAAGCATTTCAAAATATTAGATCCGCAGATATTCGGCCATTATGCTAACACCACGACACTTTATATTAGATCCCTCTTTTCAAAAAGCTCAAGCCTATAAATATCTATATCTAATGTTATGGTCTAACTAAGTGTATCTCA
Organism: Epiperipatus broadwayi; assembly: GCA_028023455.1. Taxonomy (NCBI): domain Eukaryota; kingdom Metazoa; phylum Onychophora; class Udeonychophora; order Euonychophora; family Peripatidae; genus Epiperipatus; species Epiperipatus broadwayi. The sequence continues at coordinate 256,945 of JAQFVV010000433.1, read as the reverse complement.
TAAATTAAATAACTTTTGATGTGTCGCTTAACAACTCTCTATATATAATTTAAAGAAATAATCCCACATATGTTAGTCATGCAAATAAAGTAAATAAATCTTTATTAAAAATTATTTTCTTATATATTAAACTTATGATAGCTTGGTCGGTTAGTTAACTGACAATTATGTAACCCATCCTGGGATCAGCCAAGGTTGTGTTTTCGTGTGTAATTTGGGTAAATCATTATAAATTGTACACTTTATAAATGTGCTAGATTAATTGAAATATCATTATGCCACATCAAAATTCTTCATAATTATTTGTAAATACATATGCTCAAGTGCGAGTAAGCACAATATAACTTATTTGTAATATGAGGCTAATCACCATTTAATATAATTCAAATGTATATTGAAATGGAATCTGAGGTTCAGATTGCATTTCACAGTCCTATTCTATCCCTCACCAACAAACTGGATTCAAATCCCAGTCCTACGTATATATACGCACTTATGTTTCAATTTTTTTAAAATTAACAAGAGATTTAATAATCTTAAATTAAATAAATCAATAATAATATTTCATATAATTTTAATAGATCGTATATGTGCGTAAATCACATGTATATATTCAAAGTGATGGGGAATTACGTATAAATTAATATTTATATTTGTATATGTTATGTGAAAATGTATATTTAAAATTGTATGTACTAAAAATTTCGTAGGTATGTAATGGCGGGTAGACTAAAGCAATCGGCTTGGTAAACCAAAATTAATTAGCATGATTAAATTATAATCTCTATTAGAAAATTAAATAAATTTCATTAACAAAAGTTATCATTTGTTTAAAGTCTATTTCTGAGTCAGAAATAAATTTAGAACAATTGTTTCAAAAATACTAATCCATTTGCATTGTTTTACACTACCTGATTAACAAAAGAGAAATTCCTTACTAAAAGCTGTTTTGCAATATTATTTTATAGCCGCAGGTATTACAACTTAATAACATTCCTTAGATAAACGAGTCATATAAATAGAACCCAAAATTCAATCAGAGGGGAGAGTACATAGATTCGTAAGGCCTTATGAATCTACGTCACTCAAATTTTTCAAGAAATATCTTTTCTCCAAGACCAGGCCAACTCAACTCCAGCTAGCCTGCCACTACTAATGAACATCCACGAAGCTGCTGCTGTACTATCAAAACCACCCGGGTGATCTGCTACTTGCTTTCCAAAGGTAATGCTGTAAAGTGCCACCTTTATGAATTCAGAACTTTCTCCTAATATGAAAATTTAATATTAATTATTTGTAACTTTTATAGTCTATTTTATTCTATAACCATTTTGATTAGCCTCGTAATTTCTTTCATTTTAATTTAATGCGGCAATTATTTTATTAATATTTTGTCTAATATATATATATATATTAAATACTAAATAATATTTCAATGAACTCCCACCCTCGCCAGTATAGTTATTTTTACCATAGCTCATCGCATTAGATAGGAGTGACAATTAATTAGCTTGTTTTTACTTTTAAAACTATAACGGTTGCTAGGTTGGGAGAAGATTATTTTAAACAAATGTTTTACTAATTATTATACTTTTTGCGTAAACAACAAAGGCAGAAATAAAGTTTCACCTTTGATTAGTTTACGATTTATACAAATGTTGATAATCTTCGTAAGAGTGCAATATTAATGCAAACAAATATATTAACTATATATATTACTTTTTATGTCTTTATTCTCACCCATCTAAACATATATATAAATATTTTGCTTAAAGCACACCTTAGATTTAATTGTATACTCTGTTATACGTATGTGGAATTTTATTAAATAAGTGGAATGAAAGGGGGGAAGGAATTTATAACTTTTGTTGGTATTAAAATATTTTTCTAATAATATCTTTAAACTTCGTTTAATAAATACGATCTTACCATTATCTTTGATGCTATTATTATAGGTTGTGAGCTTAATTACATATATTTGACTAGTTATTAGTCCATCCCAAAGTGTTGTTAGCATGGGCCACTCTTCATGGTTTAAGCTTTATCTAGAGATGTGCGTCGGAATGCCCGAACCATCTCATCTTCATTTCAGGTCGCAAACAGGGCGATGAATGTCCCTGGACCATATATATATATACTCGCGCAACGAGAGCAATGCATGGGAAAATTCCGGCAAAGTTCGGTCCAGTGCATGTCCATCCGAGGACCCTTTGTCAACCGATTCCACAAAATGTGGGGTGGCAAATCAGCTAGACTGTTTCTTCTGTTAATCTGATAAAGCACCTCAAAGTACTGAATCTGCAAATATTCGGCCATTATGCTAATACCGCATCACTTTATATTAGATCCCTCTTTTCAAAAAGCTCAAGCCTATAAATATCTGTATCTAATGTTATGTTCTAAGTAACGTATCTCATAAATTTAAATAACTTTTGATGTGTCGCGTGACGACTCTATATATATAATTTAGAGAAATAATTCCACATACGTTCAGTAAATAAATCGTTATTAAAAATTATATTTTCGTGTATATAAACTTATGATAGCTTGGTTAACTGACAGTTATGTAACCCATCCTGGGATCAGTCAAGGTTGTGTTTTTGTTTGTAATTCGGGCAAATCATTATAAATTGTACACTTTATAAATGCGCTAGATTAATTGAAATGTCATTATGCTCCATCAAAATTCTTCCAAACTTATTTGTAAATACTTTTGCTCAAGTAAGCACAAAATAACTTATTTGTAATATGAGGCTAATCACCATTTAATATAATTCAAATGTATATATTTTTTTATTTCTATTTGTTTGTTATTAAATATAAATTTAAAACTAAACATCTGATCATTGCTCATTCTTTAGTTAATTGATTTAGTTAAATTTTAAATGTCATGATTGGTGAAATGATGTAAGACCCCACTAAAGTTAAGCATAAGTGTTTGTCTGTTTTAAAATGTATATACACATTTGTCTTGATTTTCCCCTGAGTCTCTTTGCTTCTCTGATGTGCGATGTCGGTCGGTGGTAAATTAAATACTCTATTATCATCGGATTTGTTGCTCATAAGCTAGTAGATCTGGAATCTGGGCATACAGGGCAGAGTTCATGATTGTTCCTGACATATGTATCTCACACATGATTGGACTCGAGGTACTTTTGCCTAGTTGCTAGATCTTGTTATGGAGACAGACAATTCCGACCGGTACAATATATTTTTATTTCTATTTATTCACAAATAAATATAACTTTAACAGTAAATATCTGATCATTGCTCATTCTTTAGTTAATAGATTTGATTAAATTTTAAATGTCATGATTTATGGAATGATGTAAGATCACACTAAAGTTAAGCATAAGTGTTTGTCTGTTTTAAAATGTATATACACATTTGTCATGATTTTCTCCTGAGTCTCTTTGTTTCTCCAATGTGCAATGTTGGCCAGTGGTAAATTAAATACGCTAGTATCATCAGATTTGCTGCTCTTAAGTAATTGAACCTGGAATCTGAGCCTACAGGGCAGAGTTCATGATTGTTCCTGACATATGTATCTTGCACATGATTGGACTCGAGATACTTTTGCCTAGGTGCTAGATCATGTTATATAGACAGACAATTTCAACCAGTACAGGGATTTTTTCCACCGGTTCTGTATGCCCAATCATAGGGCCCGTAACTTATTTCCACCTCTGAAGAGATTATTGAATATATATATATATAATTCTTTTGGTCAAAATTTAATGATTTTGAGTCAATATTTTTTTCTTTTTCCAAAACAATGTACAATGTTGCTTGATATATGTTAGCTGTATATAAACATATACTATACGTATGTGAAGATAGAGAAATGTAGAAATATGTTTATTTTATAAAAAAGTAGTGAAAATGGCAATTTGAAAATGTCATAGACATGTAAAGTTTTTTTTATATTTATGTACTGTTTATATGAGCAACACAGATTTTTTTTTGGTGTACATTATGTAACTAAAATTTTAAAGCACATCTTAAATATATATGTGTATATGTGTAGAGAAAAAATGATAATATAATGTAATAGTGGCTCTTAATTGAAAATTATGTGCATAGGTTCAAGCTTGTATCTATATGTAATCATGATTACACTCCATTGGCTGGTACCTGGTTGTAATACCATTATAAATTTTGCCAATGAATGGTGGAGTGAATACAGTAGATGTTATAGCAATGATCAGAATTAGAAAGCAAATATGATAGTCACCCAACAGATTTTGATGTTATATATAAGAATGTTACTAATGAATTATGTCTGTTTCAGGTGCAAAGAAACAACCATAACCCAAAAGAGAAAGCAGAGAAAAAGTATCATGGTAGAATACAGTGGGGGGGGGTGCATACTCGTTTGAAAATATATATAGATGCACACACACACACACAACAGAAAAAAAATTTTCATTTATTTATTTTGCTTAAAGGTGCATGCACATTTTAGAAAACACATAATGACTGGAAAATTTGTTTATAGGAGAATTTATTATGATAGAGTAAGTCATAATGAACAATCTTATCCAAAGATGGTTGTTTCATTGTCATTTGGACTGGCAAGTAAGGCAATTTTTTTTTTAAGTTCAGAAAAATGAAACGGAATCTGAGATTCAGATTACGTTTCCCAGTCCTATCCGATCCCTCACCACCAAACAGCTTGCTACTATTAATGAACATATTTAGTTCTGGAGACTCAGATAGGTTTTATAAAAATAATCTGTACGCTTGTGTTCCAGTTATAACAGAGATAGCCATATCCAAACTAAAGAGTATGGGAGTGGCCTCCACTACAAACCCATAAAAGGTGCAGCAAGATGTTATATACAAATGTACTTAGTAAAAACACACCCACTACCTGTAAAACAATACAAAGATGTATATTAAAAATTAATTGTGCTTAAACAAATAGCTTCTATCTGTTAAACTAATTCTTAAACTAGCATCTTAATTATGCTAATTAAAAGGGCTAAAAATAAATCATAATCTAAATTAAAATACTAAATCTACATATATAATCATAATTAAGTAGGAGAAAGTATATTTGATGGGCATTAATAAACATTAACAAATATGCTTTTAATATCACCTGCAGCTGACACTGTACCAGTCAAAACATGTTGATCCATCTAACATGAGCTGGAACTCAATGAAATGTACTTCAAACCCAGTCAAGCTCAAGATTTAGGTGAAGGACCAACCTGGATTTGAACCCATTCCCTAAATCCCTGACAAACACCTATTGAATAATGTATAATGATGGCCCATGAAAGTTTTCTATAATCTGGCTCACTAGCAGAGCAGAGAAGACAACCAGACTTATTAACTACATTATAACTTAATACAATAGGCATATGCATGGTTGTATGTGTGGAAGTGAAGAAAAGGGAATTCAAATGACTCAAATAAATTAGATAATAAAACAGTTTAATAACATGACAATTTATTTATATACATTAATGTGTGTGTGAATGAGTGGTCTACCAATCAGTAGATAATTACATCTTGAAATTCATGCTAAGAATTCTCATATGTTCTTTTATTAATTAAATAGCATATATACATTAACACACATCTTTGGTGGGTACGATATTAAGATGCCAATTGTTTATTAAAAAGATCACATAATATTGCTATTAATGCTTTGGATTACAGTTCTGAAACATGGTGACTAACATTATTTTGGGGAGCATTTCAAGATTCATTATATATATAAGAAAAACTATTTTCACACTGTTGAGGTCATGAAAATAAATAAAATACATTTGAAAAAAAATAAATTGGATTTTATGACCAAATATTTATTGAAAAACATTTAAAAGACAGAATGCTTGATTTTCTTCCAAGGCATATATTCTTAAATACAGAAACAACTAATTATGACAATGGGATTGTATAATAAGATTGACATAACATTATTAATAAAATTAATAATACTCAGCATTTACATATATTTTTAGGAAGAGTGCAATTTTAATATTATAATATCAAAACTGTGTTATGAAGCAAAAGGAATAATAATATGAAGAAGTGGCAGTACTGATATAATAGCAAAGAAATAACAGGAAAAAGTCATGCTTCTGGATGAAAAGACAAAGCTTAAGATCTCCCTTCTTAGGGCAATGCTTAGAGATAAATGTGGTAAGGCATGGCATGTGCCAGGCATACTGGAATCACTAACACACAGAGGCCTTTTCATATGGACTAAGTCCCAGGAAGCTCAATTATCCACAAAAAAGGACATAAGGAGAAATCTATGGGTTCAATCCTATTGCAATCCCCAGATTAGAATCATGTATATAAATAAATTCACAAAGACAAGCTGAATGTCTGTAACACAGTATGGATGAATGTCACTAATGACATCAAATAGGATTTACTGCTTTAAAATAAATGACCTCTGTTTGAATGCCATAATTTAGACAAATAATATGCTATGCTGCTATAATATATGTATAGGGAAGATTTCATTTAATAAAATATATGTTAAGATTTGATCCCCTTCTTTTCTGCTATTTAATATAATTCAATCCCATCTTCATGGATTTTGATAATAACTAGAATATGTAAGCATTTGATATTTTAAGAGTATAAAAAATAAAAGAAAATTAGCAGTTGTATAGAAAACAATGAATAGGTTATCTTTTCAGAATTTAAATATATAACATTTTAAAAGATTTCAAAGTGTTAATTAGCTTAAATGATGGATTAGCCCCGGGTAGAATTACTTTATTCTATTTGGAGTTGAACAAACAACAATTTTTATAATAAACCAACATAAAATATTGATTCATAAAAACAATCTGTCGAGTGTATTAGTTAATTATACATGATAATTTGAGGGGCTGTTAATAATCTTAATTCATGAAGGTTTAATAAAAGTGAGGAAAGAAAAGATTTTGAGAAATTCAACCAGTCAGATTGCTTGAGATTGGCATATTAATAATAAAAGCATACATGTAAAATCAAATAATAACTACTTATAAATAATTGACCACACCAAAGTTAAAGAAATTTAGAGCATATGAGATAGTATTAAATAAAAAAAAATCATTTGAGAGCAATTTACATATTAATTAAAAAGAGATAAAATTAAACAATACATTGGGAGAAATTTTGATAGCAGGATTTGAGATTAGTTATACTAGACTTACTTTCATGTGGTGGTAGGAAAATCATTAGTTAGTTACCTTGCACAATTTTAAAAGTCCATTTTGAAAGTCCAGCTTGTGCATGGCAATTCAAAGATCCTGCAATTTCTTAGGTAATGACAAGTTTCTACTCAGCTTTTCAAGGTTCTCAGGTAAGAGTTTTGCTTCATTCTATGGAAGCATGATGGTATTATAGTGGCATATGACCCCCATGGGTCAGAAAGATGATGGGCTTTAAATTTCAAACCAGCATCGATTCGGTTAACTCAACAGTTCTCTCAATAGTAGCTAATCCCTGGTGTTTTTAAATCAGCCCATTTTATATACTGCTCAGGTATTTGTGGAATGCTTTTAATTTCTTATTTCTAGCTGATACTCTAATCTTTGATCTAACAAAATCTTACATTTCTTTGTCCATTGTTTTTTAAGGTACAAACATTAAATAACATTCCAAAAATATATTCAAATTTATTTCCAGATTGGAAATAGATTTGACACAAATGTTTACAACAAAAGTAAAATCTATCAATCCCATTTCCCTTTTTATTTCCAGTAAAACCTTAATTAAAAATTTCTTCCCAAGATTAAAATAATATTATATTTCCACCCTTTTAATTATTTTTAGTCAATTAACAGTTGCATCTTCCATTTTGAATTTTATAAAAATATACAGTTTAATAGAAAAAAAAATTTAAAAAGAAAAACTTTTATAAATGATGCATAATAAAAATATTTATAATATTAATATTTTGTTAGTATGTTTGCTCTATAATATATATATATATATATATATATATATATATATATATATATATTGTAGCCTTCTCCCAGATCGCTGTAATCATAAATGAATCACACTGCATGTTTTAGGTGCTATAATATCCCCTGTAGCCTTCCCACTGATCTAACCAGTCAAATTACACATTTGAAAACCATATCTTTCTCTGTAACCTTCCTAGCTACAACTAATCTAGAATATACACCTAAAATAAATGATAAACTAAAGAGATGATTTTTTTATTAACTAAGCTCGCATGAAACTATAAACTTAGAGAAGATCACAAAGTGATTAATAATGTCTGGTCAAACGAGCTTCAAAATCCACAAACAAGCAAACAAACAAAAGAATAATTATAAAATAAACTTAATATTTGTCAAACCAATAAATAAATAATAATTAGATCAATGGAATGAATATGAAATTAAAAGTATAAATTAGGCAATAAGTAAATTAGGATGTAAATGACTAAATGGATGATGAAAATAAGTAATAATTAAATAATAAATAAAATGAGTCTAAGAATGAAGAGAGAAGAATGGAGATGTATAAGAGTTAATGGAAGATTAAGATGATAATGGAATAAGAGCTAATGAATGATGAGTTAATTAGGATAATGAAATAGGATAAAAGAAGAATAAAGAAAGATTGAAATGACAGATGAGAGGAATGATGATGATGAAAGATGTTGTACAGAACTCTAAATTTGATATTGAATTAAATGATAATAAGACAATTAAATAAAATACGAATTCTAAGCTTACTAAAACCAGAATATTTACCATAAAGTCAAAACCAACTATACATTTCAGACAAAAGAAGCAATTGATACTTTAAAGTTTGGTTGAATTTTCATAACACAGTGAATGTAACAAAATTCCACTCTAACTACAATAATTAACTGGATATACATTTACCATAAATTCAAATCATATCACAAATTGATATAACTTATCCTTCTCAGGGTTCACATAGCTTAAAGGGTGTTATACAAGATACACTTGGGTCAATGAGAGGGATTTTACCACTACCCAAGCATAACACACCAAATAGCTCTTAATACCAAATTGAATTACTAAACAATATTCCGTAATTTCAAATAAATTCTATAAATTCCCTAACTATGATAAATTTTAAGCTTCAATAAGTAGGAATGATTTTTCAATAGCTAAATGCTATAGCTTTCCAACTTTCTCCATTAATTAAAAACAATGTGATCAAGACTAGTGAATGATAGATCTGCAGATTCAAATGAACTGATCAAACCAATATTAGATGTTTCATCTTTTTAGTATATCACTTAAATAATTTTTTTAGGTTAGTAATGTTTAATTATTAAGTAATGATGCCCTAGATATACTCATAAATTATAGGGCTTAACAAAATTATTCTGATATACCTACCTATAGTGCCTTTTACAATATTGATTGATGATGATTTCCATATTATCATAGGATATGTCGATAGCAATAACAATAATAATGTGTGGGTGTGTTGATTAGCAATAAGAATACTGACAACTAAATAAATTTTTAACACAACAAGATGTATTTACATTATGTACAAGGCTCTTTCAGATACATTACATGAAACAAGATAAATCCATTAATTAAAATCAGGGATGGAAATTAATTATGTGATAAGTAATGACAAACTAATATGGCAATCATTTTAAATATGTTTCTTTATTATTCTATCTCATAGAATAAGATATTTAAATCTTATTTGAGCTAACTTAGCATTTAAATTGCAAACAAAATATATTGATGTCTTTTGGATATACACAACTTTTTAAATGTAAAAACTCTAAGTTATAATTTATTATATCAAACTGTAGCTGCTCGAGTTATTAGAATATGATAAGGGCAATTATCATATTCAGTACAAGTAATAATTTATTATAATTTACTATAAAAAATTCATTGTATTGATATGGAGTAAACATCATAAGTTAAATGCACATGTGACACCAAAACATTCACTATGTCCACAACTTAACCATTTATTAATTAACCAATCTTACTGATCCACATTGTCCTCGTACATCTTTTGCTCTTTTATATAGAAGTTCTACAAACACTAGTAAGTTTTGGTTGGTCTGTTTATAAACTGATGAAGATTACACAACATCAGAAAGACACTATACTATATCAGTGTCCCATAATCTGACTTTATCTTATCCTTGCTATTGATTATGAAATATGAAACTTCACCATACATGGTGGAAAACTAACTATATAACTTCATGAGGGATCTAACAATAAAGGGAGGCTCTACAAAACAACATGATAGTTGTATAATAATATGGCCAATTCCAATACCTTCATAGGTATAAAAGTGCAGGCAGTGCCTCTTCACTGAAAATAGAATTCAGACCATGGGGATCATCCTCTTTTAGGATTAACTATTCTCTAAGTACTAACTAATAATCAGCCTCAACCACATCATCCTCTTATTTAATCCACAATGGGGAATTTTCCATCAGCCCATGCATAATATTAATTTTATTATATTTGATGCCATGATATGTGGCATATACTTATCAGCTAAAAAGCGGTCACAAAACCGATCAATATAATAGCAAGGTAAAACAACACTAATAATAAAAATGGAAATATAAATATTCCATTTCACAATGCAGAAACTATTAATGTTTTATAAACAAACCACCAAAATATGTGACAATTGATCATTACTTATTTTAGAATAGCAATTATACTTTTGGTCATAGCAAGCCATGTACATGTAAACAAGGAGGACTAAACTACATTTTGTATTTACGGTGGACATTTTCATTCATAGGCAAAATTAAGCAATAAAAAAAATGCTTATTAAATTATTTTATATAATAGAACAATTGTATCATTATGTGTATAATTTTGACAAGTTTGGGTCTGTTTGTTTCCCTTCAATATAATATTAACATTTGTTTTAGCAGTGAGAGATATAAATATTTCTCTCTGTTCCCAGATAATGATATTCAATATTATGTTTCCCTTAATTGGAAAATTATATTATATATATATGTGTGTGTGTGTATTAGAGGTATATATTTCTTTATACATCTCTATATCATCATTAAGTACATTTTATCTCATCATAAAATATATAAATATAAAAAAACAACAACTAATGCCTGAATAACACATGAAAGAAAAAAAAAGTATTACAATATTATATATAGCAATAACAAAATAAACAAACATTACATTTTCTCCCATTGGACTTTATCAAAGTTTGACCCGTTCTTATAAGCAAAACAACATGAAATCGGATATGATAAGCAAACATTCCTAAGTAATATATATGTTGATTATCCTGTTCAATATTAGCATCTTCAAACAAAATGCAAACACTTCTTCAAAGGCAATAAAAATCCTTTATCAGTTTATGTACTAATGTAAGCATAATGAAGCAATATTAAAACATTTTTGAGACTAAGACACTTAAAATAGGTTTAATTAGTATTTATTGATTTGTCTATTTTTGCTTTTTCATCTGTGTGAAGATCTGTCATACTCTTAAATGATCTGAGTGATTTTAAAACAGTTTAAAATATTATTACTTTGCAAGTTATTCAATAACGATAAAAATAAATAAATACTTCTGCCACTTCCCTTTTATTAGCAAATTAGGTTGTTTTAGTTATACTGAGAAGAATCTATTCAATTATAAATACGATCTTCTAGACGTTTTTAATTAATATGTAACTTATACTTTTCCAAATGCAGCACAAATAAAATAAGTTTATTACAATCTTTAAAACAAACTTTTTAAAATCATTTATGGATTTTTTTTACATTGTTTTTCCATCCACAGTAATATCTGTCATTTTGAAATGATCTGGGCAATTTTAAACACTTAAAATATTACTAATTTACATGTTGTATAATCAAGATAAAAAAAAATCAATATTTCTTTATTCACTACTATCAGCAAATTAATTCATATTTAAGAATGTTAAGCAGAATTGATTCAATAGTAAGCAGTTATTAATAAAATATACGTGACAACTTCACGGGGAAACTTCTTTTAAAAATGATTTTGAATTATTTTCACTGAAAAGATAATTTGTAAACAAATATATTTTTCTGCTTAATGTCTAAGGGCGTCACAAAAATCAAAATACTTTAATCTTTTTCTCTACAATCTAAATAATTTTTGTGTTATTATTAGTTCGGACAATTGATTAAAATAAAGAAAACAAAAATAATTGCTTACATTTTCTGGTATTATTTTTCGTTCCAAATAGTACATGTTTAGGCAAATATTTATCCAAATAGTGGTCATTCCAGTTTTTTTTTCAGTAGGCAAAATTAAGAATCTAAGATTGATGAAAAATAGTGCAGAAATGTCACAGGGTTATTAAGTTCACTCCATTTTGTTCAAATCCATATAATCATGAAATTTTGTCCAAATTAATTTTCAAAGTTATTATTTTCCAGCTTATTCCTTATATTTTATTTCATATGTGGGAAGTTATAGTCTTGTTCTGATTTTATTTCTCTTAGTAGACCCCCCCTCTACACTTGTCATAGTATTTATTCTTTGTGCTATAATGCCTGATTGGTCCTAAATGATCCAATTACTGTAAAATGTGAATAAATTAAGTTTTATCCCTTTAGGGAGAACCATCTAGACTGATACATTTCAATTTAAATTAAAATATAATATATTTAAAGATTGTTTATAAAAAAAATTTAAAAGAATTATAAATTGATTTTGGTTGTGTGTTTTTAATTACTGTTTACTAGTAATAATAAAGTGTTTAATATTTTCTTACTTTCAAATTGGTTTAATACTATAAAATATTATATTGAAATAGCTGCCACTGGAACCTGTGATAAAATATTTATGAGATTTATATCCACTCTATTAGACTTTCCAGTGTCTCACAGTCAAGATCATCATCACTTTCAAGATATTTCTTAGGGAGCTTTTGCTTGGTTGGAAAATTATAATCCACAAGAATTTCTACACATTGGTGTTCAATATCTTAACAAATTATTACCAATTAAAATTTAAAATTTTACACACTGGTTCTCTGGATAAAACTTACTATCATTGACCAAAACATATATATATATTATAATGATCGAAATGAAAGCGAAGATCGAATCTAACTGCAAACTATGATATCTGCTCTACGGGGTGCCATCTAGGCATTTAAACCTAGAAAAATTTATAGAGTAGGCAGATACGCGCTGTTAAGATTCCACTTTATTTAAATATTCAGATCATTAGCCCAAGTCACTAGCTCAGTGGAGTAGCAGAGATAATAAAATATAAATTTTATATCTTAAATATAAAAGAATAAAAGCCACTTCCAGAAATTAACACATAAAAAATTTATTTACGCACATATAAAATAACATTTAAATTTTGAGGAATAAATTCAACATTTTAGATTTTTCTATTAATCTTTAGTTTTACATTTAAGTAAATTACAACCATGAGTTTAATATTTATTTAGTGAGTCGAGTATGAATAGACTACATAGATCTGCATTTGAAAAGAAAATATTCTTCCCTGATTTAACCTTAGGCAACAAATTTCACAATCAAACCGGCGCCAATCCATCTGATACATTTATGTATTCAATGTAGCATGAAAATATGACAACACAAAATACTATATTGTCAGGAATGTACATCTGATCAGTAAGTAGAATTAGAGAAGACATTGTCTCTCCACCAACAGGAATGTTACATCTGTTGGCGAGTAGAACAATAAACATAAAACTCCATAGAGATGGACTGCGGTCCTTTGCCATCTTACACACCCATCCATAGGCAAACATAAGGTGTGTGGCATATATATATAATCCTGCCCATAGTGGATCTCATACTACATCTACAATTACACAAATATATCCAATCCATTGAACCAGTTCAACTACGAAATCAACAACCTAAGATTACCCTCCCTTAATATAACTTTACAAAACTATATAGCCATTCACGCCCGACTTAAATTTAACATTTAAATACATTCGCACAGATTATTTTTATACAATTTGTTTTATAATGTCGAGTACAGATCAGCTGCACAGATTTCACGGTCAAAAACATTCCAAATTAAACACAACCGATCAAAACACAAAGTCAATCAATAACGTCAATTGCTGAGGGAATACAGGAGACCCTTTGGTGTTCATCTTAAGACACCGCAGTGACATTGTTGACCCATATGTTCTAATCAACTGTGAAAACCACAACATAACCAACCGCTAACAAATCTATGCAACGTCCATACCCAACTTAAATGTAATGCATTTAATAATTTCTATAATAAATATTATTACAAATAAAAATAATAAAATGGAAATGATTTTAGCAAAACTTAACTATATAAATTTAAACAATCAATTATTAATTTGAAAATCAAATAAGAGTTCATTTTAAAATTTAAATTAGCTGAATCTTTAAAAAAAACAATGACGAAAGTTCTTAATTACTTTTTTTTTGTTGTTGTTAATTTGTAAAGTTCATAGCTCATGGTAGAAGAGTCCAGGTTTCTGCTTTTAATTCCCGTGATGCCTCCATTGGAAGATTATGTTCTGGAGATGGCAATAGCTGGTTCAAGGTATCACAGTCTTTTCATTTTTTTTTATAGAGAGTGTGGTATGTGCATCCTACCACATCTCTCAAACACAAAATGCTGGAACTCCTCAGAAAAAACTGTATTTCCCTTTTTATATTATCCACACGGATTCAATCAACAAAACGTCACTAATCCATCACTTTCGTTAGGGTCTGAGCCAAGGCTTAGTGCTTCCATTGGTCAAGCTAATTTCTCTTTATTTTCTTATCTATCTTTCATCAGATCATTTTAATTATACAAGAGCCCAAGGCTAGCTTGCTTTTCAAACAATTTATAAACAATCATTTCCAGTTACAGATTACAAGAATTAATTAATACCTGTTTTTATTTTTAAATCTTGTACTTTTTTTTATAAAAAAGTACGTTCAAATACTTATTTATTTGTTTTTTTTTTTTAAAAAAAATATTTTTAAAGTTTGGCATCTGTGCGAATGTATATACGTTTAACAAACATTTTAATTTTAGTGTTTAGTTTTTTACTTTTATTTGCGAACTTTTAAGTTTTTATTTTAAATTAATGTAACGACATATTTATATATCATTACAATATATATATATATCTGAGCCACACCTATGTATTTTAATAAAAAAATAATAATTAAAAAAATGTTATTGAAGAGTTAAAATTTTATAACTTTTAGGCATGCAACTCAAATATATATATATATATATATGATTAAAGAAGCTGGATGTGATATAGGGTTTAAACACAAGTTAGTACATGGTAAGTGGATAGAACTATGAAGCTCAATCCTAAGCTAAGATTAACTGCTTCAACATGTCACTTCTAACTAACAGATAGAAGTCATAATTTATAACTTTGACTAGGTAAACCATAATGAAATATAATGTAACTATAATCAATGACAATAATGAGGGAATAGGAATTGGTTATTATCTAACATAATAGGATTTCAAAATAATACTTAAGTATGCTAAGTAGCATTTTTAAAATATCAAAGAGGATATATTAATAATTATCTCTCTGTGAAAAGTTTACTAAAATTACGGTGTTCGCTGTCTCAAAATACTTGGCATATTATAACATAAATAAATTGAATTGTGTTAAAATAATTAGAACAATAAATATAGACATAATCACAGTATTAAATTTATATAACTGACTACAGGTATTATAGTTTAGAAAAACAAAATTACATTTATAGAGATGAATTCAGGCAAGATTTATATGGGTTTAATTTTATAAATGATTTTACTTTAATTATAATTTTAAGAATTAAAAGTGAATGTTCAATTTACGTTATATGAGCTAGCATAATTTTAAAGATTACAGATTTAAAGATCAATTCAGAGCTCTGCAGTTTTTGAAGAAAATATTACCAATCTTCTTTATTACAGCTGATACTTCAGGGACATCAGATGGTAGGCATAGTGGCACTCTTCTCTGTATAGGTAGTCTGGTTTAAGATGTTTTTTTTTATAACAGGCTGTTGCTGAAAGTCTCTCATCTCTGTGATGCTGGTTATATGCTATTGTAACATATAGGATGGGATTTGAGATAATCATATTCTCACAGGAAAATGCAGATCTATGGCCTCCTACTCCACTATTTCAAATTACAAATGGGCATAAATTCTGATGCAATACTTTTTGAAATTTGCAGAGAAAAAAAATAAGAATGTAAAGTTATAGGGTATTTATATGATTTTCAAATCCTACAATATTGTCTTAACAAAATGAATTTATAGCTCATAAATCCATTAGCACCTATTTGCCATCTTATATTTTATTTTATAAAAGCTCTTAAACCTTTGTTTAAATTTTAAGCTGATATTTTTAATTTAACTTGGGCATCTCAATTCTCCAAAAACTTGGTAATAGTTCCAGCTCTGTGGATTTTGATTACTATAAAATACATTTTGGGAAAAATATTATTGCAAAAATAAGATTTAAAACTTCACTCACATGCTTTATTGACACAGATGTGTGGTGGTGTGCTTTTTGTTTATAACTATTTTAATTTAAAGTTAAGAATTATTAGAAACTTTTAAATAACATTTCATTATATATGTATCATGATGATTTGTGAATTTCACACATATACATGCAATTTTTCATATAAAATACAAATTGGCTCACTTAAAATAAAATCTATGATTTAAAAGACTTGATTTTAAATAATATATACATGATGCAATATATATATATATATATATATATATATATATATATATATTATATATATATATATATATATATATATATAAACGAATTGTTTTTTCCTATATATGTGTGATGATACATATATAACCGTGTTGACACATATATACTCATAGAAAATTTAAATCCAGCACAGATGGTGCTGTGGGGAAAAATAGATGAAATGTATATGAGGTCAGAAATATACCATTTCAACAATAAGTGTAAAACTAAAATGTATAATTTTTTTTAATTTTAAAATAATATTACAACTTTAAATAAGAGAAATACTGCTATAGAAACCAGTTGAAAATGACTGGGGGAGGGGGGAATAAAAATGTTTCTATGGCAACTAACAGAAGCTTTCTAAAATCATCTGCATTTACAAGAAACGGTGGGAATTTGTAATTACATTATGATCATGACTTTTACTGTATAAAAGTCAATAAAATTTTGAAAGATTTTTTAAGCTAATATCATGCAATTTATGCAGTATAAAACCCTCTAGAATGTTTTTCATTATCTTGCCAGCATTGTATCTGAATATGGTGTGGGCAAAGAAATGCCTTAAAAATTAATCTTAATTCTTCTGAAATGCTAAAGAAATATTTGACATTTACTTGCTGTAAAAGAAAAACTAGTCATCTAGAGTAATTATTCCACAGACATGTACTTTTATAAATTAACCTGCAAATCTATCTATTTTAAATGCCCAGAAAAAAATTGCAATGGAAATTCTCATGGGAATACTGCCATGGAATGAACTAAAAGAAACTAAATATTATATTGTTAACAAACATTAAAATTCAAAATTAATAGCCATATTCCCACATTTATAGATATAAAATATATATGTCAGCTCACAAAGACATTAAGGTAACCAATTGTACTTTCTATAGCTATCCTCAAAGAGTTATTGTAAATTATAAATACTTTTTTCCTGTCATGCACGATATCCATATAATTTTTTTAATTGTAAATATGTAAATACATTTTTTATTATTATTATTATCATATAATTCTATTCTTTAATTAAAATTATTGTCATAGTTAATCATTTTGTTGTTTGTCATTTCTCATTTGAGCTCAAATGATTATTTATTTCTCAATTTAATAACAATATTAAATGAAGAGGGTAGCAGTCAGGAAATGTAGTTGAATGTGTATAAAAACTTGTTTTTATGCATGTTCAATTTGATTGTTGCTTGTGATGATTACAGATTTATCAATTAAAAATAAATTTTCTGTTGTCCCAGTCACCTTTATCTTTAAATTCCTCTAATCTAAATTAATTTACAAATATTGTATTTTTAATATTTTATTGGTAACTATATTTATACCAATTGGAAAAGGATGGTTGCCATTACATTTGCGGGTCTAATTCAGGATTATCTTGATTAAAACAAACAGAGATTGAACCCAGTTTAGTTTTAATATATATATTATTAGAATTTGGAAAAATAAAAATTAGTCATTAAAATATGGAATATAAATACTTGGTCAGATGAGAAATATAATCTATTTATTTTGTTATAAATAAAAATAAATCAATAAACTCACACACAAATGTTTTAGATATAATGGTGATAGAAATAGATTGATAGAGATAATAATAATATGCAAATAAATAAAATAACGCATTAAATTTAAAGTCTCTTGCAGTTTTAGAAAGGTTACATGATAGAAAGAGGGGTGAGCAGTCTAGTTATTAAATAAATAACAGAAACATTAGAGTTTTATATACATTTAAAAAAAAGTTTTTTATAGAAAAATTAAGTAATTTTGTTTATATATATAGGATTACCTAAACCAAAGCAAAAATGAAACCTCAGGAAAGTAAAACTGAGACTCATGATAGTGAATTTAAAAACATGATCATGAGCATGTTCACAGGAAATGAAAAGTCAAACGGAAGATTTTAAAACACAAAATAAAGAAATTAAAGAGAACATAGAAAGCATGATCACAGAAATTAAAAACCAAATTGAGAGTCAGATAAAAGAAAACAAAAAGCAGATAGAGCAATTAACTGAACAAATAATAGTTAGGTTGGAAAATCGTTTTGTAAGAGTTAGAAGGCAAAATTTATGAAGTAAGTGTCAAAAATCAATTGAATAAAGATGATCAGAATAAAAAATTTGAACAATTGCATGGAATAATTAAAGAGGTAAAAATAAAGAATAGGCAAGGGTTGATTCAAGCAAAGGTAGAAATCAATTACTTTACTCAAGCAATTGAAAATATCAAAATAAAAGGTGAGAGTCTAATTAAAATGCAAGTCGAGATAACACAGAGATTATTGAAAATAAAACTAAATATAAAAAAAAATCTCATCTAAGGTAAACATGGCTAGAGAAAAAATAAATATTGCACATGAAAATAGTCAGTGCATCTCTAGTAACATAGAAGTGCATATATAGAAGTTGATGTACACATATATAATTCTAATCCCAGTATTGTCAATCAATTTTTAAAAATTAGGTTTTTTTTAAGAGCATGCAGCAGAGGCTCCAATTGAATATATTAGCAGTTTAGAAAGATATTTTAGTTTAAGTAAATTGACTGAAGAAGCTAAAATTGAGATTGTTTGTAGCCATCTCCAAAGTGCAACTCAACCATGATGGGAGTCATTGTTTGACAAACCTGTAAATTTTGATAAGTTTAAACAGGCTCTGCTAAATACCTACTAAAGTGTGGCTGGTCAAAAAGGGACCCAAACACCATATTGCCCAAAGGAAATGCAGACCTAGAGAGGTATTCATTTTTTTTGGCAAATAGCCAAATGAAAAACCTTGACTACTGAGCTTTTATCTGAAAGTCAAATTGTACACATAATTAGGTGTAGTTTCCCTAATCACATTGTAATGATGCTAATTGCCACTGATAGAAACTGTAGAACAGGTAGCTAAATTACCATTGTGCTTGGTAGCAGCAAACCTGTAAATGATGGTAATCAATAGCAGATATTTAAGCCCCAAGACAAAGAGCCATTTAAAAGGAAATCTGAACTATAGATAAATGCTATTAGGTACAAAAACATGGTATGGAAGAAGACTCTAAGGTTAACTTTTATAGATAATTACACAAAAAAAGATCAACAGGTAGCTCTACTAATCCTAATAAAGCAAGAATTATTCATCAGCCTGAAAGTGAAACTGATATTAATAATAGGGAGCATTATTATCAATCTAGTCAAGAAGCACAATATCCTACTAGAAAAACAAACATACCACTAAAAATGTAATGATAGGATGGAAAGTGAGGTTAGAAAGTATTTAGAGAGAGAGATGTTTAATCCTTCTATGAATAAGGATGGTCTCTAAGCTGATGACTCTGGACTTGTGAATAGATACCTAATATAGGAGAATGGAAAAATAATTTATAAAGTACACTTTACAAAAGTAGATCCTCTTGAGCATACAATAAATGACTAGTTTTAAAAAATGAATTGTAGTATTCAAGTGCTAAAACAATAGTTGGAAAGAAAAATTATGGCAAATGAACTTGGTATAATAATGATGTTCAATTTAATATTAAAAGATTGTTAAATAAACAAAAAAAAAATAGAAGTACTGCCTTTAAACTCTAAATGTTTGATACAAATTTCAGAATTATTTGTGTCATATTTAAATGAGGCTAATATACAAGTTTCATACTCTACTTGTCAACAATGTCAATAAATGAATAGTTAAAAAAAAGCATAGGAATTCAGAATTTAAATGATATCACTCTATTCTTTGCATTGTAGTTAAGCATGCAAAAGAAACTACTATATAAAAAACAAAATTAATACTATGAGTTTATTAATGATCATGTTGCTTTTTGTATTGATGATGAATGAATAATGTTTCATTGTTTTGAGCTTGAGTTCTTTTCTCAGCACTGTTCTCAACTATATGTTTATATTTTTCAGATTCTAAAATTTTGTAGTAGAGCAAAGTTTTATTTAAATATATTGTTCATTATATGGTTTATTTGGTGTTATATTTGTGCTTGTGATAGCTCTCTTGGTATTCATATTGCATGATACACTCATGGTCAGTGGGAGATTTCTTTGTTTATCTCAACATCGCAGGCAGATGATCAGGTCCAATAAATAATTTTAATTGAATTAATGAAACAATTTTTTATATATGAATACCAATGTACTGGATGTATAAAGATGACATTATATGTTATGTTCATACCAGCTTTGTAAGTATGTTTCCAAACATTATTGTAAAATTGAAAGAAAATTGACTTTTTATGTAGAAATAAAATCAAGCAATATTTATGGCTAAATCAACTTTATTTTATTACTAAATGGAAGAGAGGCAAATGTAATCCTCATGTCTGAGTTTACAAGCATTGCTTTTATGCGAATATTTTTCTTTATTATGTATAACAAAATATCAAAAGTCATATATATAGAATAAAATTTAAAGAGTTTTTAAAATGTAACATTAAGTAACATATATTAATGCAGGTATATAATAAGCCTGTATATCAGTTATTAAAGTAAATATTACAATTTTTAATTAAAGAAACATTGCTATAGAAACCAGTCGCAAATAACTGGGTAAGAATAAAAATAAAAATATTGCTATGGAAAACAACAGTAACTTTCTAAAATTGTCTGCATTTACAAAAAACAGTGGATATTTGTAATTACTTTGTGATTGTATTTTTACTGTATATAAGTCAGTAAAATTTTGTAAAGATTTTTAAGTTAATATGATGTATTTTATGAAGTAGAAAACCCTCCAGAATGCTTTCCCTAACATTTCCAGTATTGTAGGTGAATATGGAACTGTGGGCAAAGAAATGTCTTGAAAATTAATCTTGATTCTATCAATCTATTCATCATTATTCAATGCTGAAGAAATATTTGACATTTACTTGCTAAACAAGAAAAACTAATGATTATTTCATGGAAATGTATTTCTATAAATTAATCTGCAAATCTACCTATTTCAAATATTCAGAAGAAAATTGACATGGAAACTCTCATGGGAAAATTCTCATGGAATTAACCAAAAAAAGCTAAATATTATATTGCCAGCAGACCTTAAAATTTAATGATTAATGACCATATTACATTTATGAAAACAAAATATATACATGAGCTTACAAAGATATTAAGTAATCAAGTAAACTTTGTACAGCTATCCTCAAAAAATTATTGTAAGTTACAAATATTTTTTTCCCCTCTCATACTTGATCACTATATAATTTTTTTAATTGCAAATATGTCATTACATTTTTTTATTATCATTATTATCATAGAATTATATTCTTTAATTAAAGTTATTGTTGTTAATCATTTTCTTGCTTGTCACTTCTCACCCAAACCCAAGCTGATTATTTAATGGTCAATTTAATAATAGTATTAGGTGAAGGGGGTAGTAATGAGGAAATATAATTGAATGTGTATGGAAACTTATTTTTATAAACGTTCAATTTGATCATTGCTTGTGATTATTATAAATTTGGTAATTAAAAATAAGTTTAATATTGTTTTTTCACCATGTACATAGCCACCTGTTAGTTATCTTTAAATTTCTCTAGACAAAATTAATTTGCAAATATTGTATTTTTTCCATTTTATAGTTAACTGGATTTATACCAGTTGAAAAAAGGTGGTTACTGTTACAATATATATATATTGTAATGATCCGTCTATGCTCGTTACAATATATATATATATATTGTAACCAGTTGGGTTACATGGTACACCCCTAATAATATAGTAAGTTGTGTATATATATAAAGTAAAGGAAAAGTAGAAATAAACACAGAATAAATTTTTGTAGATTTTTTTTATATTTCCTAAAATAAAATAATAATAATTAATAGATTAAATAACTCTGGGTTTAAAGTAAAATTTCATTATGAAATTAATATTTTAAAAAGGTCTGAATAAATATAAATATTGCATTATTATTAATTATTACTCTGATTTTGAAATTTAAAAACACCCTATTGTATTTTTGAAATTTTAATTAATTAAACAAAGTTTTTATCTATTAGAAATCCCCTAAGTAAAAACATGTATATGTTTTCAAAGGGATTAGTGAGCTAAAAATGAAAACTCTGTTTTTAATCAAGCTGCTGTAATCACCTTAGATGAGTCTATAAAAGAGCAGATAACAAATTAGCTCCAGTCTGGATAATAATTTTTGTAAGAACGGTCAGCTGAAAATTGGTTTCAATATTTTACTGCAACTTGATAAAGTGCAGCAGTTGGTTTTAGCTGACCAGAGAATTTGCAGAATAGCTACCATAAACTCATGTAGTTGAAGGCAAGATAATAGAATGTTTTCCTTAGCAGAAGTTTGAATTCACATGGAGAAAATTACCCACTTCTTTGTGCTGTAATTTATAGCCTTAAACATGGAAAACACAGCTGCTTGCCTGAAACAGATCTACACAGACAGAAGACCAACTATGGACCAACATTATACATGGATTATACTTTTACCTGATGATGACAATCACTAAACCAAAATCACCAAGAAAAAAATCTTCCAGCTTGCTGAATTGTTAATTACGCATATGCTGCATCAGATATATGCAGAAAAGCATGGATAAACGTATATATTGCTGGTGAGTTATTTTAAAATAGGTCATATAAAAAGAGACATATATAGAACAATCTTATTTTAAGTCGGTTAAAAATCTCTGTATTTTAAAAGAATATAAAGTAATTTTGCTTGAATTATAATTAAGAGTTAAGAATAATTCATTGGACCATCTTGTTTTAAAGACAAAAGAGACATTTTTGAACAATAGTCCTCTTGGACATTATTTTGAAAAATTTATATTAAAAAAAAGTAAAGAATCGATTATTCAATAATTTAATTTAAAAACATTGATAATTAATCAACAAATACCTGTCAAAAATTGACTATACTTTTGAGAACTTATAAATTGAAACTAATTTTAAATTATATCTATATTTTGTTTATATACACATAGGTAGGAAATTTATGTGTTTTCCAAATGAATTAATTATAAAAAAAAAGATTATTGTAATGAGTTGAAATAGATAAAAGTCAGTGTGTGTATATAAACGCACACTCATATATTAAATGTCAATTCATTTTTTTTAATATTAATTGTATATCATAAATTGCACATTTATGGGCACATATATGTAAATCCATGTAACTATTTAAATATTGAATAGTAATTATGCAAATTAATGTAATAATTTGAATGTAGTATAGTAATTTTTTAAGTCACAAATATGATAATTTTTTTATACTGTATATCATTCAAAATCAGATCTTAAAGGTTATTTATTATTTTGAGAAAGGTTGTATATTAGAAATTGCACTTTTGTGCGCACATATATGTAAATCATTGTAATAATTTGAAATTTTGAATGGGTGAATATTGTAAAACAGTGTAATAACTTTAATTGTTTATATAATTTTGTATACTTTTCAAAATCAGAGCCTTATCCTATTTATGATCTTAAATATCATTCATTTTTTGTTATTAATAAACTTGTATTTAATTGTTAAAACTGTTTTCATCATCTCTTGTTCACATACAGTAATAGAGCTTATGTTCTCTGGGCTAGATTCGAGCACAGGATGAATATATAAATGGGGACGTGTATTCAGTGCTTTGGGGCATCCAGAGATGATCAATCATCATCATGGTTGGTGCAAAAGAGGATACTCTTTAAAACCCACATACTATATTTTATTTTAGTTTAGTCTTGTTAAAAAAAATTTAAGTTTATAGTTGGCCAGTACAAGTGGTCAGAGCATTGATGATGATCAGCATGTTTTAAATGTCCCAGCATTATTGTTTTGATTTCTGATTCTTATATATTTTAATGGATGGGCACTAAGCTGGTGCATCCAAGTTATGTTTAAATAATTTCCCAAGGTGACAAAGGCTCAATGATTAGCCTGGTCTAAAAAAGACCCATTTTCAATCCAGTCACAAAGTTGACTGTTGATTTATTCTGATTTATTGTACTGATTTGTTTATTCCCATCAATGATGATGATGGATGGTTATTTCTCCCAAGTATTTACTTGTACTCATTTTTTTAAATGATAATGCTGGTGGCCATTTATACTTGTAGTTGCTCTTCTGAGTTAGCTGACTGATCTCTCAATGTACTCTTATATTTTTATAATTCATAAATATATCTTTAAATATTTACTTACATATAACTTTTGTAAATGTATTGATATTCTATTTTGTATTTACTTTACTTGGGAGTGATGGTGATTTTCCATCTCCCAAGGTTCAGTCCTTTTTACTTCAACTTTTTACCCACCCCATCCTGTTACAAATGGCGCCAATATGGACCTGTGGTTGATCACATACTGGTGATCATCACTTTAAAATTATTAACTTGATCTCAAACCATGAGTGAGAAAGAAAAATGCATTTTATGCAGAATTAATTTTAAAAATTACTGTGAAATATGTCACAAGAGTATTGGTGATGATTATAAAAAAGTAATTTTTATATATGTTTGGAGATGTTCATGTTTAGAGTTAAATAGAAAATCGATGATTTTGGTGTTTGGATTTGGTATTTGATTGTTGAAGTTTGTTTAGCTGTATTTACAGTTTGATGATGGATGGAGATTTTTGTCATTGGCTTGAGGATGCAAGGTTTTCATGCAACTCTGAAGGTGTTGTATCTCCATTATTTGCTCCAACCTATTTTTTATATTTCATATTGTGTGTGATAAGGCAGTTAACATAGTCCTGCCATGATTACAGCCTTTAAGTCTCCAAAGAAAAGGAGCAACGCATAGTTTGTATTTCCCAGCCCATACAACTCAAAAAAAGCAGGGCATAGTTTTATATTTTCAGACCCTCCATGGAAGAGGGCTTTGCAAAGATTTTTCATTATCTTTATAAAGGTTGCAGTAGCTTATAGTGTCTCATTTGAGGTAGCACTCTTGGTGTTCATGGTGCATAGTGTACTTACAGTCCAATGGTTGAATTGATTATGTCTCTCTAAATTTCAGATGACTATTCATTCTGTTAACTGTCAAATCTTTGTCAGATCTCTAAAGATATTGATGAGTACATAGTTTTCGATATGAGCTTTGTTTTCATTATATATGCAAATTATGTAAAATAATGTTAAAAAGCTGTTTCATTTCTATTTTCCTTTTCTGTCAGACCGGTTGGGTTACATGGTACACCCATAATAATACAGTGTGTGTATATATATTGTAATGGTAAGAATTGTCCCTCCACACAACAAAATCTAAAACACAGGCAAAATACACTAAAGCTGACCGAATACAGATTCTGTAATCCAGAATCTGACCAATATTCAATTGTTTCACCTCTGCTCAATGATCTAATACCCTATGGATGACACTTCTAAACTTACACAGACATTTAATTTAACCTCAGTCTGGAAGTCACTCAGGGTGGAACAATAAGACTCGTAAATTAACTAATTGAGCACTGATTTGGGTCACACATAAGACTAAG